>VXAL01010090.1:161383-268878 GCA_013399475.1 Chauna torquata | reverse complement strand
GGCGGCGGCTCTGCCCATCGCCAGGGCGGCGGCCGCCCAGCCGGAGCCCGCCGAGACCCGCGCGGCCCGCTCCGCTGCCGTCGCCCCCCTCGCCCCATGCGCGGGGGTCGCTGCGCTGGGTCCTCGGCGGAGGAGGAGGAGGAGGAGGCGCGGGACGGGCGGCTGCTGCTGCTGCTGCTGCTGTTGCTGGCTGCGGCGCGGATGGAAGGTCCCCGGGTGGATGTTTGCTGAGCGGAGGCTGTGCCGTAGGCAGGGCTGGTGGGTCGGCCGGTGCTTCTGATTTGCGTGTGTGCGTGCGTGTGTATTGTTGTGCCGCTCACGGGCAGGGCTGGCGTGTGCGGGAGCCTCGGGTCGCGGCGCTGCCTCCCTCGCAGAGCCTGAGCCAGGGTTATGGTCTAGGTGGAGGGAGAAGGCTTTCGCTCGCCCCCCCGGGGTCTGCTGTGCCCGGATTTTGACTGCCTTCGGGGGTTTCTGCAGCCGCGGACGCCTCCCCCTCCCCTGCGGCCCCCCTCCCTTGTTTTCCGTTAGAAACACGGGCGAGAAAATAAATGTATTCACTGGGTGTCGCAAGAGCAAAGGCTAAATAATCAAAGGTAACAGCAGCAGCAGCAGCAGCACCGCGAGGGGACCCGCGCTGTGTCCCGCTCCCCCTCCCAGACCTGCCCCCCTATTTATTGGCGAGACCTCCCTCCCTCCCTCTCTGTGCGAGCGCGTCGTGCGAGTGTTTGATCCCAGGAAAAGTGCAGCCGTCCAGCCATGGTGGTTTTCAATGGCTTGCTGAAAATCAAGATCTGCGAGGCGGTGAATCTGAAACCCACAGCGTGGTCTCTGAGGCATGCGGTGGGTCCCAGGCCACAGACCTTTCTGCTGGACCCCTACATAGCCCTCAACGTGGACGACTCCAGGATCGGGCAGACCTCCACCAAGCAAAAGACCAACAGTCCCGCTTGGAACGATGAATTTGTCACCGACGTTTGTAATGGCAGGAAGATAGAGATGGCTGTTTTCCACGATGCCCCCATCGGGTACGATGATTTTGTAGCTAACTGCACTATACAGTTTGAGGACTTGCTGCAGAACGGGAGCCGCCACTTCGAGGACTGGGTGAGTGCTCGCACTACAGGTACATACGTGTACATACGATACTCAGTGGCATTGCTCTGGATGCAACATCTGTATTGCAGGGCTAGGTTGCCAAGGGCATGTAATGGCTCAGGAGGCTTTTCATTATTTCCACGCTTTGTTACACTGAGATAGTCATGGTTACTGTGTATCTAATGCATGTGGTCTGCAGACAAGGGTAGGAAGAAAAATACTGTGCATCTAAGTAAGAGATGTATAATTACCACTTCAGCTTCTGAAATTATGTTACACAAATACAAGTCTTGTTGCCTTATTGTGTTTGAAAAACCCCAACCGAATACATCCGTACAGAACATCACTGCAAAACCCAGAGACAGCTCTTAGACTGAGTTCTTTGCTTCAGTGTGAACTGACGAAGCCGTGACGAGGTCATGACAAGCCTTAAAAATCCAGGTCTGACCCCGATACGAGACACTTTGGGGTCCTCGTATCGCTTGAAAGCTCACTGCATCAATACCGATGCTCCTTCTTCCCCTAGATGGTCTGGACCTTTGTGCGTAGACCTAATGCAGCGCTTCTTCAAATGCCTGAAACTGATAAAAGGGTTCTGGTCGATTTTGGCCCCAACCAGGCGAATTCTGCTGCCTGTTTGCAGAATGTGTTTAACAGCTTCTGCTGCATCTTAAAGACCCAGAGGCTAACATGCCTCAGTGGGAGTACAAAAAAGCTTGAAAATCTGTGGTCTGATAGCCTCAGGTACTGTGATTTAACATTGAAAAATAAAACAAAAAGCAGCACAGGCAGCATGAATATGCACATTTTTGCAGTTAAACGGTTAAATGTTATATTCTCTAAGATGCATAACAAAACAATAGTAGCTGTCTTCTGATTTTAAATATGCCCTGCTTGACCAGCCATCTGAAATGTGTATGCTCATCTTTTTGTGTTTATTTATTATGGTCAAAGATACTAGTCAGGGTAATGTTTTGTTGGCAAACAAAGAAGCCAGGACCAAAGTGAAAATAGCAAGAGTTAACAGCTGAGTTTCATGGGTGCTTTGGAGCTTCTTTACTTAATGCAGTGGTATAAAGAGATATCAGAACAGTGGAAAGGCCTGAAAGAATTATGCTATATTTATGCTGATTAAGAATTGAATAACTTTACTGTTACAACTTCTTTGTTTACAACTTTAAAATATTGTCCGCTTCTGCTACATATGTTACCTTGTGATAATTAAGATCTAGGTTATTCTGATGCTCTATAAAAGCTACACATTAGTAAGCTCAGATTGTGGAACTGGGTGATAGGCAAAGAAAAAATTGCCAGATCAGGAAAAGACAAATGCAGCAGTATTGCAGATGTCTTTTACCTGGACTGAATGATAATCAAGTTGTGGCCCTTCTGAAATCAGTGGCTGTTTCATCTTTGAGATCAGTGGGACAAGGATGTCATCACAGATTTTTAGTGAAGGAATAATTACATATGTTCTCTCTGTGTATGGTACGCGTTCCGTGTTTGTTGCCACATCGGGAAGGACCTCGCAGGTTACAGATGCCAAGTTTGAATTTTGGTGGGCTGGTGTGTGAGGGTACATCCTGGCTCTGATTTTTAAGGTGAACTCAAACATCCAAACATGTTCCCTAGATAAATAGTGGAATTTAACAGATTGAGGCCCGTTGTAAACACAATCAGGGAGGAACTACATAGCTGAATCAGATAAATGCTGTATTTTATTGCACCAGGATTCATTGCTGTCCAGCATTCACTGGGTGGGAGGAGACAAGGGAGTGACTACAGTTGTTGTCTGTTGATGTGACAGAGTTGAGTAGATGGCACTGGATCCTAATTGGTTAGCTCAATATAATACGGTTTCTGAAGCATCATTTACTTCATTTTTTTTGTGCCGTAAGTCCTCATAGCATGGATTGTGTTTGTGCAGCGCATGTAATACACAGTGAACACACCCTCCCTGTACCGCACTGGGAATTGAGGGTGGGGTGCAGGCGTTTATAGGCTTGTGCTTTACCTTTTCTAAAGTCTTCCAATTGACTGAATGTGTTACTCTAATACTGAGTGCGTTTATTGGATTGTTAATAGGTAGGGACCCTCGGAGAACTGGCCTTTACAAAATCACACTCTTTTTTTCATCTGATTTCACTGAGTTAAATTGAGGCCTGTGGCCATGACATCTCTATGGAGTGTATAGTGAAGTACATAGATTTGTTGGTATCTTCATCGGTGTCCGGAGTCTGTATGAAAACTTATAAAAGAGAAGTCTTCTCTGAAATGAATTCGTTGAATGGCTTTCACAGGACAAGGAAAATGCACGTGGCCTAAACCAACAGAAGACTAAGACCTGGTACGTGACAGTCGGTTTCTTCTGTTTAATAAGAGGACTAATTCCTTCATTTCACTCTTGGCATTCAAGGCAGATATTTTTGTAGTACTCTTCCTCAACTTTATAGCAAGCAAATTAAAAGCAGTTATCACAGGAGCCCATTCCTCCCTAGTGCCTGAAATATCAACTGCAACCTAAGAAACACTCTTGGAGACTATAAAGTATTTTTATGCCATTCTGAGAGTTTCCCTTTAAGGAGTCCTAAAAGTTGGAACGGGGTACCACGTACTTCTTGAGTGTACTCAGTGTAATTGTGTTGCTGCCCCTTTTTACCTTCAGAATGATGCAACAGTTCTTGCAGGATTGGATCGTCACTATTCAAATAGCTTTGAGAAAATGCTCATACGCTGAGAACAGCTCTTGTCAATATATTAATAGCTTGAATGCATTCAATCTCGTATAATGCTGCATGTATTTCTGTAAGGAAATTTCAGTACTTGTTTTATAATATCTGAACGAGGCTCAAGGTTATGTGACTTATCCCGTAATATATTTCTAGGTTCTTGTCAGAAGTCCAAAATGAAAAAGACTTGCAGAGAAATAATGTTTCAGTTTTTTTTTTCCCCTAAAAAGAAACTATTCCTCTCTTTAGCCAGCTTACCTGCTTTAACTGTTTTTTGCTATTGTGCAAATCCTCATATGTTTTCTAAGAGATGAGTTTTTTAGGAAAATACTGGGTATTTTTCTCACTGTTAAGCCTGTGCTATATACTGATGCCATGGTTACAGTGGAAACACTAATGATAAACAAGTACAAAGCTTGAAATCATGATAGCGTCTATTGTATTAGGACAAGTAAGATAAATGTGCAAAATTCTGGTTCCTTTTATCTGCAGAGTATTCAGCAGTTGCAAAAATGATTTTCAACCTTATGTTGTTTACACTCCCTGAACATATATATGTGGAAAAATTAAAGTTGTGGCCTAACACAATAGTTCATATTTTACTAGATGGAAGCTTATAAACAAAATACAAACAGTTTTTTAAAGGAAGGTCAATAAAAAAAATTTGTTTTGGCTTCTAAAAGAGGTATAGTGACAATTAAAAAGATGGCTGCTTTTCCAGTGGTGCATCAATACAGACATAGCACAGTCAAAGTGTCAGTTTTGCAGATTTGTTTAGGCACAGCTACAGTGCAGTTTTAAAGAGAGCTTTGGATTACAGACTTGAAACATTATACAGAATGGCACAAAGGATTTTCAAGAGGATGTTGGTGAACTTACGTTTTCATAAACACAAAATACAGAACAATAAACAACCTGAAAGTTCTGATTGAAGAAAAAAAACCCCTAATTTAACTTGAAAGCTTTAGCTATATCTTTGAGTTAGGTGATTCACGTAATAATGAAGTATGTCTTCATCTAGTTCTTACATGTGGCATATGCAAACATTGCAGTTGAGTTGGTAACGTAGCTACATTTTTATCAGTAGAATTTAAATCAGGAAGGAAATTTCTTTAACATTTAGCCTTGTGGTTATACTTTTGTGAATTAGAATGATCAATGTTTATGTGTTTGGATGATTGGTAGTATGGGTTCTGAGTTCACGTCCACTTTTCAGAGTTGACGATAGATGAAATCAGTGTAACTGGACCAATGCCAAAGACTCCATCTAAGGGTCTTAGCCATTAGCCTGACACAAGAAAACCTATTGAGTCGTCTTAAGAAGTCCTTTTGCATGCTGAGTAGCAGAACTTACTGAATCAGTCAGAATATCATAATATTTAGCAAGAAAAGCCTGTATTTCCACTGAAAATATTTTACAGCTATATTTAGGTTAATGAAACAAGTTTAATTTTCTGCTGTCTTAAAAAAATCCCTAACACTGTCAGGAAAAATTAAAACACGGATTTCAGTGTGCTTTTCTTTGTTAGTCATAAATATCTTCTATTTTTTTCTTCTCAGTGCTGATTCTTAAGATCTTTTCAAACGTACTTTTAAAAGCCTTCTTTCATTTCCATTTTATCAGTATGACCTTAGTCATGCAGCTGTGCCACTGTTGCATACAGCAAGTTTATTATGAATTAATGTAATATCTCAGTAACAATTTGATGATGAATTATGGGAAATGAAATGGGGAAAATGCACAGTTTTACATACTCATTGAGCTGTTGAGGTGCGTATTTTTGCATCGTGCTTATAGCATACTATTGATGAAATTTTCCCATTGGAAAGACTGTGTCTTTGGTCTCCAAGCTGCAGTGCGTAGAGTTAGGCACCTAGGGTAATGCAGCTGTGAATGTGGAGGTGCCGACCTCTCATAAGAGGTGTTTGACATAAGGAGCAGATGCAAGGCAGAATACAGACGTCAGCTCCTGGCTTTGAAATGGCTAGCAATAACAGTAACAAGTATGCCATACATTAGAAAATCTGAAAGCACTTTAGAAAAAGGTCAGTATTCTTTCTTCTGTTTCAGGAACTGAGAAGAAAGGCAGTAGCAGGGGAAGGATTAAAACACAACTGAGTCCTCAGTGCCATGAGCTGTCCATTTACTCAGGAAGTACAACTGTCTCCTTCCAGCTCCTCCCGTCTGAATTAACTGGGAAGACTGCTTATGGGCTTATCAGAGTGTTTTNTTTTGTTTTTGGTTTTTTTTTTTTTTTTTGGGGGGGGGGGGGGGTTGGAGGGGGAAGGATGTGTTTGTTTATTTAATAGGCTCCTGCCTTTTCTGTTGCTGAAATGGCACCTCAATTTAGTCAGTAAGTGAGCTGTTGTAGCTGGTGGGCAGAGAGTGGAGTTGTAATCATTTTGTTGCAGGTCAGTCTGCATGTGAACCTCTGCTTATGCTGTTGAAGGTTGTCATTTGGCTAGCAGAGTGTGACTGCAGCGTATTTTCATTTTTATTTTCATCTACCAGCTGAACTCATCTGTGCTGATGGTGTTGAAAGGCCTAGGATGTTGCTTGTGAAAGCTTTACATCTCATCTAAAGTGCAGTCCATGAGCTGCTGAAAAGCATTGTTATGAGAAGAGTATTTCTTGAAATGGAAGGGAAATTGCTGTCCCGTTTGACAGGTTTCGGTGTTACAAGGCTGTCTCTAGGCAAGGTGTGTCAGGCTTGGGGGGTGAGCGTGAGAGAGTTAGCAGGGACCAGCAGGGCTTCACAGGGACTCGGTGTAATTGTGAGGGTGGGCGGCTGTGAAGCGAGATGGGAGATTTTGGAGAGCGCTTTGTACAGGGAGGGGCTTCCTTGCCTTCTCCCCCTGCCTGTCTCCCTCCTGTGCCTCCTCTTTTCCCTCTCTGCTGGGGACGTGGTACAGTCACCAGGCAGCTCACCCACTCCCTTGTGTTAGTCCCTTTCTGCATCTGCACAAGGCTACTCCTACTCCCTGCTAGAAATGTTCTCTCCTCACAGCTCCTGCTCACCTGCAGTACTTCCCAGCCTGCCGAGGAGCCATGGAAGGGGGAAGAGCTGCCTCCGCAGCTACTGCTGCGGGGAGAGGGAAAGGGCAACGTGGGGAAACAAGGAGATGAGGCATGGAGAGAAACCTGGAGGAGGATTACGAATAGTTGCTGCTGCCCCACATACTGCAGCTGCCCTTTTGGCAGCAGCAGAAAGCTGCACGTGTAGGAGAGACAAGGATGAGCTGGCATGGGCAAATTGACTGGTTAGTTGATGGCCTTCTGTTGCTCATTGACCTGTTTTTTGTTTGTTTGTTTGTTTTTCCCGCTTTGCTCAGTGGGTAGCTTTCAAAGTCTCACTTCAGACCTGAAAAAATTGCTCGGGGCATGGAAAGTGTGTAGTCAAACATGGCTGTGGCTTTCACTTAGCACTGAATTATCATACTTGTAGGTCAGGATTTGACCCTACGACTGACCAGAATTTCCTCTTACTGCTGCTAATATTAATGCTGGTACTGAGTTCCTCGTAGTGACAGCACTTCTACTGAGGTCTATAGAAAGTGTTTGTAGAACAAAGTTGCCAGTAATGGAGTCTAATTCATAGGTATTAGTTCTAAGCTGGACTTTCAGAAATGCCCAAATCTGATGACAACAATTCCTACTTGTTCTTTTTGAGCCAGTTTTTAGACAGTGGATATCATTATTGCAGCTCAGGCCGTTCCATAAGACACACTGAAGAACTTCATGGTTGTGAGTAAACCACTGAGCTCGCCGAGTTTGGTGGGTTCACTGGATTTCATGCAGGCGTGTGTTTAAATTCCTTCCTGAACTGGGGCCTGTGTTCCAAGGGAAAACCAAGAATAAATACCATTTAACAACATCCTTTACTTTCATTTTACCCTTACTGATTTATTATTCTTGTGCAAATCTTGCATGTGCAAGCCTGGTTTCTGCTTTCCTTAGCCATCATAACTAAATCTCTGCCCCCCCCCCCGCCCCGAATTCTTTAAATACTGCTGAAATGAGGATTTAAGTTGGAACTGTAGGACTTGGCCTCTAAGTGCGATTAGTTTCCACTCCCTAACTAAACTTTTGTCTAAACAAAGTGTTTTTGGGTTTTCACATTTTGAAGGGGTGTATGTGAATACATTTCATAAAAAAATGAAGGTGAGAGCCTTTCTGCTTGGAATTGGATGGTTGAATTCATTTTTGCTTTATCTAGTACTATCTTAATCCCCTTTTCCTCACCCCAGTTACTAGACTGTTAGACAGAGAAAGGTGTCTATTCCATCCAGTTCATGGTAAGAGAGGTTTTGGAAATGACAAGGTATGCCACTAATGGGAAATCTGTGGTCAGAGAGGACTGAGAAGAGACTTTCCCTCCATCCATATGGAAAGGTAGGGCTGGAACTATCTGGATATGGAATAAGATCAGAATTCCAAAGACAGCTTGGAAAACAGCCAGTTTGGAGGGGGAAACAAACCAACCCTTTTTTCTTTTGCAAGAAGCTAGACTGAGTAAGATCTTAAGAACAGGGTTATCTTACTTGCCCTTTTGAGTTATGCAAATTGAAGCAGTTACCGGGGATTCTGCTATTTGGGGGCAAAGTGATCATTGCAGAAGGCTGACAAGAAGTTTCAACTTTGTGTTTTGTAAGCAACTGCTTTGCAATTTGGCAGGCAGTCACTAGAAGATTTTAGAAATATATTCGGCAATATTAGTATGAAACTGCAACTGTAAAACTAATAAATAATTCTAGAGATAGGGAAACTTTTTAATGACAGTTATGTACTTTACACTATATTGTAGTAAAGAAAAATGCAAATGAATAGGATTAAAGAACATCTGCAGAATTGTTACGTACTCTGATCATTAGCCACAGTCAGTGACTTGAATTGCTAGTAAAGGTGATTTCTGAGTGTCCTCTCGCTTGTATACCTCTATGAGTTAAAAAATCTTAAATTGTCGTTGCTGTGATTTAACAGAAGTTACAGAAGCCAAAATCTCACATATGTCTGAATAGCACAGCTAAAAAACCTAGTGATATTGGCATATTCCCATTAAATCTAACAGGAGTTTTAACGTCTATTTTGTTGGAAGCAGCGTTAGAGACATGCTACATAGTTGTAAGAGTTTTTTCCCAACTGAACTCTGTAGGGCTTGAATTGTTGAGGAACAGAAGTAAAGAAAGACCATTGCTTTTAGAATTAAAAAAGGCAAAGTTTGATTCCATCAGAGGCTTACAGGCAGCCATTTCTTCTTTATATTGGCTAACTTGAGTTGATTTAATTGTTACAGACAATAGAATCATTTTGGTTGTTTCTGGTGTCCTGCTGGGCAATTTCATCACAGGCAGGAAAAAAAAGGCATAAATAATGGCTAGATGTTACCAAATAAATTTCATGTCTGCATTGTTTGAGCAGTGAGCCCTCATGGTATCTCTGTATGGGATTCCCTTAAATGAAGGGTAGGCAAACTTAAACTGAGTTTCAAACTTAATATCTTTAAGTACTTGACAGTATCAATACATACCAGGCCTCTTATTGTGGGGGACCAGGGTTTATTACACATTTTAGAACTTTTCATTTTTCAGGACCTTGACCTTTTTAATGTGATTAAAAATATATGGCTTTGTCAAATGTTAAAAGTATCTATAGATAGATAGTGAAGTGGTAGCAATGGAGTAGATGCAATGGTGGTGGAGACATGAAGGAAAGACTGGTGCGTATTCAGCAAAGGTGATGAGGAAATGGTTGTAATTAAATTGCTTTGTTTCATGCATAGAAACCAGCAAGACAGTAGTGTTTTCTCCTTCCTTGTTTTCTTTCAGTTTCATCATCTGTTCTGGCTTCATGCTGCCAGTTCTCCATCTTTCTTCATCTGTTCTGGCTTCAGATGGTCAAGAAATGATAGAGTGACCTTTACAGGACTGCATAAGATTTTGTTGTTGGCAATACATGAATGAAATGTCCTGCTATAGATCTCTACAGAGAGCTATTGCAAATACAGTTTTCTTGCTGGGACCGTATTTACTCATTGCATAAGACTTTGCAGCGTCTGTCAACTTTGCTTTGCTTCAAGGTGAGGTTGATCCATGGTCTATGAAAACAATGAGTGAGAATGTATTGGAAAAGGAAAGGCTCAAGGTCACACATGCTACATTCACTTTGTTCTCTTTCTTGCATGGTTCTTGTTGGATTTGTTGAGGAATCTTTTTTTTTTTTTTCTTTCCCTCTGTTTCCTTGCCTTTCCTTCCCTGTTACTCTGTATTGCCTTGGCACCTCTAGAACATTTGAGCTCACAGCCCACTTCTGTTCTCCTCAGTCCACTGGTATCACAATGTCCTCAGGTCCTGGCTGTCTATTTTAGCTTTGCCTTTGTTTTTCTTGTTAATGCTTCCATGTGTATCCTTATTGCTTTTATTCCCGTCACTCCATCACTCCCTCTCCTTGTCACTCCGGTGGACCAGTGAGCTGCTTACATCAGTAGGACTCAGAAGCATCTTCAGTACCCAAAGCTTTATGAGCTTTGCCTAGCAGTTTTCATCCCCAGCATGTCCCCACTGAGCTTCTCAGCAAGCAGCAGGGAAGTAACCGAACAGACCGGTGGCTGTCTGAGCAGTTATCTTCAATCAGAAGTGATGCACTGAATTTCCAGTTAGTTATACTACAGAAGTGGTTTAAGAAAGAAATGTAATGTGGTAGCTTTGAGCTTCAAGCAAAATTCTCTGGTTTTAGCAGTCAGTGGGGCACTGAAGAAAGATGATCTGACACTGGAAACTGGACTTTCCCAAGCAATGGAAACAGGGTTGCAAAACTTTAGTTGGTACTGACTATTGGAATTTGCAGCGACTCCTAAGCACGGAAAACACCTGGTATTGTTTGGTGGTTGTTGTTTTTTTTTTCTTTTTTTTTTTCTAATATAAGCAGAATTATGGTTTCTGTCTTCAAAAAATTACAGTCCACACACAAATCAAGAGAAGGCAGATTGAGGAAGCCAAAAGAAATAGTAAGAAAATATTTACCAATATGAAAGGCTGTAGCTATATCAGTTCAGCTTTGCTTGGTGTCCCTAACTCAAACTCTCAAGAGGAGAGGCAGTAGTGGAAATTTTGTTCAGCTATGTGGAGATACTGATATTCTGTGTGACTGGTGTTTCTCCTCAAGGAGATGACAGCCCTTATGATCTAGTCCATGGTTCCTGAATTTCTAGACATTTCTGAGTGTCCCATATTGCTTTAAGAATGTTTGGGATTACCCACTTATAGGGTTTACAGGATTTTTCTGTGTAATTCAATGAAAGCTGGCATTAACTGTATTATTACATTTGAGCTTTTTTCTTTATCAGTAGTGGGTTAGAGCACTGCCAGTGCAGTAATCAAATACAGACACAATATATAGGGTTAAGGATAAGTACTAATGTCACCGGGCTGAGATAAGCTGCGTTAAGTTTCATTCCACTCCTTTACTCGTTGTGCCAGCAAGTTCTTAGAGCCATGTCAAGGCTCTGAGAGGAGGAACGAAGCAAGAAGAGTTTTATTAACCTCTCACAATTATTTTGTAGATGTTACCCATTTTATCAGAAGCAAGTGACAGCACTTTTCACATAAAAGAGGAAAACCTTGTCTTGTAGCTCTTTCTGATGACCTTTATGCAATACTTTATGTATATAAAGTCCATTACGTTAAAAAGAATATTGGTTTAGTGGTCACATTTAGGAGGTGGCTTTGCATATGCATTTTTTATAAGGCCATGTAAAAGGTTTTGAAATACAAAATCAGCTAGAATGATTTTTAACAATTCCCTGCTGCATTAGCAGCACAGACACCATGACCTACACAAGTTCCTGTGATCTCTTTAGGTGCTCTTTCCTTGCAGTTCACACTATTCCTTTCATCTGTTTTGTCTGCTTGTTGCAAGATGCCTCGGGTAGGGGATCTCACATTACCTATCATTTAATAGGACCATGGGGTCCTGATCCTTTTTTGAAAGGCATTCACTTTCCAACAGCATTATGGTATAGAAAAATATATCAGTGCAGTTGCCCTCTGTTTGTCATAGACCAGGGCAGTGCAAAAAGCAAAACATTTTCTTTGTGGATTTTGTTGATAAGATGTGTGAGCAAGTAAAAAAACAATATACCTTAAAAAAACACGAAAGAAGTTTAAGCCTATGATGTGTGCCGTACGCTAATAGCTGGGCCTACTTTGGCCTGCACACCAATTCAAAGCCAATGTTCTTGTATTGATTTTAATAGGAATTTCTTTGAGTGATGTCCCACGTTCCTGAAACCATTGAGAGTGCTTGTATGATTTAGTTGTGTACACAGAGATTCCAATGTGCTACCAGCTCCCTTAGAGGGATGGGTAGTTACATCTCCATCAGTTGCATGTTTAATACTGCACTGTATGTATTTCTCAGAATTGAGGTAAATTTCTCGAATATGTGGAAGTCACTGAAGAATTTAAGCTCCTGATTCAGCATTCTTTTGAAAATGTTACCCAGCTGTCTTTTCATCAGCGATTATTTCAGTGCAGTATCTGTAGTAAGCTTGGCTTCAAAATTGTTTGTGAGTCAGTGTGCGAGTGCCTTGTGAGCTGTTTGTGAGTGCACTCTTCAGGACGGTCAGTCTTCCTCCGTGAGATTTCTTGTCAGTTTGGTACATGCATTTTAGTTTTCTTCCAATTGTTGGATAAAAATTGTTGTTGGAGCATTGTTTCTGACTGATACTTCATTAATAAAAAAAATAGTAAGTCATTGGATATTTGAACAAGTAAAACTAATCTCTAGCCTTCTTTGAATGTACTCTGGACATCAAGCTGACAGGCTCTAACATGCTCCAACTATTACATTTTATTTAAAATGTGTGCACTCTCCAGCCAAGCACCATTTTGCTGTATCAGTGTTATTAATGCCGTAAAGCTTTCAGGAACCTTAATATAATCCAAAGTTTACATTTTTTTAAATCAGATTAAAAATCAGATGTGAAGTATGAGAATGTCGTTTTGTCTTTTATGCTGTTCCTGGAAGACTGGGTTAACAAAAAAAAAAAAGAAAGAAAAAAAAAGCCTCTGATTGAAATTGAAGGGAGGCGTGTTGAGAAACAGAGGCAGTTCTGGTGAAGCCTCTTTAACCTACAGCCATATCCCGCTGTTACTGTATGGGCTTCCTGTGTTTGGGACCTGGGTGTAATTGTGGCTATGATCAATAAGACAAATTGCGGGCCAAATATTTTATAGAACTGCCAAAAAGTGTGCAGCTCTTCCAGCAACTGTGATTCAGTCCTGGATCCTATTTGCAGACAAGTTAGCCTATTAGCAAGTAAATTTTGCATCCCAGCACCAGTGTGCCGGTCTGCAGAACGCCTTTATGCACGGTTAGTCAACTTTATGATGCAAATAATGTGATGTCTCAGAGACATTTAATGCACCTGTGAAAATTTACTTGATGCTAGTGATTTCTCCAGCAAGAGAGAAGTGAGGTGCTGAAGACTACGCAGAGCGTGGCTGCATACATTTTGGTAGGGTGACAGTTTTGAATGTAGGAGTTATTACTTTCTCTTTGATAATGCTCATGATGTGTTAGGTAGTGCAGAAACAGAAAATTGGTAGTTCCTTCCTGGAGGAGCTTATGCTGTAAAATCAGGTAACTTATTGTCTCACTTTTGCAAAATAAACTACAACGTAAGATCTATAAAGGTTTTTTACCTGTATATCTGGATAGAAGTGAAGTACGAAAGCTGCAGAAAATGCATAACAACACAAATCTAGGCTTTTCAGAACAGAAATATGCAAAATAAATAAATGGTGTGTTATTACAACTTTAAAAAAGGTATTTGATGGCTCCTGGAGAAGGAGTAATTGTCTAACTGACTAGTTAAGGGAGAGTGTTTTTATTGACATGAATGAGCAGAGAAAGAGGCTGAAGCTTAAGTTGTGTGCCAAACCAAGGAACATGTAAATAAGATGGACAGTCAACAATGGGAAACCACTTTGTAGTATACTGGATTACATGAATAAGGAACACCATATCTGCAGCAGGCTTTATTAAAAAAAAAAAAAGTTTCAAAATGTCATAGCATATCACAACATAAAAATAGCTATTGTCAGTATTATTTGGTTTTCCCTAGTGTTTGTGGTAATGGGTGAGGTTGGTGAATTTGTTTTCACAGTGCACAAAGTGCACTGTTCCTGATCCTGATTACTTTATGGTCCGAAGTCTTAGTGAGCCGTGTGATAATGTGTAAGAACTTCATCATAATCTTGCATGATGTGAACTGGTCAGACAAGTTTTTGCATACCTAGTTGTCCTGCATCTGCTTGTGATATAACGTTATCTCCTCTCTCCTCTGTAATTTTTGCCTTTATTTCCATTTACATAATTCCTTCAAACAAATGAGGATGTCAGTAATAAGCAATGCTGGGATGGACACTCACTCATAATCCAGATATAAATCTTCTTATAAAATGAATAGTCCAACCGTTTATATTAATGTTTCCAGAAGAGGCCTTTGTCTGCTTTAGATTTACACATGGTGATACATAGATCTTATTTGTCTCAGGTAGTAATGAAATTCATTAGCAAAATATCTGAGTCTGGAGAATCTTGAGCACAGTCATCTTCACAGCTCTCCTAAGAGGAAGTGTAATGGATGGAGAAACTATTCCTCCACGTCACCCAGAAGTATGGCACAAGCATTATTACGTTTTTCATCTCGGAGCTTTGCAATGGAGGTATTGGTATCCTCATTTTTGCAGAGAGGAGCCTGGGGCTGAGACCTAGGCTCCTGAAATGAGGCTTCTGCTTGACTAACACCTGTTAGATCTCTCTTTCTGTCTTGCAGCTTCTTCCTCATCTATCCAGCATTCTTCTCATTCTGCTTTTCTGCAGTAAAGATTCTTACTATCAAGTTTCCATTTCTTTCTCATAGCATAGCTTTTGCAGCCTACTGGGTTTTTTTTGTTTGCTTTTTTTATTATTAATTTATTCAATTTTAATTCTGCAGTAGCTTTACTGTGGAGATGCTTTCCTTCAACTGCAGTGACAAATAGAAATGCAGGATCTCCGTCTTGCTGCATTCTTGACACTGCAGCTCACTCCATACTGGTACAGATCTATAACACCAGGCTTTCAGACTCTCAAAGCAGAGTTGGAAAGCTGGGAGGCCTCTGTGGTTGAGTAGTTGGGGGCATTACCAGCTTTGCTTTACAATGAAAAAGTTACCATCTAGAGGCATCCTGCGTGCATGCGCCTGGAGTGTCTCATGTAGGGAGCCTATCTGCATAGGAGTGTACATAGGCTGTCAAAGGAGCTGAAGAGTTGGATGTGCAGATCCCTTTGATATTTAGAACTAAATGTTCTAAGCACCTTTGTATGTTGTCGTCCTAACTCATAATGTTTTATTTCATTTATAATCCCATAACTGAAGTTAATATGGTAGAAGACAAGAGCAGACAAAATGTAAAGGTGAAGTATTTGTTGTTTGGTTGTTCATGCACAAAACTGAGAGGAGAGGGGACTTCTGTTTGGATCACTCAGTTGAAGAAACAGAACACTTAATTTTCCATTTTTAGGGACTTGCCTTGTATACTAGGAGTAGATGCGATAGGTTTTTATAGACAGGCTGAGGATCATACAGCTGGAGCTGTGTGAAGAGGGAGTAAGTGCAGCGCGCGAGAGCTGAGCAGCAGCTATGCTGGGCAGCAGAGCCTGATAGCCCGGCACCTGACTGTGTTTATAAAGCAGATACAGCAAAGTTAGATTGGTGTTGCCTGCCTGGCAGACTGCAGGCCTGTGGTTTACACAAGGCTGTCCCTGGTTTTGAAAAAGCCACAGAGTCAGTAGGCCGGATATGCTAACATGTCTTGGGGTTAACATGTTATGCTTCAGGATTGATCCTGAATGGGATAAATTTGGTGCAGATTATAGCAACGGAGGCTTTATGAATTTGTGAAAGAGGGATTCAGTGGAAATTAAAAGGAGGTGTCGGTTTAGTTACTGAAAATAGCTTTGCAAAATTATTAGTTATTTACTCTATTTGGAGTTCAAATCAGGAGAGGGAACAACACAACATACCTGCTGTAATCATTTCACAGTGAAGAGGTGGCATTCTGTTGAGTCTCTTGATCTTGTGTGTATATTACTGAGCTTCCTTATCAGTATGAATTTAACAGCTGGACTTGTAAGCGTAATGAAAGTTTTTACTTACAGTCTTTCCATCTGAAAGGTATTACCCAGACACTGCAGAAAAAAATGTCAAAATGTGGGTTGTTAAGGTCCATCATATTAAAAGTAGTCAGGGACTGGAATATCATTTTTGTGTTATAATATAGGGCTGAAGGCCTTGGAGTACAAAGGCGATAAGCTTATGGCTTCAGTTACTTTGAGTTTTCATCTTTTCATGAGAATTGACTTTAAACTCATGGCTTATGCATCTCTGTATGGCCATCCAAAATTTAATATTGACTTTGCAATACACTGGTTAGTGATCTACAGCAAGAAATCAGCACTCTTGGAATGTAGTCTACTCTTGGATTTGCTTGATTTCAAATACACGTGGCTAGTGAAATTCCATCAGAATAGTGGCTTCAGGGAATAAGTTAACAGCCTCCTTTCTTACTGTAGGTTTATAATAGTGTGACACCTCTGACTGCAGAGAAGCTACATTTTTCTTGCACTATCATTAGGCAAGTATGAGAAAACACGGTGCCTGAATGCAAATAATTCTCTTTGAATTCTCCAGAATGGTGTAACAGATTTACTTTCCTGGAACAGCAAAACTGATTAAGTATGAGATTTGTTAAGAAAGAATGATTTGTATGAATACTAGAATTGAATGAACGCTTGACGAATACAGATTTCTTTATTCATATTGTTGGCAGGTCGGCTGTACAGTATAAGACCATATCAGTCATCATCACTTCAGTGTGAAGTTAACATCAGTGTGCTCACTTCTTAAAATATGAATGTAGTGCGTTAGATGTTCATCTCAAGGCTGACACGTTTCAGCAGCAACAAAAGAGAGTGTATGGGAGAGATACCCAGCAGTCCTGAAAGCATCTGTGCTCAAAAACCAGATTGCCAGTGAGAGGGATAATCAAAGACCCAGAGAGGATAACTCCTCTGTGCCTCAGAAGTCCCCCTGTCCAAAAGCTCAGATCCCACATTCCAGGGCTTGCATCTTCAACCCTACCAACTCAATGCTACTTTCCTTCAACCCTGCTATCCTATGGGATACTGCTTTTCCAATACCTCTTTCCTCCTATACCCTACTCTCCCAATGGTACTTGCTGTCACTGTTTCACTGGTTGCTGTTAGCATCTCCTCACCTGAGAAGTACCTTGCTTCTGCTCCTGGCAGAGTTTAAAAATAATTCTGACAGGCTGCATTTATCAAAACTCCTTTGAGGGATCCTGATTCAGAGAAAGAGGGTATAGCCAAGGAAAACCAGGGATGTGATAGCCTGATTAAAAAAAAAAAAAGGAAAAAAAAAAAGAAATTGGTTTTGGCTCAGAATAACTGTAATACATGAGGGTAAGGAGGGATTAAATAATTTATCCTCCTTTATTCGGGCACATATGTCCAACCTATTCCTGATTTTCTTTACTACTAGGAACCTGGAAAAGTAGATGCCATTCTCCACCACCTGTGTGTTCTTTTTTCCCTGGAGAAAGAGACTGGTAGCAGCTTTAATTACAGTTAACATATTTAATCATTACAAAGCTTAATTTGAAGACCTGCTTTGTTACAGTGTTTCCCAGTGGCTTGATCCAAATGTGCTTGTACTTCTAGTGTCATAGTGTGTAAAACACACTCAGGCTGTGAATACGAGTCGTAGGAAGAGGTTACATTGACTGGAAGGGGACATGTTGGGCAGTCTCCCCTTTTCGGCCGTCTGAATGCTACCTGTGTGAAAGCAGATACAGAAGGAAAATATGTTATTCAAGAAGAACAAAAGCAAGTTCTGTCGGTTATGTCAAGGCCAAGGCAACTCAATTGAGTTATTACTGGCTCTTATTAGCATGCCTGAAAAAAAACTTCAGCTGGGTGGCCCTCAGAAGGGGGAGAGATTCTTTCCTGCCTTTTGAAATCATCAAAGAATATGACAGTAGTCATTTCCAAAGTTCTCTCTATGTCGGAAAGCCTCACTGTTCAGGATAAGCCAGGGTAAACAAAGGACAAATAGGAAGTGACTTTTAAAAAGTATGGATTTGAACCTGCAAGATGCTGAGTGCCTCTAGTGAAATGCTGAGCTTGCTTGATTTCTAGTAAGCTCGTGGCTCTCAGTTCTGACAAGATCAGGTCCTAAGATTACATCTACTCTCTGAAGTAAAATCATGTTACTGCTGTCAGCTTTTTGGGGGGGGGCTTTTTTTTTGTGCATTGCAAACAATATTGCTTGCAATGCACATCATCAGTGCTCTGTATGTACACAGACATACACAGCACTTGTGGAAAGACAGAAGCTGATCTACAGGGACTATATCACTTTCACGTTTTAGTTGTTTGTCTGCTGTACTACTGAGAACTCCGATAAGAAAATGAGATATCAGAGGGTAAAGCAAAATACCAGATGCTTACTTGCAATAGGAAAAACCTGTCTTTAGTTTTGCTCCCTTGTTCAGGAGCATTTCTACATGTTTTTCCTTTATCTAGAGTAAAATACCAGATTTGTGTAGTACTTTTCATTGGTAGATTTCTAAGTGGGTATCACTTTGATGAATGTATTGAATATGCAGTCAAGACCTTTGGGTAAAGGAGCTTATAGTCGTGCTTTCAGATGAATTGCAAAGCCCTTCATGTTTAGCTTTGTTGACTTCAGTGGAACCATTCGTGGTGTATGGGCATTTCAACTGGCCTGTAAGGAGATTAGAGCTTGCCAGAATATTTGAATTAGACTCCTCCTCTCCCACTAATACATACTTTACTGTCCCTATAAGGTTAATTTGCTGCCAGTATTCTGAGTGCAGTCATTGTTGGCATTATTTGAACTAAGGGTGGGTATAATGAGACTTCACTGCTAGTCATGCTGAAGGGGAGAACTACCTGTTTCTTCACTCTAGTTTCCAGAAGTTACACAAGGAAATCTATATGCTCTAAGCGTGAAATGAGAAATGTATATCCAATATTCAGACTGATTCAGTCTTTTCATAATTTATTACTGTTATGATGAGCAAGTGGTAAAAAATTTTATATCTGGTTATTGCAGCATGTAGGAATAAAACTCAGTCTGAAAGGATACTGAAGTGCATAGTGACATGACAGAAATGAGGCATGGTTCCTTTTCTTTTGGCTGAAATATTAAATCTGTTCTAATGTTGTATAGAAGGCTAGGAAAATCTTGAGTAAAACACATTTTGATTAAATTATACCCTTCCCAGTGTTGTGTTCTGTGGCTTGAATAAAACTTGTGCATTCATTGACTCTTCCAATACAGGGATTACAAATAAGTTAGAGGCAAAGGGGAGGAAAAAATACAGGCTTTTAAAAGAAACTGTTTAATTCCACAAAAGCTGCTGCCTTGGGCTTCAGTGCTCAGTTTCATCAAACAGGTTCTTCTACCTCTGTTTCCTCATTCTTCCTGAGCAGAGTCAAGCTGACCATGCTCATTTAATTGTGAGGCCTCAGCCTTCCTTGTGCTCCACAGAAACCTAAGAGTGTCTCCATGCCTGTGGACCAGCAGCACCCAGAAAATATCCAAAGCATAGATCCTAAGCTATAGTTATTTGGCAGGGAGGGGCTGAACTGTTTTCTAGGACAGCTTTTTTTCACTAGATGCGTGGTGACACCTTCTGGGAGACCAGAGGGAACATGCACCAAATTTAGCAACCATGAAAGGAAGTTACTGCTTTGGAGGGGAGGAAGTTTCCTCTCAAGCATGGGGAGCCTTGCTTCTCATCGTGCAATGATGAAAATCAGCAAGGATGGTTCTTAACACAGCAGAAAATAATGCAAAGGACAAGCCTGGGAAATATGACATATTCCTTAATATACAGTAATCCTGCGTGGATAATATTGCATAGTCACATGACATCGTCATGTAGGAGAACTTGGTATTTCTCACCTTAGCTGAAGGGTTATGTTAATATTGAGAAGCATGGTGTGGGGTAGGGGAGCTATCCCAGCAGCTACATTTCTAGGCTGCTTTCTCTTTAGGGTATATTTCCATTACACCTTCTTGACCCCAGGTATTTGGTTCAGGACTTACCTGGATAATACTGATAAGGATAATGTCTGCTGAAACATTTGCAGACTGTCCTTTGAATCTCTGAATTCTTAGCCTTAAAATAAATGTGCTTCAGACAGTGCCTACTCTGAGAAAAGAACCAAAGTCTTACTCTTGACCACACGGAAAGGGTCAAAATTAGTTGAATACGAGGAATTAATTTTGAAGTGGAAGATACGACTACCCGTGCTGCAGCCAGGATTTAACTGATCGAGAATTGGGAAAGAACTGTTCGCGGTTTGTTTACCAATACAAGAAGTAACTGTGTGATATTTTTGGCTTGCAGAGTGTCTGCTTCAAAAAGGGAGGCCAGAAGCCTAAGGAGCTTTAAAAATACCTTGTGCTGATTTTGAGGGCTGAATGCTCCCACTGCTTCCCTGACTGATGAGGAACAAAAAGAGCCACGTTTGTCTCCTCATTTTCCCTAGTATCTGTGGAATAAAGGATGGGTGAAGGGGGACACTACCCAGAACTCTTACTCCTCTTTTGCACTGATAAAGGCAATTAATAACCCGCGATGCCTCTGTTCGTTTGGGTTGGTTCAGTCTGCACTATGGAGCCCCTGCCTGCAGGAGTGCAGTGCCTCACGGGAAGGTCTCACGTGAGAGGTGATGTCCAGCAGAGGTGCAGCTGGTAACAGGGAGCACAAGGCATGGCATGCATGGGCTGGTGTTTGGAAAGATTTTGAAGTCGGTGTGTGCATCTGGGGATCTGACAAGGGAACGGAGGCTTCACTTATACGGGGAGCGTAAAGCTCAGTCCGCCCTCCTCTCCTCACCACCTTGTTTTCTATCAGAATGTGTGAGTCAGAGCTGTCTGACCCTCTGGGTAGCATTGCCTGAGTGGAGAGAGGAGGGAAGAAGAAAACTGGGGTCATAACGGCAACCTTAAAAAAATAAAGAACATCTGGAAATACCACAGTATTACCTCAGAGAAATACGTGTCCCTGATAAATGAGCCTTGATAATGTTGTTCAAATGCTCGTGAGAAACGTACCGTCGCAGGCTGTATGGCAGCCCGCTGTGGCCTTAATACATTGACCTGTCTGTAGTGTGATTGTGTAACCTGGCTAAAACAATTTTCTCACAAGATATGCTGCAAGGTTATTGGATCGCACCTATATAATTCCATACTGTGTGATGTGTGCAACTTGTTTATATGTGTGGATCTGCTCCGTGTATCTTTGCCACTAAGGGCATAGTATGTTACCTACAGAATTGTGTGGGCTATTCTGATACCTACAGTGCTGATCAATACCTCATCCTCAGACGGCTGTGCATCCAAATATGGGCCAAGTGTAGACGGAGGGGAATTAGGAAGATGTCCCTGCTGATCTGGTTATTCAATAATTGCCCACTAGGAGGTTTCTTGCACCTTAGCTCAGTGTGTTTTGAGGGGGTTACTGAGAGGTTTCTTCAGTCTGCAGACCACTGAGGAAAGCATGGCAGTTCCTGTTTGCCATCTGAGGCTGTCAGAGGTAACGGTTGTAAGTCCTGTATCAATAGAAAACGTGGGTTTTTTTTCCTAGCTGGTGTGTTTGATCATTGACTGCTTTGATTAACCAGTTCTGGGGCTTAAAGTGAGACATTGTTTTTTCCATTCTTTGTGGTGTTTTTGGCGAGGGGTGGGGAAAATATAGTTACTGCTCCCTTTTCTGAGTTCATTTTGTTTTCTGCTCTTTGTGCTCAAGTACAAAATGAAATGGCTTGCAAATAAACTAAATATTGAGGCAAAACTCAAAAGCACTTTATATTCCCTCCTGACAAAGCTTGTGTGAAAATAAATAGAAACAGATCATATCGGGAAAATATTTCTTTCCCCCGCTCCTGAAAATAAAGAAGTCCCTCCATCACTGAAATTTTCTGCAAAGTAAACCACAAGCAGCCAGGCTGAGTGCAAACAGCTACAGGATGATGTTTTTGCTGTTGTTGGGCTTTGTTTTTTGTGTGTGTGTGTTTTTTTTTTTTTTTTACTGCAGCTTTGGCCATTACAAATTGAACCACTAAAAACATAGCAGTGTTATTTTGAAAATTCACAACATATTCAGCTCAGACCAGGAAGTGAGGTGTTGTCCTTTCAAAGCCTGATATACAGAAAAGGGTATTTCTGACGCATGACCTTCAGTGAACAGGAATTCCTCTACTCAAAATCTCATCCTTACCATGAACTTCACTGCCACAATTCATCCTCTCACAGCTGTGTGAAAAGTGACATATCATGGAAAAAAAGGGTTTTGAGAGATTTTGATCTTATTTTCTTAAATAAATAACAAGGGCTTGCAAAATACAGATCATGAGATTTTGCTGAAATGTTTTATGTGTAAACGAATGCGCTTTTAGGTTACAAGAGTTTTTTTTTCAGTAGAGTTCATCAGTTGTTAAATAACTAAATAACTGATCAGTTAAAATCTGAGTATCTAATCATGAGCATCACAATAGAAATTACAGGGGTTTCATTTTTTTTAAAAAAATCTGGTTTGAATTTTGAGTGGTGAACATTTAAAACTCCACTCTGAAAAAATCTGGCTCTTCATGCCCTTTTTTTGTATATATTTGCTTTCACTTTTTTTTTTTTTTTTTTTTTTTTTACGTTGTCTTTTGCTCTGTTTCACTCTGCCTTTGGTTTAAAGGCAGTGGAAAAGCACCTAGTAACTGTCAGGTTTGAGAACTATGCGAAAATCTTTTTATGACCACAGCAGGTAACACGCCCTGCTCCGTCTGTGATGGAGTGAATTAGCAGTAATAATTTTGTGCGGATATTGACTATGACTACAGTTAAACACATGCAAAAATTCGGCTTTTTTGCCAGAGATAAAGACTGTGGAAGCCATTGAAACGAAGCTTCTTTGGAGTGGGAAAGAGAAGTATCTGGCAGGCATCATTTTAGGACCGTGCACTTCCAGAATTTGCCAGTTCCTGCTGTTTAACAGCCCAGATTTGCTAACCTCCAGGACATACTGCAAGGCGTACTTTTTTCATCTGGTTCGGTGTGGAAGTGGGTGTTGGCTAGAGCTAGATAATGGTGGAGAGGAGATTTCTTCTTGAGATTGCTCCATTTTTTGCTTTTGCTTTTGTTTTGTGTTGTTTGCTGGATTATTACATTTAACCTGGGGCAATTTATTTCTGGCGTTTAATTTTAAAAGCTTGCCAATGACAGAGAGATCACTGAGCAACATTCCATTGTTTGAGCAAGAAAATGAGTAAATAATGGTTTTGTAACTCAAATTCCCTATAAAAGTTTTGTAGCTGCTAATTGTGTAGAACCTGTATTGTTTTTATCTATAGGATACTGTAAATGTATAAGCTTGTTTTTTTCCTTAAGAAAAATTCTCAAAAAAAAAAAGTTAATGCAGTGAATGCAAATAAATGTAAGCGATGAGCCCTAATGGGGGGAAACTAAAAATCCTGTAGGACTTTCAGATACATTAGAAGAAGGCATTATAGCATAGGCGTCAGAGTTGATGCTGATGATTCCATGCAGTAGCAGGACAGATCAATCAACAGAGATCTTTTATCATAGGCCAGTTTTTACAGGAATTTATAGACTGGGGATGAAGTGAAAATCAAAGGGCTTGTATGATCATACAGCTGGAGAGACAATACTGTGCCCTGTGTAGGACATATGTAAACAGTGTCAGCACTCATTTTTCATTGTTCAAAGAAGTTGCTTGTATTTAAGTTCAGTGCTATGTCATTATCGCTAATGAACTTCGGATAGCTAGTTTTGCCAAACCTTTTTAAAAGTAATTAAACATTATTTGGTCTTGTTGAGAAAGAGGGCTGAATCATATTTTAGAGTGCTGGAAAAAAGAAGTTTATAATGTCTCAATACCAAAATTTATGAACAGATATAAGACCTGCTTAAAAAAGTCTACATAATATGACTTTGCAGAAAATGTTCTAGCTTAATTATAGTAATGTGCCTCGAATTTTCCAGCAGGGTCATTTATTTTGAGTATATGTCTCGTCTCTTATTACTGTAACTACGAATAAGCCTGTTGTTGGGTATGTGTTGTCTAAACGTTGCACGTAACTTTCCTGGAATTTGTAAAGCTATTCTGTTTGACATTAGTTGGCATACCTTGTTTGCAACCCTTGTAATCCAAAAATAAAATATTTATGTGTCTCTAGTAGCAAAGTACAAAGTACCATATTAAGAACAACCATATACGGGCCTTGCTCTGTAAGATGCTAAGTGTTGTCGATTCCCCCTAGCTCAGCAATTGGTGTCATGTGTCTCTTTTAAAACCTGCTGGAACTACTCTGAAGTTACAACTTTCAAAGCAGAACCATCATTTGGCTTGGCTGTATGAAGCAGAAGGAGACTAAACTCTCTTGGTTTAGGTTGCCATCACAGTTTAAGTGCTGCTTTTGCAAGCAGGTGTGGAGAGAGAAGCGGTCTGCTGTGGTTGCTACTGGGAAGAGTGGTAGCTCCCACTTTATCACCAAAAGCAAGTGAAGCTGTTGGAAGGAAACAGGGCTCTTTGAGAAATGCATGCAAGGGAAAGATGTGCTGTTCTCAAAAAGAAAGACCTTCAATTAAGTACTTGTTTTGTTTTTATCCTTAGATAAGGATATTTTTCCTATATGCTTTTTTTTGTGAGAAGGAAGGTAAACAGGCATAGGGAAGGCTGGTAGGTTTTAAACCTGTCTAAGGCTTCAGAGGTGTGTTGAGGATTTTCTTCAAGATGAATACCATGCCAGCCAGATGGTCTGCCAAATAGTATTTTATTCTTTAGTGCAGCAAGATATGTTTACATATCCCCAGCCTATCTTGTTTTTTTTCTCTCTAATTTCATTGTGGGATAATGGCAAGGGAAAAAAAAATCCTCTAAAAATTATACTAACTGCATGCCTCGGGGTTAGCAGATCAGGTGTGCAGAGGTAGAAGTAGAATGTAAAACATGTCTCAGTGCTGCTCATCCATAGCTGGAGGTTTAGGAGGAATAAAGCCTATCCAGATTTGAGTTACTAGTATGTGCCCCCTGACTTTCATCTTGCATTGTAATCTTCAGCACGGAAAGGCTGAATATAGATGCGAAAGGAATAAGCTGAGTGCTGCTTGTATTGTTTCGGTGCCATGGTGAACTCGCCACCTGACATTCTATTACCAGGGCATAAAAATACGAACATTTCTTACTTGGCATTCAGCTATATTGTAACATGGTGCTTTACTTACAGACAGGTAACCAGTTATCTTATGTTTTGTTTAGCATCTTTGTGGGGGAGTTAGCTGATGGACAATAAGTAATCACCCGGTTTATGTTGATAAGTACGTTGTCAATATGAAGATGGGGTTAATGGTTGCAGTATCTCAGAACAGAGCTACTTCAGGCTTTGGAGGTGTAACCAGAGCGCTGCCAAACAGACGCTCTTCCTCTGACTGCACCATGCTTTCTGCCTGTATAAGGGTTTGCAGGAACTGAGTGGAAGTCTTGTCCTGGTAGGGGCTGCTGAACCCGTCCCATAGGAAGCTGCTGGGAGGAAGCACAGGGGTGGCTGCAGGCGGGAACACGCTCGCTGCAAGTCACAAGTGAGAACAAACGCAGTGAAGAGGCAGCCGGCATGCGTCGTGGTCGCTGGGAGGAGGCAATGGCATTTTCTGGGCGTTGGGGTGTGATAGTGAACCGGAATCATGAAAAGCCTTGGTGGGTTTGCGACTGTGGGCAGTGAAGTGTGGGGGGAAGACAGTAAAGGCAGAGGCCATTTCAGGACATACAGCCTGCAGGGTTGACTGGAAGTTGTTATGGTGATAAACGTTTTATACTCCACCTTCATGCTAGTTGTTGAACATAGCCTATAGAGCCGTCCCTCCACCCTCCTTCACTGATTTTCCCTGAGAGAGCACCTGTTTGTGGGGATGCGTGATTTCTTAAAGATTAACCTTCTCCCATTTTGCTTTTCTAATCTGCTTTCAGTGAAGGTATATGAGTTCTAAGTATCATTTGTACTTTTGTTCAAAGCACTCCTGGAACTACTGTTTGTAATGGCCGCTTGGATTATTTTATACCTGTTTTTTTCGAAAAGTGAAGACATTTGAAAAATTAACATTATGAAGTTGTATCCATCAATTCACTTGCCTCTTTGGCAAACAAGAATATGAATAACATAAAGAGCTACAGATAGAACTTGAGCAACATATTAGCAAATATGTTTATTTGTATTTTTAGTTAGAAATATTACTGTATCAGTGTTAACATTAGTTTTTTAAAAGTTTCACAAACCTAGGAAAAAGGTACTGAACAATACACTAGCTTTCTAAAAATTAAAATGTTTAAACTGTAAATGAGCATAAATATGCATCTTCTGTATAGCAAATTTCAAAGCCAAATAGCACACTATATAGAATTTTATGTATTGTGTGGCTTTGATTCATGTGAATGCTAGTACTCTGCTTCTTTCCACTGCTTCATTTCTGCCAAGAACTGTTTTAGCATTTCAAGCCTTCTAGCAACATAAAACTGGAGGAAGGAGATTTTTTTTTTTTTTTTGATTTGCAAGGGCCAAGTATGAAAATATTGATGTATCTTATGCTTTTCTTAATAAATATATGTATATATTATTAATTCATGGTTGGTTGTGGTAAGAAGTATTTGTATTGTAACATTAACACCCTCCTGGGGGAATAACGGCTTTAGTTCATTCATGTCTTTATTCCTTTGAATGTAGCCATCCTAAAATTGTGCCTAGAAAACCCTTATACCACATTGCAGCATAGTGTTATCACTGTAACCAACATTCGGTGAGCCTGGCCAATGTGATGTTGGGGTGTGTCAACTGGCGGGATGAATCTATATGGGTCCAGTTGTCTGTAAAATATGAGATGATGTACAGCGTATGCTGTTTTTGTTGAAATACACAGGCAGTATCTAAGCAAACTGCGTATTTCTTTGCATGAATCTATAATTCCTTTATTCGTTGTCTTTAGCTGGAGAGTAGCCAGATACAAAGCTTTTCTGGGTTAGGTGCTTCAGAGCGTGTGGTTAGAAACTGGCTTGTAGAATACTTCGCTTGTCAGTATCCTGGAGAGATGCAGGAGACTCCTTGTCAGTTTTTACTGACACGCTTTGAGTCACATATACAATGCCACACGTGTCATCGTGTGTAGCTGGTCAAACGTTTGTGGGTGTTTGTGCATGTGCCAAAGATGCATTTTGCCTGGATGATAGCTTGATAAATCATTAGTGTAGTTTCCATTGTACATGGAACTAAGCTATAAATTCCTTGGCAGTCAGGGTTACCTGGAGACTAATATAAAGGTTGCTAGTATAAAGGTAGCTTGCTTTGTTATTTCAGATGTACGAGTGTGCCAAAAAGCAGAGCTAATGGTCTGCATTCCAAAGCTCAGGACAGAGCCAGATCAGCAAACTGGAGACCTCTTGTCTACCCTATTTATTCCAGCTGGTCAGGACTTTTTTGGTAATCCAATTTTTATTTTGAAAATACTGATCTGTCACAAGCAAAATTTTTTCAGTAGAGCATAACCATTTTCACATAATTTACACTGAGGAAATATTTATTAGGTCCTGGATGGAATTAACGCTCCTAGCCAGCAGCTCGTGATGAGAACAGTTCAATGGCATGTAGGAGAGTGCTTTCAAGGAGGTGTGTCTTTGATAAGTATGAGTTTCTGGTGTCACATCCAAGCAGCCTAACCGTGTTACTGTTTGGGAGTAAATCTCTCTTATCCTCCCCCCATTTCATTTCAAGACCCCCAAAGATATTTGGCTTCATTTTAATGTGTAGTAGAGCATTAGTAGTAGAAAAATATTGAAATTTTAATGGGATGGGATAGGGAAGCCATTTTCTGACCAGCTCTATGCAATCGGTAGTACCGTAGCTATGCCCTAATGCTGTGTAGAAATACTTTACCTGTCTTTAAATCTCACCAATGATCTCCTTCACAGTAGGAGAGTGTGAGAATTAGAAATTCCCTGATCTGTGGTGACCTTGACAACTATACTTTTCTCTTCCATGCGTATCTAAGCACAGAAGAAATTCTGTGCTGCAGCATATTGTCAGGTGGAGTTCAGTTATTGCTCACTTTCCTTACACTGTAAGTTTTGTCGGTAGCTAATTTAAACCTCTCTGAAACTGAGGGTGCAACCGTTCCCTTTATTTATCATGATGGTAAGGATTAAGCTTCTTTATACAACCAGGAAGCTAAAACAATAGCAGCCTCCGCCCTGTTGTGGATTCTGGGGATTGCTGAGTGGATGGTCTAAAAGGTAATCTAAACAGTTCAGAAGCAGTCAGGTTGATTTCCGGCGATGAAGAGATTCATTTGGGTTAGTTTTCAGATACCTGAAAAAATGTTAGTGGGTTCAATAACTACTTATTTTATAAAGCAAAGTTTGTTGGCAAATTCAAAAGAATGACCTGTTGGCTAGGTAAGCTTGTAAAGGAAGGCCTGATTACTGCCATTTACTAATAGCTAACAGTAACTTGTTTTCAAAATAAAAAATGAACAAAAAAGGGACAACACAACCTTCAGTCTGACAGAAGCTGTCTCCCTTCCCTTTGCACCCTACTGCCTAACATATGTATATGTATTAAATTTTATTGCTAATACTAGCTTTCTTAATAAATGAGAAATGATACACCTGTTTTGATACACCTTTTCCCAGCAGCCTTTGGTTCACAAATCGCATTTTGGAATAGTGATTAAATGAGGAAGCAAGCAAATTGTTGCTAGTTAGTTTAGTTAGCATCAGTCATACAGCTCTGCAAGAGCTTAGTGAGGGGATAGCATTGTTCTAAATAGAGTTGTAAACCTCATATTATTTCTATTTACTATTGTAGTTCCTGAGGCTCTAATTTTGGTTAGGCTGTAAGCAAAAAAATAGAGTGTTGTTGTAAAAGGCATTTCATAAAAATAAAATTGCTGCCTCAAAGAGTGAATGATGTGTTAGTTATACTTTTTTTTTTTTTTCTGGTAGATTATTTGACTTGAAAGGGAGAAGAGAGGGACAAATTTATAATAGTTGAGTAGTACCCAGACCTCTCGTGTCCTTGATCGCTCTAATGTGTTCCAATCATAGATTAGCAAAGAAAAAGATCTGATCTCCTGCATTATCTCAGAAGATGATCTTTTCGTTCATTCTGAGCTTTCTCTAAGTTGTGAGATAAGTCCAACCTGTCTGAAACTGGGGGGTGCAAAAGACGAGAGGCGGAGAATGAAACCATGAGGGGGGATGAAGTGACTATGAAGAAGAAGGAAGATTGGTTGTTTCCTTTCAGAACAATGTCCCACGGAAGCATCAAAAGTTCCCTTCAGGCTGTGAAAGTCACTGACACGATGCTTTTAGTCTTACGAACTGGAATCTCTAGTCGGCTCTTATCTGTGGTTTACTTATTGGTAGAGATTTTGGGAGGGGAGGAACCACTTGGATTCCAAGATGTCTAGTACTTCAATTTGTACTCTTGTGTGCAGGTGTATGTTACTGTCTGGCGGCCAGAGATCTGTTGTGTTAGTGTTGTACAAGTAGTAACAAATTACAGTTCTTGTCAAAATTACTGCGTTGTCTGTGATGGACTCAGCAGATGTCCAGGACAGCAGGTTATGCTGAGTTTTGAGATGGCTTTAGCTTTTTGCACAAAAGTCAGGTGTCTAGATAACCTCCTTTCCCAGACAGAGGTCAGTCACACAGAAGACGTCTAAATATTACTCTCATTGGCAAGTCTTTCTTTGGGTTCTGGAGGCAAACCTGTGTTCGCCTGGATTATGGATTGATACAAACATTTGTACCGTTTGATACCGCCTGTCCATTTACTGTAGCTGTTAAGGTGATAGAATTGATAGTGTTCTGTGGCTGGCAAGTGTTCAAGTCATACACAGACCCACACAACACAAGTTTCAATTGTTTACACAGCTCCCTAAATTTAGTGCGTTCAAATTTAGTCACTGCAAGGGTATGATCCTGATGACTGGGCATAGTCCTGCACACCTCAACATGAGTGGTCTGCTTCTCGGCATTTGAAACTCTAGGTGTGCTCTTGGAAGGACTCATTTCCAAGTCCTGCATAGCTTTTACTGATTGGTTGTAGAACATACATGAAAGAGGGAAGATGATTCACCTCTTGGCTGCATGCAGCTGCAGCTGGGTTGTTCGTGTGGCAGTTCAGTGTTTCCTTGGGTAGATATACTAAAACAAAACTGGGGAGAGTCTCAAGAAAGTTCCATCAGCACAGTCAGATATTGAGAGAACCTTTTTTTTCCTTATGAATATCATAACATATGCATTTGTAGCCTAATAAATTGGGAAGCAGTTCATCACGAACACAGGAGGGAACTCTCCTCCTGTAACATCTAGGCATTTTCTTAGAGATTCTAGTTGAGCCTTTGGACTTTGGATATTCTTAATAAAAAAGTTTCTATAGAAACACAACAGTGGTCATAGGCATAGTGTCTGCTGAAAAGGGATGCCTTTTAAATAATCCATTGTGTTTATGTTCCAGTAAACTGATCAAATCTTTCTGTAGAATAGTACAGACAGCAGAGATGAGACCCTATAATGAGATGCAGGAAGAAGCCATTTGTCCTCTGATCTAAGCTTCTGTATGTAACTCTTTATCTAATTTCAACTTTAACCTAAAAATAATTATTTTTACATTATAGAGTCTTTTAATTTTGCTGGAGTTCTGTACTTGCATGTTAGAAGTAGATACTTTTCAAAAATAGTGACCTCTAGTAGTTTGTTGAATGATTAAAGAATTTTAAATTCTGGATCACTCTGAGGCTGCTAATGTAGCATCTTCTATAATTGTAACTAAATTTCTCGATACACTTTTTTTTTTTTTGGAAGCCAAACGTCAGCTTTTAAGATACTGATGTTCACACTAGAGCTTGGGTTAATTTCCTCTTTAATTTGCAATTTTTAGCAATTAAAGGCATCTCCAAAACTGTCACTGACATGTGAAAGGATAACACCATCTGTTGACCTTAAGAGCCTGAATTGTATTTCTTGATGTCCAGCCTGTGATTGTGACTTTTTTTCCTGGTTTAATGTAAAATTCTAGGTTATGACTTCAATGTTCACACATACTAAGGTTTTTATTATTAAGCAGCAGTGCTTAGTGAAAGTAACAAACATAAATTTAATATATTAACTTTCAGAAGGTACACTGATTGAATAAATTTTACAGACATTAATGAGTAATATGCCTGAGCTTCCTCACTGTAAGTGTATAGCTGGTTATGAGTTCAACTGAATCATATGATAATCTTGTCCATGGAAGGCAACTGCTAAGAACACAGCACCCAGATACCATAGTATTCCTTTAAAGGGAAGTTATTTATTTGTTAGGAACGCTGCATAAATCATCTGTTATTTCATGTGCTCCTGTTCCAATGATCAGATTTGTCTCCTCCTGCTTGCTTCTGTGCTCAGACCAAGTGTACTGCTTGTAAGCTGTTTCTGTTTCTTTTAGTTTGTATTCACCTCTTCTTCCTTGCTTCACTGTGTTCCAGCAAAACCTCTGTTGCTGTGTTCACATACCATCTTAAAATATTTTTACTTTCTTCAAGGTCTTTTATGAAGCTAGCCTATGAGGAACAGAGTTTCTGAAAGTGTGTACAGTGCTGGAGATAGTCCATAGAACATGTGATGTGAGATGTATGCATACAGGAAAAAAAAATCTTTAGGATGGTAAAGCTCTAAGGGCAAGTTCTGAATTCCTGGTGAGGTAGGAATTGAAAAATATTATTGTTGTGTCCTAAACTATTTTGGCAGGAACTTCCTATAAAAATACAGCTTCACAGACACCCCATGAATTTGAATTTTCCTTTTTTTTTTTTTTTAAGAACAGTATTGATTGAAATTCTGTTTTCAATGAAGTGAGAGGCAAAGCTTCAAGGACTCAAGGACTTCTTTTGATTAGTGGGAGTTTTGCCTGACCTTCAGTGGAACCAGGATTTCACTCTCCATTTTTACTGCTTTTCATACTGAAGGATTCTGCAATGATTCATTGTTACTAGATTTGCTCTATGCTCAGATACTGGTGAGTTGCGTAGCGTTTCTACTTCTTGCATTAGAAGGTAAAAGCTAATAGCTCACATCAATATTATAGAGTAACTTTTAAAATACTCTTCATTTCCTGTCTTGAAACTTTTGTGGGATTCTGTAAGCAGAGATCTTCAGCTATTTCCCCTTTATATCAAAGAACAGCAACCTAGTCCTGCCAACACAAACAAATGAGAACTTTAATTATGACGAATATCGTACTTTTTATTCTTCTGAAAAGTAACATCTGCAGTAACATAGTTTTCAATGGATTCAGTGTGTAATTTCCACAGAGTTAGGAATTAAAGGATTTCATAGGAAAGGATACAAGAGGTATAAAAATGAAAGGGATCCTGAGGTTGGAAGCCAAAATCCTGCCTGTATGCAATTATTAAGCAGAACAGAAACCAAAGAATTTGGGGGGACATGCTTCTGGTGCAGCGTTCACTGGATTCCTGTTCTCAGTCTGAACTGGTGCTTCTTTGGGAAGCACATGTGCCAGATACAGCAAATGAAAGCCACTGTTATAGCAGTCCTTTGTGTCGCTCTTCCAGTGATGGTTCTGTTGACTTTTTCTACTTCAGAAAATTCAGATTTGACTGGGATGGCTTGGCACTCTTATTGTCATTTCACATACCAGTTTTTCTTATTAAAAATGTAGCTGGATCTAGATGTTCTTGACTGAGAGTTAGGAATGCTTTGCAGCTGTGGGGTTTGCCTGCACACCTATGGCTGAAAGTAGTTTAATTTGCAGAAGTGTGCCCTCTTAATATGGCTGAGCTAATAAATCAGGTTCATTGGCTCTTTATTTTGAGCAGATAGCTTGTTATTTCCTTCCCAGATCACGTTCTCAAAGCAGAAAGACTATGTCAATAATACATTAGGTAAATCCTTGTGAATAAATTAAATATATTTAATATTTTCTGTGTCAAATTGTGTTGATTAGAACGAACCTTTGTAAGTATTCCTACTGGCTTCAGTGGAGATACAGGACACACCCTTCAAGAAATTAAGCATGACAGTTAAAATTAATAATGAGTTTTGCTCAACTTTACTCATTTTAAAAAAAAAAAACACAACTCTACTGAGTATCTTAAGAGAAGGGTGTCAGCTGCAGTGGGAAGGAATCAGAGTAGGAGTCCACAGCTCAGTGCCAAAGAATAGCGGAGTGTTTACACTGACTTACTTGCAGCGGAGACCTTGGGTTTATATCAACACAGCAGATTGCAACCAATTCCAGTTGTAACTTCACTAAGATAGTTCTCTACACTGAAAGTTTTTTCATGTATTTGTTCCCCAGACATATTCTGTGCTCACGCAGCGTTGTGCTTGCTGACTGTGGGAGGTTAAAACCACTAACTGTCTCGTGGCATGGTTAGCACAAAGTGAGACTGAAGGTGTTCCTGTTTTTGCTGATAATGAAAGGAGAGCAAGACAACTACAGCTTGCTCATTTGTAGTTCAACAACTGTAACAACTGCAAAGTTCACAGTTTGTACCTTCTTTACTATTCTAAATTTTAGTGTTGCAGCTCCCTTGACAAAAATGTTTGACACGTACCCAAATATTAACTACACATTTTACAAACTGTTTTAAACTAACATATCAAGCAAACTAGTGTGTACAAATTTCTGCTTGAAATTCCTTTTTGAAGCTGCGAAATAGGTAGCTAGCAAAAGAGGTATCTGGGTATAGTAATTTTTACATATATTTTCTGGTACTTTGGGACACTTTTGGTGTTCTCCAGAAAACTTTGGGTAAAAAAGAAAATTGAACTAAGCAGTATGTTAACATTTATTCTGTTTCTTCTTTTTAATACATATTTCAAATAAAATGACATAATAAACAGGGATTTACATTAAAAATGTTAATAAATATGCATCAGCTAATTAGTCAGCAATTGGAATTGTTTCGTTTCTTTTGGAGTCCAGGTACATAGTTCATCTAATTTGGCTTAATAAATCATGAGTCATTTAACAGTCGGTTTCCAAAAAGAAACTCTAATGTCGAACGTATTTATCCTACAATTCAGATCCTGGAAGCACATTTCTGGGTTTATACCAATGTAATAGATACAGTCTGTAACTTGATTAAATTATTCATTATTTTTGAAAAATTTCAAGCACTTCTATCCAAAATGTATTACGTGAAGCATGGTATGTCAAATAGACGTTTGTTACCACTGGCTAGCAGTATAAGAGAAAGCATTGGTTAATATCTTTATTTTCTGAGTAATGTCAGTATATGTCATATACAAGTTCAATTGGAATTCATCTGTTTGTGTTGTTTGTTTACTAATGATGACCTGTTGAATTATGGTATGACAATAATATATGTAACATCATGAAAACGTGTGGAATTCAATTACAGTGTTACTGCCACAGCACCTAACTGTAATAGTACATTAACACAATTTGGAAAAAGTACTTTTAGAAAAATTACATGCTTATTGGTGTGTTGTCTTGTAACTTGTGTGCCTTACTATGCAATTATTATATTGCACATGTTTATGTGTGCAAAATCAAATGTCTGTAAGACCAGTAACAAAATTCTCCTTGGCTTCAGTGATGCAGATTCAGTACAGTGGTGCAGAATTCAAAAGCTTATATGGACTGGAAAGTAAGAAGAGGTACTATTATGCAATAGTGGTAATACAATAAATCTGTTATGGCAAATTTTTCTAATGTGAAATTATTTCACTGAAAGGTTAGGTTTTAGTAGAACACTCATAAAAATAAGATGGTTGTTGGAATGCTGTACAGCAATATGTAGGATGCTTCTGTGTCACATAAAAGTCGTTGCAGCTTATGAGGATTTCAGTAACAGCTCAATTAACACTATACATGCGCCATCTTTTAAAGAGGTGTTTATGACAATTTCAAGAGATAACTTTATTATTCAAAAAGCGTGTTTGTGAGAGATCTTAACTGTGAGAAGGCAAGCTGAATAGTACATTTTAAACAAATTGATGATGACGATCTCCTTCTAGGAGGGCGATTCTGCACACCTAAAAGAATTTGAGTTGGGCACAATATCTTAATAAGTTAACGAAAGGGTTTTCAGCTTCTTGGCACATTTGGTACCAGTTAGCTAGACCATGAGCTTTTTTGGATGTTTTCCATCTCACACATGTGTGCTTTAAACTCTGTAGCGCTCCAAACCGTGTCTTGTAGCTGGAAGGAAAATATTCAAGGCTGTTGGACTGAGCAGCAGAAGTACTTTGTTGAGGAAGGAGAGCAAGCTAGAATCATTATTATTCAGTTACTTTTGTCTTGATCAGAACATAAGACCTGAACTTTATTGTATATTTTTATATTTTAATATATATAACCTTGGAAATTAAAAAAACAAACAAAAAAACCACAACCTTTTTGGAATAAAATCATGTTTTTATTTTGGGTCAGAGCATTTTTTTAGTAGAAATTATTTAAATAATTAATGTAGAAAATTTTCAGAATATATTTTGCATTTTAGACAAGAAAACTTCAGCCACAACAGTATGTGTACAATGCATAGTCATAGAATCTGACCCTAAGAGTCGGTACCTTTGATGATTAAGCTGCCTGGTTGAAACTTTTTACAGGATTCTACTGAAAAACTTAACAGTCCTGAATGAGTTGCCCTTGGCTTTCACTTCTTAAGGCATTCAGTGATCAAGGTTCTTCAAATGAAGAAAGCTAAATGTCTGACATTCAAAACCTACAGTTCAGGACAATCATCTGTAAAATTAAGTTCTTTCTCAAGTCTTGATGAATAGGGTACTTCATTAGTTAGCTGAAATAGCTTTGACCATTAGAATACAGTAAGAAGCTCTTTATCTATAATTAATCATATAAGATGTTATTAAATATCATTGGAAGAAATTAAAGACCTTGAATAGAACTTCTCAAGTCATGCTGGAACAAGAATAGGAATGTTTGCAAATTTTAGATCCTTGTCATTGTCATCTGAAAAGTTTCATAGAGAAGGCAAATTTACATAACTTGAATAAATATGGGAGTCTGAAAACACAGGACTTGATTAAGTGATACATTCATGCGTAAGATTCTGGCTGAAGTTGGAAGTTTTCTGCTGTAAGAAGAGCAGGATTTCAATCTCATCTGTCTTTATGGATCCAAAAAGTATATTTTGCTGAATCCAGAGTAATGAGTGTATTACTGAGCTATTTCTGAATCTGCACCAAAGCCCCCCGCCAGTTAAACCAGTTCTGTACTAGTCACCGGACTCTAAGAGCACTGCTGATATAGGGTAATCACAGCACTTCCTTGGATTACTGCATTCACCATGCCTTAAATAATACTAGCTTTTAGGCCACCTTGGTTATCAAGGAAAGAAAATAGTATTAGAATGAAAACAAATAGTTACGTAGTGGTTATGAGTAAAATTAATACTGGAAGTTAGAAAGAAGCTTCCAGCCATTTAAGGAGAGAAGGTCAAGAACGGTGTTCTTGACATGATAGTGGTGGCAAGATAGTGGTGAGAAGGTGGTTTCTGGAATGGAGCGTGACAGTTTTGCCCGTGACAAGATAGGAAAATTCATGGAGATAGAAAATTAAATTTATGATAGGAGTCCTTGGATGTATGAGGTGTTGGTATCTCTCAGTGGGATTGAAGGATGGCATACTGTTGTTTGCTTCTACCTTGCCTAGTTACATGAATCTCATATCCCTGGGCTTCTTGTGGTCACTTCTGGAAGCTGGAAAAAATCTTTATCTTTGAAACATATTTTTTATTCTTTTTCTTTTTCTTTTTCTTTTCTTTTTTTTTTTTTTCTCCTAAGATTTGAGAAATGTCACAGTTAGAAACATGATATATCCGGACTATGGTGGTACTGCCTGAGTCGTTCAGGTTTTTTAGATGTAACGCATCTATTGCTAGCTGTTAAACTAATTGCTGTTTCTAGGGCCAGGGAGTGTTTTCAACCCTGGTTGTACTGGCTCTAGGACAGTACCATCCAGGATGGAAGAGTGTTTTTGTTTGTTTTGTTTTGTTTTTGTTTGTTTGTTTTGTCTGTCACAGATACGTAGGTTCTCTGTGATTCCCTCCATTTCTCTGGTATCTTTCTTTGGCACTTTAGAGGTGTTGGTTTTGCAAAATTGCAATCTCTCCTTTTTTATCACCTTCCTGAAGATACTTTATTCTGGAACTTTCTGTTAAATGAAAGACTGGCTAGCTCAAACAAGTGGGCAAAAGCCTACTGTGTGTTTTATCTGAAGAGGATCAGAGTGATCCCAATTTAAGGTATACTGTCTCATCTCTGCTGCTCCCCAGATGTCAGTACATCTCTCCTTTGTTCTTGAATCCAGCTAGGCTGCAGAGTGAACTGCTGTGATCATGCCCTTCACTAGAAGGCACCCTGAAGTCCTTTCTTTTGAATTTTCATCTAAATTTTGGAGAACTGTGACACAGTTTTTAAAGTCACTGCACACCTGCAGCTCCCGCTGACGGGCGTTAGTTGAGTTATGCATACTGCAGTGTAGCCCATTAGCAGAGGGACCCGCTACTTACCCCAGGCGTGACTCACCAGCCAGCTGGCAACCCAGGCTGTGAGACCATGGTCCTGCAGGTGGCAGGGTCTGGGAGTGCTCCTCTTGAGGAGAGGCCTGAGGAGGAGGTGCTGAGGTGAGAGACATGGCTGCGAGATGTGGTAGTGGAGAGGTAGAATAATGGTGAGGTACAGACAGGTCTAGGAGGAAGGTAGTATGCGACATGAAAAAAATTGCTGCTGGCATAAAAGTATGTATCTAGGCCAAAACCCCAGAGAGGACGGACTGTGGAGAGGGAAAACCAGGCTTGTACTGGTGGGCAGATGTACTCTTTTGCCAGACCTGGCTGTCATGGGTGATGAAGTGTTTCCCTTCAACACATAATAATGTGTGATGATACAAAGCTTAAGGAAATCTGGTGCATCATTTATGTTAAGAGTAATTTAAATGTTAAATGCTGAAAGAATTAACTAATGTAATAGTTTGTGGTAAGCAGTATTTTGAATTATGGATGTGCAGATATTCTCAGAGTTACTTTTACGAGAGGAGTTCTGCTTTGTTAAAAAAAAAACCTGAAAATATCTTTACATTATTTATGAAACAGTTACAGGTGGGTTTTTCTGCTTTTTGTTTTTAATTTGACACACACATTGCATGCAGTTCAGTTGGTGCTTTAGTCAGTCCTTTGTGCATGTGGAGATATGAGTGGATATGAAGTTTGATTCAAAACTACAAAGGACTGTAGCCAAAAAATAGTGTTTCATCTGCGGAATGCCATTTAGAAGGAGTGATTTCACAGGATGCCACACAGATGCTGTTGTTGTGTGTATCTGACAAGACCTATGAATTTCATGTGGAACAGAAATGGTTTTCTTCTGTTCACTGTTAAACTTCCTACATGAAGCGTGTCCTTAATATTTAACAGATTTTACTGCTTTTTTTTTCAGTGTGTTGCAGAATTCAAATATTGCTATACCATGATCCTTACTTCGAACCAGAACCTCCCTTTGCTTCCTCAGCCAGTCTGTACTGTGAGCCACATGCAGCTGCACTTTGTGTTCCTCATCTCTGTGACTTCAGATTCCAGCTACCTCTGGTTTGGATCCACTAGCGTGTACTGTGGAGGCCATGGTCCTCTTTCCATTTTACTTCACTAAGAATTTCTCATATTCTTAAGTGGAAAATATGTCTGGAAAAGCAGTCCCTCCTACATTGTTGAAGTCCCTCCTGTACCGTTGTGTACGTTTGTTCTTCCATGTAGCATGCCTCTTAACAGATTGAGAGACAACATCAGACGTAAAAGATCCTATGAAATCCTCTTTGTTTGAATACCCATTCCTTGGAGTCAGTGCATTCGTTTGTGTTCGGAGCTCTGTTTAGGTTATGCTCACAGCTCAGATTATCTTTTCCTGTAGTAGTTATTGAATCGTTCGTCTCTGCCTTTACAACTTGTCTCTCCCTTATGCCCACAAGAGAATGAAGGGGACAGTGGCTGTTATTTTGTACTTATGCTATCTTTTTATTGTAACTGCAGCAAGACAGTCTAGTTGGCAGCCAGAAACGCCATGAAGTCTTTCTGTCACCTTTCACTCATTTTTGAGAATTTCTCTGTGTTGTAAAGAAGCACAGTTGAGCTTCTCCGATGGCAGTGCCTCTGTGTTAATCTAGAGGAAAAAGAACCTTTCTGCAACATGTATGGTCTCTACAGCATATCTATGAAAATCATGTGTAACTTCTTGGCACAGGTTCTGCTCACTTCAAAGTAGGCACCATGCCATTTGAACAGATGGGTATTAATGTAAGCATTGGATATAGATGTTATGGACATGATTCCTAGTTCCAAATGTTACAAAAATGTTGTCTATCCTGAACTCCCTCCTCTGGGTGTAAAGGATATGTTGTAAATCCAGCTCAGTGAAGAGTTAGCTTTACAATATTAGGAATTTAATTCTTGGATCAACTATGTCATTTGCAGTGTTGGCTAAGGGTATGAAGTTGCTCAGAGGAACTTGCTTGTGTTTTTGGAGGAGTTCCCATGAGCAGCAGACAAAAAAAAAGCGTCTGTGGCATTTACCATTTTCATGTGAACAAGTCATATTGTGAAGCCACCACAGAAGAAAAGAATGGTGTGTTTTTTCTGCACATGCAAATGGAGATGGCAGTCCGCTGGGAATCTGATGAACTTCATTTAGCTCACCAGACTTATCTGTTGCCACATGTAATGTGATGATTATTTAGGGTGAAAGATTCTTTTCTCTTTTTGCCCTTTCTTCCCCTGTATTTTTCTTGTAAGCCTGTATAGTAGAGTTGATAGATACTTTCTTCGTCCTTGCTGACAACGAGGTTTTTTTTGCTTTTTGGGGTCTGAGCATTCTCCTGATTCTTCCAAGGATTCTTCTAAATTCCACTGAACTGGATTTTGTCTCTCCTGCCAGAATTTTTGAGTCCTACCATGTTTTGAAATATTTTTGTGGGACCTGCCTGCAACTTCCACTCTGCATCTTTATTTGAGATGTAACAAGATGTATCCTGAGCAGTCTGATGAGAGGTGCCCAGTGATTAGCAATGATCTGAATTCTGAAATTAAAAAGCAGCAGTGGGAGAGCTAATGATGGCATCACCAGTCGTACCCAGTGACTCAGGAAAAAGTGTGAAGTAACTGTGGTCCCATTTACAATCATGTAGGAGGTAGGCTGTGTTGGAATTCAGATGTGGGGCCTATCTCTGAATGTTCTCTGTGGTGTTGAGGATACGACCTAAATCCTATCTGTTTTTTTTATAACACAAAGAGATTAGAATATGTATTTATACTGGAAGTCAGCTCCTTTTCCACATGATCAGATTATTTATCTTTTGCATCCTGCCAAAAGTGAACATAATGCCATTTGTTTGTTTACTTGGCATTTCTAAATTATCTTCTAAAATAATTTCTTTTGGGAAGAGTCAGCCCCCAAATTGTTAGTTTTCTTACAGCATGTCTAGTCCGGATAATTTCAACAAAAAGTTGATGTGAGCAGGATCATCCACTGAGGTCTTGGCTCTCATTCAGTCTGTACAGATGTTCTTTAGACTCTTATCCTGTCTAGATAATAGGAAGCATGCCTGGTAAGCGACTGTGGAGCATGTTAGCATAATTCATGTAATTCACAGTACCTCAGCATTCTGCCTGAGGCTGCAGATTCCAAAAATAGAACCACAGATTCTGCACAGCTTAATCCTACCTGCTTGTTAGTCATTATCTTCTTAATAAGCAACTAGCAGCTACCTTTTGTTTGTAGAGAATCTTTTATTCAAAAGGGTTTGTTTTTCATTTGGGAAAGGGTCCGGGGCTTTGACCATCTTCTTTAGTATAGTGTTGTGGATGTGGGTGCTGATACTAAAATGTTCATAGTTTGATGCAGTTTTTAGTATTTCTTTTTTAGTTTATGTAAACTTGGAACAAAGAGGAACAGATGCTGGTTAGTTAGAGAGGAATAAATTAAGTAGATGCAAGGCGGTGATTTTTTTAAATTTTCCATTCAGTTTTTAATTGGGCAGGTGTATTCAATAAGAGTGAGATTGTCTTCTCTCTTTAAGGATGTGCAGGTTGTAGAGGAAGATGCAAAGAGTTTACCCTCTTAGCAGACGCCCTTTCTCCCTTATCTCCACTCTTTAGAGGAAGCACACCATGCCATTATTATGCTAAAAGCTTTTGCCAAGAAAAAAGAGATTCACTCATGTCGAAATGAAAATAGTACATGAGAACGGAAATAAAAAAAATATTTTTGGCAATAGGTTACAATACCAGCAACTTGATTTTAATTTCTGCCATTTCTAGAGATATCTTCTATAATTTTAGGAAATAAGACCAAATTCTCAAATGCACCTTGCCTGTTTAATTTTCTAGTTTTCTGGGCTTAGTTTTTGTGTGCCTCAGTGTTTAAAACAGGGAGGATATGGCTTCCTTTGCCTAAGTTCTATACAAACACATAGTCTGATGAAGCTCTCAAGCTTGGTTTGATCCTCTAGGTCAAGCAGTAGTACAGACAGCCTAAACACGAGAGGATAGGAAGTGGAGAAAAAGAAGAAATACTACATAGCATTTATAGAAACAGCAGCAAGGCTGAGAGGACAATAAAGTCTTTTTAGAATAATTGGAAGAATTTTAGAATAATTCAGAATCATCTTGATCTGCAGGAGTTCACCATTTGTGGATACCTATGTCCTGTTCACTTCAGTTGTTTCTTTTTGAAAATAGGATTAGACATCTAAATTACCTAATCATTCTTGAAATTTTTAATTGGTTTATAAATATGGATCAATATGCTAGTAGCATAGCAGCTAGAGTTAAGAAATAGAAGAAAGTGAAATTAGTACTTTTAATTTTCAAGATAAGTTTATTACATATGCCAATGTAAAATTGAAACCTTTATATGTTTATAAATTGTATCTGCTAAAATATAATTGGCTCTTGATGACTTAAAATAATTTGACTTTGTTTTCCCTTGTTTATACATCTTGCTGTGCATGATGAATTACTTGGAAGAAGGATGAAGATAACCAATAGATGAAAAATTTATGTGGTCTGTGAAATTTATGTGACTTAACTTTTTGCTATTTGCGTATATTGGGAAACTTCTAGATGTTGGAAACTGTATACTTTAATGAGAGACAGAAGAGAGCTGCACTGAAAAGTGTCAGTTACTGGTGTCATCCCTGGACTGTGATTCCTTGTGAGGCTGAGTACTAGTGATTACCAAGCCTCTCCACTATTGAGCTGCAGAATTTGTGACTGGTAGACCAAATTTTGACTGGCAAATTGGGACATCTTTCAGAACATTTTGGGTATTCATATTCTGAAAATTGGGCCTCTTTCAGATTCCTCCTGTAGGCTCCCAATGTATTAGCCATCCAAAACTATTAGCTGCTTTTCAAAAGCTTTCCGTACTTGCCTGAGGATAATAGGGTTTTACATGGCACATAAAGCTATTAAACTTGCTGTTACTGGCTTCTAATATACTGGGTTACAACTTAGAATTTGACCATTAAGTCCTTGCTCTGTTTTTCTCACTTAGTACATATTACTGTCAGTGCTGGAGTGCTGTAGCTTTGACCTACCTCCAGTTGAAGGTTAGGGAATGTCTGGTTATTTATAACCAGCAAGCACAGATCTTGTCTCTTCAAGTAGCAGTAGCTGCACACAAACATACTTTAATATAATTTTGTTGGGTTTGAATATAACTATCTGATCTTTGCATCAGTCAGCAAAATTAGAGATGCCAGGTCTAGTCTAAAGCAATTCAGCAGGAAAGACTTGATATTTTAAGGCAGAACCTCTGAGAGACTGATGGATTGCATTGACTTTTATAGAAATATTACACATAAGTGAAGTTAGGTTAAAATTCGTGTGAGGATGTATGGTTCAATGATAACCACTCAAATGTCAAAGGGATTTAATGGACAGACAAGTTATATTTAATGCATATTTTATGAGGCAGTTAGTTCCTAAATATGTTAAAATGATCACCTGACAAACTTCATGCACTGGTATCTTCTTGAACTTGGCACACTTTTGTTTTAGAGCCTGGATCACATTCCCATGGAAAGTGAATTCTTTTGCTTCACAGGAAGTTATCAGCTCCTGGAATCCTTTCTGTTGTGAAAGTTCACAAGAACACAAATAATGTTCTAAAGCTTTTTAAATCTTCAACACAACCATTGCATATAATGAGCTATCCTCATATGGAGAAAGTATCTCTGCTGCTATTCAGACAGAAAAGAACACCCTTAGAAGGTTCTTTTTTTTTTTTATATTGCACTGCTCTTCTGTTGTCTGGGTGCATATGATTAAAACTTTTGAAAGGGAAAGCTTTCAACAAGCAGCACAAGTTGAGAGAACTGCAATCTCCTACATATTTCTTGAGTCCCCAAGTAAAAAAGAAGAAGTATCCATATTGCGCAGTATCTTCAAAATGGAAGTTTGACCAGCATGAAAGAATAAACTCTGAGGCTGCCTCCACCTCAGGTACTCCCCATACAGTACCATGTACAGTTGGGTGACTTGGCTGCCCTGAAAAACGCAAGCCTGGTGACAGGCAGCAGGATGTTGCTGTCAGAAACCAACTGTTGTGACAGAGCATATGGGAAAGGAGCTGGGTGAGTTCTACATTCTGGGACATTTAAGGCTTATCTTTCTGTGGACTTGCCTCAAGGGGTCTCTGCATTGATCCCTGCACTATTGAACAGCATGGTGAAAGTGCATCTTAACTAGATTGACTGCTGTCCCTGGATTTCTGCTCAGAAGCTGCCCAGATACTTGGGAGCTTTGATGGCGTGGCTATAGTCAGTGAAAAGGTAATAAGCTGTTGTAGTGTGATAGTCATTTTGCTGCCTCCTTGCCTCGGAAGGGTTGGCTTGGTTGGTTGTCCCTGTAAGCGTGCAGCAGAGCAGTCAGTTTCTGCGCTTCATGGAAGGAACTCAGCACTTGGCAGGCATGGGCATGCTGTACTATGCAAAATATAATATTTGTGTTTTCTAGATGCTCCGAATACCTGAAGCTATAGCATTAATAACAATTACAGAGTAACTTGAAGAGTAACTTTTTTTCTTTGAAGCTTTGGAAAGCTGTCTTGTAAATACGTTAACTTGGGATCTCTGAAAATATGTGGTGGAATCAGGTTTGGCACGTTCTTCTGGAAGGCCAGTGGTTCTATAGAGTAGGCAGAGAATAAGGCAAGTGGTCACATTGTGTCAAGGGCTGCGATTCCACCTCTGTATAGGTAGAAGAGGACGTCTTGGAAGTGCACTGACCTTTGAGGACCTTCAAAAAGCAGGTTGCAAATATAAGTTAGCAGTGTGCTCAAGGAAATGCAAACTATTTAAGGAATCCTGTTGTCTTCACTCAACCTACATTCCCAGTGGAGTCATTAGTAAGTCTATCTGAACTGAAGAAAAGCTCTGGAATTTGACCCATCAAGCCCATCATTGTAGGCTTTTTTGAAGTATTTATCATGCCACATACTAAAACTAAAGCATCTGAAATAAAAGAGATTTTGAAAAAAATCCAAAAAAATGGTTAAGTGATGCTGGGACAAAACCTTCTTTGCCTGGATCGTAGACTTGAGCAGTCACCTCCACTGAAAAACAGACTTTGCAAGAGATAACAGCAGCCAGTCAATTGGTAACAGGACTCCGGTGGCATAACAGCTCTCAAATTCTGCTGTGGGCTGTAGTGAATGGTACTATCTGACAGCTCTCTAGTTTATGGCGTGTATTGGGCAAGTGGTCTGGTGCTAGAAAAAAATCAAAAATGTTGCAATGGGTTATAACTGATAATCTTTTAATTTTCTTGATATCAAGCAGCTGAATTGTGCTCAAAGTGACAGTACAGTATAACCGTATAAACTGCCGATTCTGTAGAACTAGTAAAATCGGAGATCTGAACTACTTTTCTTTCCCTCTGAGTGACCCTGGCTGATCAGAGCAGAGGCATATTGGTGAGGGAGTACACGCATCTTGGCTGTTCTTTGTGCAAGTGGAAAACATCAACCTGATCTGCACAAGCACAAAACTCACATCTGTACAGTTTAAAATAATGACTGAAATGGAGCTGCCGTTTCTGACAGAAAGCCCAGCCCTGCTGTCAGTTCTAACTGGATGCACAACTTCTGGTACTCAGCTCCTCTTTTATCTGCTTGCGACAAAATCTTTGTTGCTGGTTGAGCTTTTCTCTCTGTGCTAATAACTTTGATGGGCCTTTAGTTCTATAATTGTTCTACTATGAAAGTTGACATATAGGTAATTAAGTAAAATTTTTTTTCTTTTTTTTTTTTTTTACATATCTCTAAGTTCTGCTGCCAAAAGCCAGTGAATCCCCCCTTTTTTTTTTATCTTAGTGCACAAATTGTTTCTAATATGCAACACATTTTTAATTTAGTCCTCACATCCGCATTATTACTATTTAAATGCCATAGCATATCTGTGGCACCGTTTGATGTATTCTGGATAGGAAGGGAGTTCTGCTCAAGCAGTATCAGATGTAACTCCATATGGCATTGTTGTGTGAGGCTAAGATGCTTGCCAGTTCCAATTTGGAACATGACATTCAATGCAAATATATCATCATACAACTGCATTGCATGGATTGGAGCTGATTGCCGTGCTCTGCTGGTTATAGAAATATATGGTTACAGCATTGAGGTTATGGAGTATGCTCTTGCATTTAATGCTTAATGAGATAAAGGTGTTGTATATACTCAACTGTAACTTTTTTACCTCTCTGTCTCATGAGTATGTAATGCACTAACCGTTGTGTGAGTAGGCTAGGCTTTGCGTGGTACAACCAAGATGCCTGGCACACACTGGTGTGTGTGCTAATGATGCAGTACTGTACATACATACCTCCTCCAGGGCTAAGAATAGAAAAATGCATGTTGATTCTGGCTTACCTGCGTCCGTGCTAGTTAGTTCCCAAAGATCCAAACAATCATAGAGGCAGTTCTATAAGGGTGGGTGAGAGTAAAGAGACAATCTGTCTGTATGTTTGGGGGTTTAAAATTAAGTCTTTCTCTTACAAATATTGGCACCAGATGCTTCAAAGGAGACAGGTGGTTGGTGGGTTGTTATCTTCCCCTTCCTCCCCTTGGATACCAGCTAGTGGGCCACAGTGACGCAGGGGAGATCATGCTGTACTTTTCAAAGGCTAGCCATGCCTACAGTGATGTGCAATGCAGCATACCTTTTCCTGCCCCTTCCTTGATGCCAGGCTCTGGTCTGCTGTCTTTTTCTAAACGTTTGCCGTGACAGTTGCTTCCAGTGGACCTTTGTAAATACTGTGTAAGATTTGCCTTCTGTGCAGGTGTTGGCATACTGTCATCTGGGTTCTCTCATAGTATTTTTCTGAGTTTGTTCGTCCTACATCTTGCATGTCAGCATCTTCATGGCTTCTTGGAAACATTCTTTGCTTTCTACCTTCAGCATGCACAGTTTTTCCTGAAAATAAAATCCGTATCAAAGATTATCTTAAGCTTTGTGGAAACAAAAACAAATCCTGTAAATTTCAAGTAATGTGCCATTAATTTTGACCCAGTATACAGCTGAGCTAGAGATGAGAATATGTCCAGAATTGCTCGTAACTGGATGGGAAGATCACACATATTAGCATGCTATACAGCACAACTTCTCCTAAAGAAAAGAAGGGATAAAAAGAAGGGATCAGAGTTAAAAAAATCACGTATCCTGATTTTTTTTTTTTCAGCCACATGTGAAGTGTATCAATAATTTAAAAGTCACTGAAAAAATTTTAGGATACTGCTTATGAAAAAACATTACATTTTCACCTGTTACGTTAGAGCTTCTTAACATTACCTGTGAAAGAATTCATGGTAAAAAAAATAAATAAATGCCATAGCACCACATGGGCATAGCAAGAACAGATGCTGATTAGGTCATCTTGTTAGTGACTTAAAAACGTCACTGCAGATGGATACAAAACTGACAGCCCATGCTGAGGAATGTATCACTGGTAAGTTACACAAGCTGCTAGGGAACAAGAAGTGTGGAGATTGAGCGATAAATCTGGCATCCTGGAAACTCATATAGCAGGCTGAAAAACCATTCTGTTGTCAATAACAATCCAGAATGCCTGAAATAAAATCCATTTTCCATAGCTTGTTGGCAAGAGATATTGAAAGAAATGTCTGACGTTTTCAAGCTGTGTGCAAATCAAAAGGATTATTACTCTGAAATCCACGTGATAAAATGTTCAATTCATGTGATAACATATTTTAAATCTTTCTTAAGGAGACTAAACTTGTTAGCAGATGCTGCTTGACACAGTTATGGTTGCGGAAACAGAGGTGCAAACTTAGTGGTTTGTATGCTGACAGCTGTGTAGCTATGTTGGATGTAAATCAATATTAGACATTACTTGCAATATATTTAAGTTTCTAATCATTTGCCACTTACAGGGTACGAGATGGCTCTGTTCTTTCGTGCATGGTGCTATTTACGGAGGTCTTGAGCTGGTATGCAAAACATTGTGTGAGAGGCTTTGTGTTAGAGGGTAGCAATGACACTGAATTTGAATGATTCTAAAAAGAAAGTTTTCCATATAAAGGAGGATAATGGTACCGGAGGCTCCTGTAGCTCTGAACTTTCAGTAATTTGCAGTGACAATTTTTTCCCTCATGCCTTGCTTGTCTAATTTTGCTTGCTCCAGCTGCCCATTTCCTCAAGTTATATGTAAAGAATAAGGTTTGGCTTTATATCTGTTGGAGATCATATATATGGTTGCTGGTTGAATATTGTGTCATAAAGGATGACACTCAGTCTTGCTTGCACTGTTTTGCATTGTGTTAATTACTGCTAATTTTACTGCTAATATTACTACTACTGCTAGTCTCTGCTCTCCAATTGTAAGTCAAGACTGCAAAGAGCATGCGATTAGTCCCAAAGGTTGGAAGTTTTAAATAATTATGAGAATTTTTGTCTTCTAGTTTTTAAGACTTCCATATTTCATATTTTCAAGCTTTGATCTTCCTAGTAGGGGATTTAAGGCTAGAAACTTAAAAAAAAAAAAAAAATAAAACCCACAAGGATACACAACTTAAAGCTGAAATTTCTGTGTAACTGTCTGGAGCCCAAGCATTTGAAATAAAAACATGCATTAAGCAATGCTTAATTGATCTCTGAACTTTCTCCCAAGTAACTACACTTGATTTGTCTGCATGGTGCTTTCATGGTGCTTTTTGTGCTTTCATTATAGCTCTGTCACTTTAAAGACAAATGTTGGAGGAATTGCATGTTACTTGCTTTGCCAGTCTTATAACATGCTCATGCAGGTTACCAAAAGGCCTGACGTCCAACTGTTTTGTAGAAAGACATGATTCACTGAATACAATCCATAATGGTTATGCAACCGTAATTTTCTGACCACTTCATGTCTCTCTGTTCCTTTGTATACATTAGTATAATCTGACCCCAGTTAATTTTATTTTTACATAGAATTTTCTCTTTCTAGTGTCTCATCCTTTCTTTCCTTAGACTCTACATATACTGGGAAAAAGCTCAGCTTTACATTAAGTCAACTGTTCATTCACAAAACTCACCTTTGGGAAGATTTCATCTGTGCGGTCATTCTGACTAAAATTTCCTGTGCGAAACAAGGAATTTGCATTTCAGTTAAAAAGAACAGAATCTGTCTGTTTCGGTGTTTTCTGTTTTTTCCCATCACCATGGTATCGTAGTACTTGGTAATTTTGCAGGCTGAAAAAGAGCAAGCGAAGTTTATTAAGGAAATAGAGACAGATCAAACATTTAGCTGATAATTCAGTACAGTTTAAGAATCCCCATATGCTAGCCCTCTTGGTAAAATGTGTGTAAATACATTAACCCAGAGCATGGAGTTAGTATAGATGTGAGTAAGCCAGAATCATCTACGACATTCTTCTCTGAATTATGTTTTCCTGGAAAAGATGATATACTGGCATCCTGTGTACCTGGGAAACAGTGAGAAATGAATGTAGTTTGGCGTAGTGCTGGCTGGTACACAGTATCATCCTGAAAATAGGTAGATGTATAAGCCATATGCAGGTGTTCCCAGTTGAAACTCCTCTCCCACATTATTATCAAAGAGCAGCCCTGGGTTCAGCAAGAAGTAGATAGGCTATAGAAGTTGACATATAAGCTGAACCTCTTGTGTCACGGTTTCCTGACGCTGGTACCCATCTTTCCCATCTCCTTCTTTCCAGGAAGAAACAGAGGCTATGAAGAACAGATATTTTAAAAAGATTTCAAAGTCCTTCTGACTTATGAGAATATTTTGAGAAGCAAGTATGTGTGCTGAATACAAAAGACAGTAAGTTGAGTTTCTTGGTTAAAAAAAAGTTGGCATATTGAAATAGGCATGCTTTGAAACCAAACCTCCACAGGAGTGTTGGTCCACTCTTTTTCTTTTGCTCTTGTCTAAATAAGTGCAATTAGACCTTTTACTGCTCCGTCTCCTTGAGTCGTTCATAGACTTTTTGTATTTTTAAGTGTTACTTGCAAATAAAATCATGTAATCACCAAAATACACAAAACTTAGCAAGAGTTTTCTTCTCTAAATTTGTCTAATTTCCTCTTTCCGTTGCTTTGTCACTGTTTTAGCTCCTGCTTTGAATTGGGAAAGTTGTAGCGCTATGACGAGAGGATTAGCCAGTTGTATAATTTTACTGCAATGATTCGTGGAAAAGTGAGACAGAGTAGGAATGACAAACAACAAAATAGAGATTGAAGAAGAGTTGAAAAAGATGCATATCCTATAGCTGGACTGATTTTAAGAAGAATCAGGTTGGGGAAACAGGAACTGGTGTCCATAAAATGAGGAGAAGTGTGTCAGCTAGCTTCGAGTTTTTCTTCTAGTAATAAAGCTTTAAACACCTCGAAAATTATATGATACATTGCTGGAAACATACAGAAATACAGATTCATTGAATGGAAGAAACAAATTCTCATCATTGCATTTATTAGTGTAACAACTTCAAGGCCAGTTGGCAGAGTGCTTTCGTTAATTTATGCCTTTGTATTGCAGATCGATAAAAATCCTTGCTTCAGGACTTTCTTCAGTATTTGCAGCTGTTGTCCTGTAGCAGATTCCTAAGTCTTTTAAGTAACCCAGATTGTTATATAAACAGGGACTTTGTTCAGAGGTGACTATTCTGCTTCACTGTTGATATGCTAAGACTGTGTTTTTCTACCTTGGAAAACGTAGTTTTGAATGTCTTCATTATGGTAGGTAAATTTAGATGATACTCTGAACAGTACAGGCTGAAAAATTTTAAGACATATTCTGGAAACTGGGTCCTGGTTTCCTCTAGGGACATTTTCAAATTCGTGTGACAACTGAAATACTGTTTATGCAAGTCTCATCCCTAGAGCAAATAGGATTTGTATTGTAGTTTTGACTTGTTACGAGATTTGTAATATCAACAGTCTCAGTGAAACTGGATCAGATCAGATGGCTTACAGAGGAAGTTCACTTTCTGCATGATGATTTCCTTCTGTGTTGAGTCTTTGACTATTCCAAGAAAAACTGGTGTTTGTGAGTAGAAAAATGGTGGCTTTTCCTTTGCTATTATGTAGGCTTTGGCACTGCAGTAGAAGGCAGAGGAAGAGAAGAAGCTGGGAAGCTGACACTGTAGAGAGGTAGGTGTGATTGCATACCTGGCATGTGCAATGCGCCAAATCCTGCTTTTGTGCAGGAGTCCCTCTAAAGGAGGGAAACTCAGCCTGGGATGTGGGATGTTTGTAGCATCCTGCTACAAATGTGATGTGAAAATGAGAACTTTATGAGGTGAGGTGGAACCTGCAACAATTTCAGGTTGTATGACACTAAGCAAGTCTGCATAGGGGATGCTATAATACAGACAGTGAAATAATAAACATAGCTGAGCAAAAATAGCTCTTAGATAGAAGCAGAACATGGCATTAGCTCAGTGGCTTTTCTCACCAACTCAGGCGTGGATTAGCTATGCCACAGGAAGCTGCGCTATTTATGTTTCTGATTTAATACAGTGTTCAGGTACCGTGATGATGAACACACATAAACGCATATATAGATTAACGAGGGGCATTAACCTTTGTGAGAGGGAAACAGAAGAGGATTGTCCAAGCATTGAGCATTCCTGTAAAAATATACAGGCTTTGTTCTGCATGACCTTGTTTATTGCTAGTCTCAAGTAAAAGAATGGAGCTTGTACCTTATCCTTTGGGTTAATGGAACTGAAGTAAAGATTACCAAAAAATATTCTATTACACCATCAAAGGAACTTGGGCCTTGACTGAAAGATAAGGCCTTTCATGTAAGCCTTATCTGTAGGTTTCTGTATCTTCTTCATCAGTTGCAATAGCTTCTTAATAAAATGTATGGAAAACATTGTTACTGACACTAGGCAAGTAATGCATCTCTTTACTCTTAAAGAAGTGGCAATATACTGGTTAAATATGAACGACAAAAGACGTTTTATCAAGTGTGTTCACTGTCTGCAACCCAAGTCTCTCTTTGTCACCACAGAGAAAGATTCAAACTAAAATTTTAGGACTGCAGGAAGAGGTATGTTCAGCAAAGTTCTGTAATCCTGAGTATTATTTTCTTCTAGTTTCAGTTGCCAAAAACAGTTCAGTTCCTTGTAAACTGCAGTAACTTTAAGAGGACTAGCTTCAGCTTTAGGGGCGGGGATGCAGGTATTCCCTGGCCTTGATAAGCTGCTGATGAAAGAGGGCAGCAGTAACAACTGGGATAAAGAAGCTTCTTCATTATTAACAGCTGCTCTCAGCTTCTCATTGTCCTAATGGTGGCTAACGGCAAGAAGGGGAAGGTTATGAGAAGAGGCAGTCCCTGCACTCCTGTAACACCAGACAGCAGAGTGGGATGGGGCCTTGTGGCGGATGGAGGTGTTCCAGGTCTCAGAAAAGTTACTGTAGTGAATATATTCATTTGTTAAAGTCAGTTCATAGTTATACATTTGAGGATTCTTACCCTAGGCTTTTGACAAAGAAGTTAGCCAAATAAAACAGGATTGTTAGCAGAGAGGAAAGGGGTCACTGCCATTAGCAGCATCCACAGGAGTAGCAGCAGCATGTCCACACCAATTCTGCTTGTTTCAGAATTGACTTCCGTGGGTGTTTGGGGCACTCAGCATACTGTTGGATGGGCTGTCAAAACGAGGAGAGATGAACTGATGCGCACGATATTGTTAATGTAGATAAAAATGTTGAAATGACCGGAGTGGATCTTCCTAAAACTTTAAAGGCTTACGTTTCTGCTATACCTTGATAATCAATTATAGGGTGTAAAATAAGTGCAATAATTGTATCAAACAGGAATGCCAGACATGGCAAAAGTCAGCCAGGAAAGGGTATTCAGACATTCTTCATTATGGAGCTGAATTTAGGAGCTAAACTGGGAAAATATGTTTACTGTAGAGGCAGTAAGTTTAAAAGTGCTTTTGCAGAACGAATCAGAGCAGAGGTCTGTATTTCTAAACCAGTTTCACAAGGAAACTAGGTTTATAGCATAGACACTCAAATTTAGATGCCTGAAGAAGACTGTGTGAATACTACCCTACAGTGTATGTTGCCATAGTCACAAGGAAGACAATCTGTATCCCTTGAAGTGTTTCTGTCTCATAATGATTTCAATAACTGTTGTAATGTTTCATGTTCTGTAGAAACAAAATAATCAGTCCAATTGGAGCATTATTTTTATATTTAAGAATATAATTAGATTTTTCTGTAAAAGAGCCAATGAAGCAGTATAAGTACAAAGCCCCTCCATCCTTCCAGCGAACCCGCTTTCAATTTCACCCACATTGATACTCAAAACTGTGATTCAAAGAGTACTCGAGAAGAGCGTTCAGACTTCTAATGTGCCTTTTCCATGAAACATCTCTTACACCCTCTGTATTATCCTTTGTTTTTACCGCAGTCACATTGCATTTCTTTTTCTGCACTGTGCCAGATGTTTGATATTCAACCTCTCCCTTCATATTTTTTTTTAACAGAAAAGGGAAAACTGCCCCCCACCCCATTCCTCTGCATAGAACAAACATGAAATAGGAATGCTAATTGGTATAAATCCATTGCAAAGAGCCTAGTGTTAAGAGGAAATTAACCCTCTTCCAGTAAGGTTATGTTGAGATTGTTCATAAAAAATACGTCTTACTTCTTCAAAAAGCAGTTGTTACTAGCAACAGATTGGGTATGTTACGAAATATACCACTGGTCTGCTTAATGCATGATGTTAAGTAACCGCTGTGTGAATTTTGCAGCCACATCTCTTGTATTAAATGGAAACAGTTGTTTTATAGGAAATTTTAGGGCCTGCTCTTTATCACTAGAACTACGCTGACCTGGATGGAGTTAACTTGGGTGCTCTGCTTGCACAGAAAGAGGCCAGCGTAACTCTGAAGCTGCCATCCAGTCAGGTGGGAATCTCACCCCTTATTCAGAGCTCCGCGTTGGCATAGCCTTCAGCCTTTCCTGACTGCAGAGCAGCCTTTCCAATGACTTCTTCAAGGCTGTAAGTCTTTCCATGTCAAATTATTACGGGTGGTGTTTGCAGAATTAAATTAACATCACATTTATCCGTTGCTTAGTGAGGTCGCTGACCAACCAGCTTTGCAGGCTGTGATCATGTTATATGTTCTGAAGGCTTATTAAAAGACTTGATGTGTATTTCATCTTCATTAAGTGAGTTTGAATCTCAGAATTAAAATCTTCGAGCCAAGCTGAGAGGTCTCATCACAGCCCTATACTGCCTAACCCTGTAGAGTGCAGGCTCCAGAGTTTATGCAGAGAGCCTTGGAAATAGGACATAAAAGTCCATGACTGACAGCTATGTTACAGCAACAACTCAGATTTTCTTAGCAGATGTGACTGAATTCCTTATCAGCAGATTTTTTAGTTTCCGGTTAAGCCAACTGCCAGTAAGATGGTTCAGGAGGAGATGATACCAAAGTGTTTTTTAATGTACTGAGTGGTCCCCATTGTGAATTTCAGCCCTCTGGTCCTCTTGAAATACTCAACACACTTGGTTGTGGGCAGATGACAGCTTTCAGCCCCCAGAAGGGATGCATACCTTACCTTTCAGAGTGTAAAATAGTGAGCAGGAGCAGAAGAAGAGGGGAAAGCGAAGCAGGTAACTGAGAAAGTGGATAAAAACAGTGTATCAGTGTGACTTTTCTGAATTACGTGTTAGAAGAGACCTTTTTAAATTCTTTCTCTGGTGCTGCTCCATACTTGTCCATGAGTGTGGACAAGCAAACTTAATATGAATTTTTTTCCTCGTATCAAATCAGACCAAGGGTAATATATATCCTTGGTATATATTACACAATATGCTGGGCTTTTATAATTTAATTCTGTATGAACCTTACAGTATCAACATTATGAGTACTGCAACTGAGTATACAATATAAACAAAGCTTTGTTGTATTTCTGAAGCTTCACAAGCTGTATAATAACATTATTTTAAAATATAACAAATAAGATGCAAATCTAACAACTTGACTGAATGTTGTTTCAGTTTAATGGCAGACTTTAAAATAAAGAACCTAAACTTTCATGTGGCTGCTACCAAGCACCGGTAATTTTACGTGCAGCCCCCGTGTGAAAACTCTTGTAGTTGGATATATTTTGCTTTTGACCACTAGAAACCTCAACCACTGTTAGATGTGTATGGCTACACATGCAATAATCACAGAAAGTTGTTTCAAACCACTGATCAAAGTTCTGTCTCTACTGGTCGGAGCTTTAACATTGCTTTTCTTTTCTTTCTTTCTTTCTTTCTTTCTTTCTTTCTTTCTTTCTTTCTTTCTTTCTTTCTTTCTTTCTTTCTTTCTTTCTTTCTTTCTTTTTTTTCAAGCTCTCACTTTCTTTTCAGCATTCAAAATACAATAGAGTAGAAATTATGTTTTTAGGAAAAAAAATTCAATTTCAAATGCTACTCGGAATGGCTGATTGACTGCCTCCTTATCCCTGAGTTTGGACACTGGTTCAGGCCATGCGGGGCTAGAGCAACAGGTATCATGAATAATTGCAGAGTTTGATAGTCTGTAGGATTCTAGTTACAGCAGTAGCCTGAAAATGTGAATAATTTGGCTCATAGTTCACAAACAGAGAGCTGGGAAAGTCTCCAAACTGAAATTCGTATTGGAAGATATTAACACAGTAAGAGTGACTAAAGAAAATTTCATTTAGAGGCCAAGGATTGCCCTCTGTAAGCCAGATATGTCTCATCCTCTCTGTATGTCCCTTCAAATCTTGCTTTACTTTAACAGGAGGACATTCTGTTCTACTAACATTGGGAAGTATTAGGAGTATGCCTAATCTGTACGTTCTCTGTGACCATCTTCAGTCTTTCCTTTTTCCCTCTCAAATTTTTAAAGAACCCATCAGAGAATGGATTTTCTTGATAATCCACTATTGCCAAATAAAAGATAACGCCGCAAGGTGGGGCAGAGTAATAAACGTGAAGACACTTCCTAACACTCCGCCTGGTTATGCTGTGCAGCCGGGACTTGTGCCTCTTTCAACACAACAAAGAACCACCTTTGCAGACTGAGTCATGGCTACAGCATTCTCTGTCTGTTCCTGCCAGGATCATGATGGCTCTGAGAGGCTGCACTCATAAATCTTCCTTCTCTAAAGACTGCTTCCTTGTGTATGGGTCCTCTTTATGGAGGATCTGAATCAGCACTGGAAAAGGCAGCATCCGCTTCTGGGAGATAATGCTGAATTGGAATTCAACAATTTTTTCGGCCACTTTCCTAACCTTTTGAGGTCCAAGGGAAATCTCTCTTAAATTGCTGTAGTCTTTGCTTCACTGCACCTTTGTTGTCTTCACCTTGAACTGTGTTTTGTAGTCTCTCTGATGGGACACATGCAGGGTTTCTTTGCCATAGCAAGAATCCCAGGCAAGAGATTTCAAGTGTAATCTCCCTGGTTTGTTAACAGAATTCTTTGTTCACTATTAGAGCATGATAATGGTAAAAAAGTCACCACTGCTGTTTAATACACATGTGCTCTGGTTCTCTGGATCCTGAATATAGAATTTACCTGTCTTCAGTGTCTAAATATTTGGTATTTGTTAACACCTGCCATCTAATGGAGCGGTTAACACAAGGTGGCTGTATGGTGTCAAACTGCCATGGCACCACTGTGATTCCATATGATGCGAAGTTTGCGCCTGTCCAGTCCAGAGACATTAGGCATAGTTAAGACTTGTGTCATTGAGATCTCCACTAAATAGCACCCGTCACCAGCAGATGACACGAATCTGGACAGCTGTCAGGATGCAGTTCAGGAACGCTCGGCGTGCAAGACTGGGGAGCACAGGCAGCTCCCCAAAAGGCCACTGAGCTGCACAGGTGCAGTTTTACCAAGGACAGCACGTTAAGAACTTCTCATGCACACATAAACGTCACAGAGATTGTAGGATTTTGACAAAATGGAGGGCCTCCAGTTCAGAAGAGCGCTGGTGAACTGGCAGGTTTCTTTTTTCTGTGGGTGCACACGTGGTTTGGAAAAGAAATTTCTTAACTATAGAGTTGTTTGCAGGGGGAATAGCAAAAGCAAGGGCGTGTTTTTGCTTTAAGAAAAACCATGTAAGGTGGAAGTGTTGGCAGAGACACACACTCTGAATTTATTATGAAATTGACACAGTCATTCTCCATTCTTTATTTGTTTTTAGTAGTAGAGGAGAGGTGACCTGACGGGGACTGTTTAACATAGATGCAAACTGAGGCAAGCTAGGCCCAAAAGCTGGGCCGCAAACCAAGGGCAGCTGATGGGCACAATCCCATTCTGCTGTGCAACTTGGCAGCAAATGGCTTGGCCTCTTTTCTTTTAAAGGTGCCTTCTGATTCTTTTCTGTTTCCTTCTCCCTTCTGTGTACTTTCCTTTCTAACTCCTTCTTCAGATTAAAGAAAAATAACCTCCATTTATTTTAATGGCCCATATTTCTGTCTGTTGTACGTTACATCTCTTTTTGTACAAACTGTTCCAGTTCAGAGGGGAACGGTTCTGAAAGTGGTTGGTTTCCACTCATGGATGCTGATGTTTTGTCTGCTGAAAAATTGACTTTTCTGGTCACTGGTAAAATGCATTTGGAAGGATATGGAGCATCTGTTTATAACTTGTCAAACAGATGGAGCCAACTAAGTGAAAAAGCGTTTTTGTGCCCATAGCCCCTTTAAAGCATCACCTTCCCGCTGCTTCTTTCTTTAGAAAGGGTATCTTGCAGAAAGCATACTGGGTATCTGGATTTCTCAAAAGTAAGTCCAAATGCCTGCACTGAGATGCTGAATTAATTACAATACTAAGTTAGTCTGGATGGAGTCATCTGACTACTTTTCTGTAATGCCTAAGCAGATGTAAGCTAAGATTCATTTGGATTATTTGCCTATGTTGCTGAAAAGGAGGTTAATTCTGACCATAATTGTAAAAGTCACAGACCTTGTTGTCAATGAGTAGGATAGTTCACATAGAGGAGTGGTAAATTAGTTGTTTAGAATATAGAAATACTTATTCTCCCAAAGTAAGGAAAATAGAGATATCCAACTAGACTGAAAGGCAAGGTATTTTGAAAAATAAATAATAAATACCACTGTACATAAAATGTAATTACCTGCAATTAGTAGAGCTCACAAAAGATGAAGTTTCAGTGTAAAGGCATCCTCACGTTCACTTGGGTAAAGGGGCTCACTTACCTGCAAAGCTGTTGCCAGTGATGGTCCTGCAGCCTTCAGTGCAAACCTGCCTGCTGGCTCTGTGAGTGCACTGCGTGCGGTGGGCTGGAGGCATGTGGTCTGACAGCTACTCTGCCTTCAGTGACACATTCTCCTCTCTGCAGGTATTTTTCCGGGTGTTCGTCTTCTGCAGCTGGGCAGCATGTCTTACAACACTGGTAGCCTGGAGGGGGATCAAAGATACAGTTTTAAATAGAAGATTTGCACTGTTTGAGCATGTCTTTGAGGGGGGGAGGTGTCTTTGGATGGTCCTTGTGATGGGATTGATTTTATGCTTAATGCTCACTTGCCTGTTTTTAGGAGAGTACACACCCAACAGCAGTCAGTTTAAAAAGAGAGGTGCTGCCCAAGCTAAGCTGGGAGAAAACTGTTTCGTGATTTGATGTTCCTTTGATAAACTGAACCTGCCTACTGACAAAAGCAGAAATCTCCTATTCTTTCTTATTTCTCTACCACTGCTACACACAGCAAACACTCTTTCAGCCTTGCTAAGTTTGTGGTTGCACACTTCCTCACTGTGCCCCCCACCCCGTTGTCAACCTCATACTTACACGGAATTTGCAGAGTCTGCATATATGAAGGAGAATTTAGTTTTTCATTTTCTAACAATTCAACTCTTCTCTGTTTACTTGTCCTTGAAAATAAAAGTAATGTATATAAAATGATTGCAGAAGAGCAACCAGCTATTCTTCTGAAAGGGAATTAAAAACCTCTGATGCAAAATTTGGGCTATGTCTCAGCCATTTCTTTTTTTACCATTCTTCTTTTCTTTCCTAAGTCCTCAGGCTTGCCATCTGCACTCTCACTAGGGGCCAGGATTTGGTGATGTGTGAAGTAGGGTAAGACAGCTGAAAAATTGTTCTAGGAAAAATTGCTGCTGAAAGTGCTCTGCATTTGAATGGTAACTGCTGAAAAGGAAGCATTTATCTGCTTCCATTAGTGACTTTATCACTGGTATTTTCATGTGCTTTAAGTTTACTTCCAGGTAGATTCTGTTACTGTTAGAGAAATATTTCCACTTCTAACATTTACAATTATAAATCAAATGTATTTCCTTTTCACCGTTTCAGAAAATCCTTAATAGACATGACTGAGTAAACTGGGCTCAGCCTCTTAAACATTCTTCATACTGCCTTTTTAGCCTGGGTTCGAAGAAGAGTGTAGATGGACTTTTTCTTCCCCATGAGGACAACATGAGCCAAACTATGCTGCAGACCAATTCCTCTCTCTCCTTTTTGGCAACTGCACAGAATGGCTTACAGTATGTGGAGCCTGGTGCAATTCCATTGGAATTCACTAGAGTTGCACTGATTTATACCTGGTGTGAATCTTGTCTTCCAAAATATTACTGATGCAACAGAAATGCGGAGTTGAAAAGTCATTAACTAAGAAGCAACAATGGTCTTTCTTTTGATTTGCAGTAAGTTGGTGGATCATTGTTATCACTAACTTCAGTTTTTATTATCACCTAGAAAAAGAATACTTTCTAGAGTATCAAAACAAAAACACTGATAAAAATACCTTATTCAGTAGTTTCTGGTGTGATATCCCTGAAACCTTGCTGTGACTACTTCAGAAGCAGCCAGTGCATCTATCTCAAATTGATAGGCTGCAAACGTAAAGTATCCGGTTACTGGAACAGATGTTGTTAGTATTCCTGTGGGCAGCACTTCCCTGTGTTATTTCAAGAACCAGTTTTTCAGCAGTGGCTTAAGAGGGACGGTAGTTGGAAATACTCTTTTGTGACTGGAACATAAATGGGAAGAACTTCAGTTATGGTAGTGACACCTGTGCCATTTTTTGTAGGAAAAAAAATCTTAGTCATGGCACCCAAGCCTTATTTTATGTGATGGAAACATAAAATTTATGTTTTTAGGGTATGAATCTCCCTGTTTTGAGATGGTGCATCTCTTTTTTCCTGCAAACATCCAGGCAGTCCATAGACTAGAAAGATTGTCATGCCTAAGAAGGAAGTCACCGAGTAACAAATTTTTCATTTCAGTTGTATGTGATGTGATTCACTTCCTGCTTCAGATCTTAGTTCTGTGTTCTTAGGCAGCTGAAGTTTCACACCCAAAGTCTGTTTTTGTACAGCATTCGAACTGATTCCTGTACATGCAGTCAGAGGACTGCAAAAGAGATTGTGCTGTGTGTGGCTGCAGTTGCCTGCAGAATGAATGTCACTACATCAGTGCAGGGGTGCTCTTTGCCTTTATGAGACACTCTGCTTCGTACACAGTCTTTATTTTTTCATTTATAATGGGGAGAGAATGTGAAGTGAGGGCCTGTGAAGGTAGGGGTGGAATCTGTTGGAGAGAAATGCATCTGTAAAAGAGCAAATATTGTTTATTGTAACAGCTTCGGGTCCTTAAGGTTAATGGACTGCCTTCGTCAGAGTTGTGCAATCATTCTATGGTATGAATACGTGCTATGTAGTGCTAAAAGCAAGGATCTGCTTTATTATCGTGCAACACCTCTATTATCAGCAGCTAGATAAATTAGATCTAATTGTGTGACCTCTAGGATTCTGTGTGTTGTGAGTTAAATTTGCTGCAACAGCCAGTGTAGTTCATTGTAAGTTCACTATATTACTGAATATTTATGAATGAATATTTTTGCGTTTTACAATGACATTTAGCAATACGTTACAGCTAGAGCCAAATAAAATAAAACCTTCTTACAGAAAGAGCATACTTGGGGGGGAAGTATCTCATCAGATTCTTGCTTTTCCTCGACACATAGTTTGGGGACTTGATCTGGAATTTTATAAATGACTTGTTTGTGAATCTGGTGTAAAATCCTGGCCTTGCTGACTTTAATGAGCAGAGTCCAGCAGTGGTGACACTTGAGTTCTTGCTTCTATGATTCTGTCCACTTCTCCATGCCTGAAGTGTGATGAGGTGCAGGGATGCAGAAAGATAGAGGATGTCTTCTCCTCTCAGCTCAAGAAGTGACTGCATGAAAGGATTTACAGAGCTGGGCCATCTGTAGAGAATAAACTGATTTCCTTACCCTCCGCTCTCCCCTCCGCTTCCTTAACTCTCCCTCCCACGCACGCTGTCTCTCACTCTTTATCTTTGGGATTTTCTGTAGAGAGCAGGGAAGGAAAACCTGGGAGGGAAGGTTGCTGGTTATTAGCTCAGGCAAGTTCTGCCTTAAATGTTTACTTTTGCTGAAGGAAGGAAGAAAGACTGTTTGGATTTGCTTGGTCTTTTAAGGGTCTGGACAATATTTGCATTTTCTTCTCCGTATCAATACAATAAAGCCCAGCACAGAGGTGTTTTAAACTTGACCCTTAAGTGCAGGGGTTCCATCCCCGCTCTGACCAGTCTGTCTTAGCTCTTTGTGATAACACTGTTTTCTTTGCGACCAAGTTGATCCAAGCGACTTACTCACCTACATTCCTTCTGATGTGCTTGGAAGCTCTTCTCTTGTTTTGGGCTTGAAGTACTTCTGATAATTTTTTTCTGATGAATTCTCTGAAGTCAAGCTTACTGACTCTCTGACCTCACAGGTTCTGTCTGCCCTTTGTGTTGGTGCAATAAATTGTTTTAATTTGCTGCAAAATGTTTTCACTGAGATTTTGATATTTATAATGGCTGTTTCCAGCCTAAGGTACAAATGAATAACATATGGCTATTGTGAGAATAAAATATTAATTTTGGCAAATTCAGTCAATTCACAGTGGGTGTTCTTAGCCTTTAAAACAAAATTATCACATATTTGGCACAACTATCAAGTGCCTGGGTTTTGACTCTAAGCCTTAATCACCAAACGAAGAGAGCAATGTATTATTAAGATGTTATGAAGACACAGTAGCTATGACCGTGAGAGCTGACGGTGGGTGTTCTACATGGTTGCCACATGTTAAAAAAGAGGACAGGTTGCAAGCTTATGGCAGTATATAACAACTAATATACTCAAATTGGAGTGGTCTGAGTAATGTGGTTGGATAAAGCATGCCAAAACAATTAATTTGGACTCAAAACCTGAATATTCTGCAAGTATCTGGATGTGTCCAGGGTTTGGTATCATCCATAATATTGAAATGTCTCTTGGTCTATTGTTGTCATTGAATCTCAAGGAAGAAGAAAATAGGGTTATCCATTGAAAAACAGCAGAAGAGTATTGATTGCTTAATTGGAGACCCACTGATTATAAATACCTGCATAGCACAGCATCTGATGGGCAGTGCTGTATGATAGCAGCATAAGCAGTATCAATTATGGCTTCATTGTGCTAAGTGCTGACAACTCCTGCAGAATCCTCTCCTTGGGAAATGAGGAAAGTCAGTATTACCCAGGAATGCATCTGAGCTTTTTTTACTTGCATGAATACATCCAAGTCACCTTCATTCATTTCTGAATGCCTCACCCCTTGTCTGACCAGAGTCCAGAATGACATTCACGTCTCAGGTTACGTATTGTGGTCCAGTGGTGTTATCGATGATGATTCTCAATTTCAAGAGCATTAACAAAGCATGGTCTCATAAAGTATGTCATTGCTTCTGTGCTTCACTGGAGGATGATCTCCTGTAGCACCACCAGCTGATGGAAAACACAGGGCTGGAGACAAGACCATTTTCCTCTTGGTTGTGGCATACAGTATGGTCTTTAAATCATGTCTGTTTGAAGATATTACATGTCCAATGAAAGGACTGGTTTTGTTTCTGTTGAAGGAGGTACCAAAATGGGGACTGATACAGATGACACCAGCACTGTTGTTCGGGAGCTGGCGAGTGCTGTCAGCTATGAATTCACGAGCTGTCTTTGGCATTCATATTTAAAAACTCTGGAGTCATCCTTGTAGGATATGGGGAGCTTTTGAGGGTGACAGGGAGTTTGGGATGGAGCAGTAAATGTAGGCTTCCTAAGGTATGAACATTTTTCATTCACCTAAAACCCAGTTTCAGGAAAAATTTAATATTTTCTAAGAATACTTGGGAACATGCTGATAGATGTACAATATTTTTAAATTCTGTTTTTTAAACAGTAAAATACTTGTGTGTCTGTGCATTTGAGTTTGTGTGGACAGACACTGGGTTGGAGGCAGAATGCTCAAAGAGAGGACAAATTTCAGTTACCCCACATGTAATTTCTGCTCCCTGTCTGTATTAGTGTTTGGAAGCAGTAGAACAATATCACTGGCTCCTAGGGGAGAATATTTTTTGTGTATCTTGTATGCCAAGCAAAAGGAACCTAGAGAAGGGGAAAGGGAAAAGCTCATTTATGGAACAAGATTTTGATTATAAGTTAGTTTTTTCTAGAGGCCAGCATACCACTCCTAGCACATATGTTAAGCTGTATTTTGATAATATACCTTATTTCAAGGCCTTGTTCAAAATTGAAATACTGTACTTGGGAACTGTACATATAATACTAGATATTGGAGGAATGATTTTGTATCATGCTTCGTTTGAATGAGTCAAAATTGTTCAATGTGATTACCTGCAAAGCAGGATAATAAACTATGAACAGAACTGAAATGAATGTCTCCTTCATGTTCTAAAATAGCTTGATTTCAGGAGTCAGGATTGATCTGTTATTGCAAGGTAGTGTTTTTATTTGAAACAAGAGTGTAAGCCTTCTGCAGGTGATTAAACTGTAGAACATGTCAGCATCATAGCATAGCAGAAATAGATCCCTTGAACAAGATGCTGTGGAACTGGCATTAGTGTTGTCATATGTCCCCTGTTACACAGTGTCTGATCACCTCACAGGCCATTTGTCTTCCAGACCTAGTGCTGGTTTTCCTTGGCTTCCAGTTTGTAAGTAATGGTCATTGATGAGCCCAGCTTCCCACGGGAATTCAAGTCAATGTAACCTTGAACTTGATTCTGCCAGGTCCTAGGTTAGTAATCCCTAGACAGCACCCTCCATCCGGTCGCTCAGTGTGTTTGGATCACTGAGCCTTTCTGTCATTTGCGCATTTATATCTGTGTTCAGTATGTGTCTGTACCCTACTCCTTGTGCAAATTTTAGAGAGCAAGGTTAAGCATACACTTTAACAGGATGACTGGCATCTGGCTGTTTCTTTTTAACTGTTCACAATGGAAAATTCATTTTCATTTTTAAGATGTAGATTTTTTTTTTAAAAAGCCTGTTGTTTTTTTTGTTTGTTTGAGCAATGATTTCAATGGGTTTCTGTGTTAGCTCTTTTCTTATTTGAATATTTTTGCTAAGGCTTCCATACAAATTTCCTAAAATGTTGTTTGAAGAATGGGTTGAGGAATTTAGAAACATGTCTTCATGAGTTTTGGTTCACATGCATATTGACATTTGATCTCTTTGAAAAACTGAAAGGTTTTACTTTTTATAATTTTTTTTTTAGTAACCAGGATGCTCTTTCTGGGCCTATTGTCATAGTGACCTGTCCTCTGACCGTGAGAGCTGGAATTGGAGCCCTCTTTAATTTGGAGCTTCTTTAATACTGCTCTAAGCTCCTGCTTAATGTCACAGGAGGTTGTTTGGGAGTAAATTGAGATGCTCTCTCCCACAGGATTTAAATGTGCTGTTTCCATTGCCACATCCTGCTGATACAGTGGTAAAGGATTAAATTGAAGATCTAATTTGAGATGGGCCTAATTATAAGACTAGCAGCCTTAAAAGCATATATTGCATTTATTATTTATTTAGTGTATTTGTTAGGTACCGTAGTCTCTATTTATGGTTTAATGGATATATTGGCTAACTTTTGTATGTATTATAAACTCTCTTTTTCCCTACCCCTGTGATCAATAAAACCTAGGNCAATGAGAGCGTATTCTACACTTGCAAAAAAAACAATATTGCCATCTAGTGGGAGTGAAGATTTTGACCTGTCATGCTCCTCCCTCTAGATTACTGTTATCTAGCTGTTCTCTTGGAGTCATGACATGTGTTTCCAGTTAATTTACAGTGGTCCTTCACCTTCCCCAGACTTTGGGGAAAATCTCAACATTTTATTGCTGAAGTTACTCTTCCATATGTTGCTGAATAATCAGAAATATTTTGCAGGTGCGAAGAGGCAAATGTGGCTCTTTACAAGCTGCTTTCTAGAGTAAACCATCAAAAGACAACATAGTGCTTCTGTGCTACAATTTGTTTAGGTAATGTTACCGTCAGTGCCACTGCAACATACAGATAAATTTAGGCATGTGAACTTGCTGGTTTTCTGATACCTGTAAAGTTTGTCAGAAAAATATCTTTTTCTCTGTCAAGCCTTTGTGCAAAAATATATTGGAAGTGTTCTGGGATTGCTATGGAACAGAGCAGGGGGAAGGATTTGGCTGAAGCTTTGATATAAAGTGATTTCCAGAACATTTTTTTCTCCATTTTTTTGCTTTATATGAGATCAGGGTCCAGTGGGGATTCATAGAAATGTAGACAGGGTTTCACCTGATTAAATTATNTTTTTTTTTTTTTTTGCCTTGTTACACTTTTTCTTCTGAAACTGCAACTGGCTAGAATCAGCTCAGTAGCAATTTTTTTTTTCTTGGATTTAATCATAGCATTTAATTAATCTCCCCTCTTTAGTCATCAGTCTGCAGCTTAGCAGTGCAAGGTCCTAAGAGCCTGAGCATTACTTCTAAATACATTAGTAATTAGTTTTAGTTAATTCTTACTGCATTTTTGAATCAAAGTGATAAAAGATAAATCACTAACGCACATTTCTTGACTAATCTCTAGCTCACTCTGCTTTTAAAGCACAGAACAACAGCAGAGTGATAGTTATGACAGTGTTACTGCTCTTTCTGCTCTTTTTCATTTTCAATCTACCAGCAATGAACAGAATTAGATCTAGAGTGGTTTGCATATCTCTTGGCAAGCAAATTGCTACCTGTCTTTCTGAAAACCTGTATGATCCATAAAAGAGACAAATCTGTGTGCTCTTCTCTTGTTCCAAACTCGGTTGACTCTTACTCATCTTTCTGAGCTCAGAATGTTTATCTGTTTTTCATCAATTGCAAGTGGTACTGCTAAGCTTTTTTTGTGCTCTGTGCTGCTGCATCACCCTTGGTGCTGTGTCTTACTGCTCGTACATGTGTGATGTATGTACGGCATACTTTCGGAGGGTCGGGGTTGTGATTGGAGAAAGTTTTTATGTTCAAAGTATTCGTTTGGGTTGGGATGACTATCTGGGATCAGACCTCCTCATAAGAAGCACTGTGTGGTGTTTTCTTCTTTTATTTGGAACACGACTTCACATCAGTGAGAAGATATTTATTATAGGTCTTTATTTATTATAGTGATAGCACTTCTCATGGTCTAGTTACAGCATGCAAAAGATAAAGGTAAGAGAAAAATTCTGACCAGGACCTGGTATCCATAATAGCTGCAAAAGAGAAGGAACAAGGGAAAGGCTGCTATACAAGTATGGAAGCATACATGAGGTGTAAATGACTACCTTAGTATTGGATACCAGTGGAGACTAACTGTGTACTTATTACCTTTCAGCTTAATCTGTTTAGGTGGCATTCAGGTGCCTGGCATTCAGGGTTCAGGTGTCTGCCATTTTCCATTCGTTTCTGTAGCCCTGCAGAATCCAAATTTAAAATTGCTGCCTTGTAGTTGAGAACAAAACTTTTGGTTCATCCAGAGTCTCCCATACTCCACATAAAGTCGCTCTTGCACCTTCACAACCACTGGTAAAACTCTGCGGCTTCAAGTCTTCTCATAGTCTGTGCCTCTTTTGATAATCACCCTAGAACCTTCATATTATTTCTTTGTGTATCTTTCCCAGTGTTTCTTACCATTTTATTTATTGTGGACTGTAATTTCTGCAGGACAAAAAACTGAGAAGGCTGTGAATTCTTCAGTGTCCCTCATTTTCCAGGCATGATTGATGATGATGTGCTCTAGTTTGGGTGATCACAGATGTTTATATTTCAGAAGAAATTCCATTGCTCCTGTTTTAACTAATCAGACGTTTTGAAGACAGTCATACAGTATGCTGAAAGGTATTTATTCTAAAACCGATTGTTACCTTCTTGAGTGTCAATAACTAGGGAGTATTTTAGCTTTTCAAGAGGAAAGTATACCCCATCTGTGGCCAAGTAGCATTTGAAAAAAGGTAATAATACACCTGCAAATGTGATTGATCAAAACTACTGAAACACTAGAGCTTGCTCCGTGTGTCAAGTTAGAAAATCTGTTCACGCAGCTGATCTGTATTGGATCCACTGCTTTTTGTGGATCTCCAAATTTTAGTCATTCAGATGCAAAAAAGAGTTTTCTAAGCAAAAATGGACATTAAAATTCCTACGCTAGACAAGACTTGTGAAGATGGATTTTTCTTCTCAGAATGATGTTTCTGAAACATTGCCATGGGTTCTAAACCATCTTCTCTTCATCTTTCAGTGTCTCTCCTCTTAAAAATGTTTTGCACGCTAAAATAGTGTATTTAATAGTAATTCTCTAGCGGGATATACAACCAAGAGAAAAAGGGCAAAGCTGATAAGGAATGTGAAAATAAATTTACCAGCAGGCAATGATCTTTGTTAAAGTAAATAATTTTGTTAAGGAGAAAAAGGTGATTAGAATTAATTGTCAAGTGCTGCCTCATTAATATGATGGAGAAGAGGACTGACAAATATACTTGCAATTTTCAGATTTTGCGTCATTTGGGAAATAAGGATCAAAGTATTTTGAATTTTTTAAAGTTACTCTTTATTAATATTATCTGATTTTCCTCTGTTACTATATACGAAAAATATTTTGGGGGAAGCATAGCATATGGTTGTGTTTCCATAAATGGGTTTTCATTTGCTTTGTCATACTTTTCTTTGTTAGCATCTTTTAAGTGCCTTTTTTGTAGTAGATCTGTGTGAAAGAGAAGAAGTTAGTCAATTGGCTTGATAAAAGGAGTGGTTCTTCAATGCCTATTTCAAATCCCTCTGGATTTCTAAGGAGTTATTCCCCCCAAAAGTGACAAACATTTATGGATATGTGTCAGGAAGAACAATTGCTATCCTCCTTCTTGATATTCTTTATCAAAGAGGACACAGGTACTTCAGAGAACTCTGAAGTTGTTGCCATGGTTTTGCTGTAACCTGGAAAAAACATTTTCTAGAGAGAATAAAGTTTAGCTCAGGCCAGATGCCCAGCTATTCCTCCTAATTTTTCTGCACGTTTTCCAATCCATTCTAAACCCCATGCTTTAGGGCTACACTGCTACCCTTACATGAGCTAGGCTTTTTGAGAGTTTGTGTATGCGATGAAATATGGTTGAATTTTTTGTAAAGGAAAGATGTGGCAAGGATAGGTGCATAGTAGGGTGTTTTTCCTATTTACTCTGTCCTTCTCAGTCAGGGTGAATGTTCTGTTGTCAAGAGTGAGGTAACATCTGCAACTGAAATACCTCATTTCCTCTTACCTGCTTCTAAAAACAGAGATGAGGGACGTTTTTCCTTCTCCCCCCCCTCCCCCCCAAAAGCTATTATTTGATTCTAGAGGAAATAATTTTTACTGAGCATTGCTCCATAGCTTATTACTATTCATATAGAGTTATCCTCTTGCTGCTTGTTGTATGTCAGCAAGGACACACATTAGATAGTTAAGACAGCAACTGAATGATCTGAATAATAATGTGTAATACAAGATCTAGAAATAAACCATATAAACAGGAAAAATTACTGCAGCTTTGCAATGGCTAATTATATTGCACTTCATGTATTTTGTGGTGCATCCTATTTGATATCTAATTAAAAGTACATTTCCTATGCAGTCTTTTTAATTTCTCAGGACCTTATTCTGTCACCCATATTGTCACTGAGCGCTTCCTTTAAACTGTACCTATAAGCTAGTTTCTGTTGCAGAAGAAGAATTTCTGTTAGAAATTAACAACTACGTTAGATATTATAGAATTTGGCCTTGTTGATATTCACAGCCTTTAAAAAACAATCTGTCACCTTTTCTCGTGTGTGCTGATACTGGTGTGTTCAGTTTCAGAAGGAAGCATGGAAAGTCCTGCATTAATTTTCACTGAATTCCTCTGGCTTTCACTGTAGCATCTATACAAGTTCAGTAAGGCATTGGTATTCCTGTTTCTGCATGTGGTACATTGTCCGTATATTTTCTTTTGACAAGGTCCATCAGTTGAACACTTAAAGCTATCACTGGGGCTACATTCCACTCGTCAAGTAAGTGAACTTTCATTGGCAGACCTGAAAGTGAGAGAGAAAAATCTGAAGTAAAGCATGTCCTGGTGTGTCGTGATCATCTCTGTAAAGGAGCTAGAGAGCCTTGCCATGTGCTGAGGAGCGACTTCACTATAGAACACCTGGGATGCAGAAATGGTGCAACAGAGAACATTTCTCTTTGATTACAAGAGAGGAACTTTTAAGCAGTGCTGAATTGTGTGTCTTGGAAATAAGTAGTAAGCCACAGTGGGCTGTTTTTAGATTCTTGCCTGGAGATGGAACTGTGATACAACTACTGTAGGTACAAGGAGAATCTACAATATTGGCTTCTGATCCAGCCAATTTTGTAGTCTGGAGGACTGGTGTTGAAACTGAGAGAACAGAATGAAAAATTATCTCAGATCAATGCTGAATTGATGTGAAAAATCAGCTGAATGCATCATGTGTCCTTAAATCTGTTACCTTAGCATCCATTATAGTCAGATCAGTTATCCTCAGGGTACTTTACTCCCTGACCAGGACGTCCCCTGTGATTCAGGTAGACAATCCCCCCCTGTGATCCTGGAAGAGACAGTTAGACCTGCTCCTCCATCTGGAATGTCACAAGTCCATGGAACCGGATGAGCTCCACCCAAGGGTGCTGAGGGAGTTGGCGGAGGTAATTGCCAAACCGCTTTCCACCATCTATCAGCGTTCCTGGTTATCTGGAGAGGTCCCAGAGGACTGGAGGCTTGCCGATGTGACTCCCATCTACAAGAAGGGCCGTAAAGACGACCTGGGGAACTACAGGCCTGTCAGCCTGTAGGAACCGAGGTTCCAGGGAAAGTTATGGAGCAAATCATCTTGGGTGAGATCACATGGCACTTGCGTGGCATCCAGGGGATTAGGCCCAGCCAGCACGGGTTCACGAAAGGCAGGTCGTGCTTGTCCAACCTCATCTCCTTCTACGATTGTGTGACCAGACTGGTAGATGAGGGAAGGGCTGTTGATGTGGTCTACTTAGATTTCAGTAAAGCCTTTGACACGGTCTCCCACAGTATTCTCCTGGGGAAACTGTCTGCCCGTGGCCTAGACAGGTATACTCTTCTCTGGGTAAAGAACTGGCTGGAGGGCCGTGCCCAGCGGGTTGTGGTTAATGGAGTTAAGTCCAGCTGGCGTCCCGTTACGAGTGGTGTCCCCCAGGGGTCGGTACTGGGGCCTATCTTGTTTAATATCTTTATTGATGACCTAGATGAGGGGATTGAGTGCACCCTCAGTAAGTTTGCAGACGACACCAAGTTGGGAGGTAGTGTCGATCTGCCTGAGGGTCGGATGGCCCTTCAGAGGGATCTGGATAGGCTGGACTGCTGGGCTGAGGCGAACGGGATGAGGTTTAACAAGGCCAAGTGCCGGGTCCTGCACTTTGGCCACAATAACCCCATGCAACGCTATAGGCTTGGGGCTGAGTGGCTAGAAGACAGTGATGAGGAAAGGGACCTGGGAGTGTTGATCGATGCAAGGCTGAACATGAGCCGGCAGTGTGCTCAGGTGGCCAAGAAGGCCAATGGCATCCTGGCCTGTATTAGAAACAGTGTGGCCAGCAGGAGCAGGGAGGTGATCATCCCCCTGTACTCAGCTTTGGTGAGGCCGCACCTCGAGTACTGTGTTCAGTTTTGGGCCCCTCACTACAAGAAAGACATCGACGCCCTGGAACGTGTCCAGAGAAGGGCAACGAAACTGGTGAGGGGTATGGAACACAAGTCTTATGAGGAGCGGCTGAGGGAGCTGGGATTGTTTAGTCTGGAGAAGAGGAGGCTCAGGGGAGACCTCATTGCACTCTACAACTTCCTGAAGGGAGGTTGTGATGAGGAGGGGGTCGGCCTCTTCTTTCAGGTAACTAATGATAGGACTCGAGAAAATGGCCACAAGTTGCACCTGGGGAGATTTAGATTAGATATCAGGAAAAGCTTTTTCTCTCAGAAAGTGGTCAGGCACTGGAGTCACCGACCCTTGCGGTGTTCAAGAAGCGCCTGGACAAGGTGCTACAAGACATGATTTAGTAGCTTAGTCGGTAGTATTGGTGATAGGATGACGGTTGGACTAGATGATCTTGAAGGTCCTTTCCAACCTTGTGTTTCTATGATTCTATGATCGTGTGACCATTTCTGTATTTCAATTTCTGTGCTTTTTGGTATAACATGATGTATTTGGAGCTTCATCTGTGTTAACTCAAATCTATATTGCCAAGTAAGTCTGCTATCTACAAAAATTTTTCTTCCACTGAAATACAGTGAAAGAAAATTGGATAATGGAAAACATTCTGTATATTAAGGGTTTCATTGTAAGTGGATTCCACTATGACATTAAATTCTGGAAACACAAAGATTTGTATACTATAGCTAAGCATACTATGTATAAATACATTATTAAGAACTGATTTCAGAGAGGATATATTTTCTATATCTTTTGTACATCACTTTCTGAAATAATAAAATCCTTTTCCTCTTGCATTTCCTCTTCATGAAAAATGAGGAGCTCCGCACTCCTTCTCTTTCATTTATGAGCTGTACTGAGGCAAAAGGGCTTTTTTGCTTCCCTTTCCCCCCATTTTCCTGTTAAGGACTATTAACTTTTACTTTGTAATTTCCAGAAACTTTCATTCTTTGTCTTGTTGTTTAAATTTAATTAACTTTGAGCAAAAAACCTGTCATCTCCACTTCACGTGTGTTCTATAATCAGTTCAGATTTCTGCTCCAGTCTCTGAAACTTCCCCCAGTGGGAGGTCAGGGATCATATTTTGTAAGACATGAGAATAATGGTTATTGAGATATGCAAATCGAAGAGTGGGTGTCATTTGCAAGCCAGGACTATCTTTTTTAATACTCTTTGTGTGTCGTTTATGGGTTTCCTTGTTATTTTGAGACAGGTTTCTGAAATTTGTTCTATTGCAACATCTATCAGTAAGTATTCTGAAATAGTCTGCCCCTGTGTAGTTAAATCGAAGTAATTTTAATTGAACTGCAAAAGAAAGAGAGTGGTCTTTGGTTCTTCATTGTTTTGGGTTTTATGTTGTGTTTTGAAAGTTGTGAAGTTGTTCTAGAGCTTTAAGGGTGGTCCTGAATTCCAACAGCATTATCAAAGATAAGTAAGCTTATCCATTTTCAGGGGTTCGTGCTAGGTGAATTAACAGGCTGTTCTTTACATCCTGATCTCTTCCATTATTTGCAGTTGAATTTAAGAAACTTGATCTGAAATGCTAGTGGTAAACTGAGTTCTCTACAGTCTTCTGATTGAGTTCTTTGGAAGTGAAATTTAAATCTTGTTGATGAATGTTTGAGAAAAAGAACCGGAACTCCTGAAAAGTGTTTGTTTGGTATTTCTCACTGTGTGGAATTGCTGTCCATATAAAGCTAAAAAATGAGCACCAGCAAAACTTTATTTATAAAAGATTATTTTTCAAGTACTTTCAAGATTATTTTCAAGTGCACACAATAATTCTGCATCAATAATTATGTGCAGGTTTTAAAGAAGCTTGTTCTTATTCTAGTGATGAAAGTGCTGGCTGATTACAGCACTGCGTAGCGTGGCATTTCATATCAAATGGAACGCATTTCAGAATCAGACCCACATAATCCTTTGGATATCCACCAGACTTTATACGGTGCTGCCTATGGTTATTTTGGAGAAAATCCTCCAAGTGCTCTCTCTCTGACTTGGCTCTTCTGTTCCTCATTGAAAAAGCTGAAAATGCCTGCCATCTGTTTTCCCCTTCCGTCCACTCGGACACATTGTTTAAGGTTGTTTCTGGAACTATTTCAGGGAGTCTGTACATACAGCTTTCTATTAGATGGAATCAATAATTGCTCTAGCAATAGCTGAATCCTTTTACCATCTCAGATGATTCTGGGAAATTTATGTTGTCAAGAAGTCTGGTTCTGCGGAATTTACAAGAGTAATTTTCCTTGGGATTATTGATATGTTTGTCATGGTGTCATGAACAGCATATCCACAGAGTCTTTTTTCCAGAAAACATTTATAATGTTTTTTATTGAAGTGAGTATAATATGCTTTGCAAATATATCTATATAAAAAGAAAAATAGGTAGAAACTTATGGGTCTCAACCCCAATGAATTCCTTGTTTCGGTGATGTTTTCAAATGTAAGTATTTAGAGTGAGAGCTGAATTTATCAAAAAGAATGTGCTAGGATCCTGTAGGTTACAAGCTTGAAAGCAGATTTTCCAAAGTTTTTGCTGGAGAAGTTCAGCTGTGTGGTACAGGTAGACTTTGCCCACTGAGCAAACAAAATTGAGACATTGGCTGCGTACTTTCTTTTCTGCTGCCACCCACCCCACTCACCACCCCCGGTGCCCCACCACTGTTTCATGCACACGGTGTCTACCTGCACCAGACCCTGTCTGGAAACCCTCACGCAAGGTGCAGCTGCTGCAGCTCCACCATGGCAAATGTGATTACCTCACCATAGAACGCCTTTTAGGGAGCAGTGTTATTGATTTCTGAATAATGGCCCTTTTATCTTTCACTTATTTTTCAGCTTTCAGCGATTGGCTTTTTCTTATTATTGCTCCCATGGACCTATTTCAAAACCAGAACAATATCTGTAGTTCAGCAGAAATAAATGGCAGGCAGCATCCTTTGTCTCTTCTATGAATAATGAACCAGCAAGGAAAGGACTTGGTCTTTAAAATCAGTAAATGTATTGATGGGAAGGACAGGAAGGAATTAAACACTTATAGCTCTATGTAAACCTTCTTAATTCTAACAAACATCTGTTTTTTTTTTAAGGTATTTGAAGGCAGATTTTTGCAAACTCGCTGGAAAAAAAAGTGTAGAGTTTGTAAATTAGGCATTGATTAAATTTGCAGGAGTTAATTAACAGAGAAAAAAATTTAAATACATCTGCTCATCTTTCCATGGCTTTTCTACACCTACCAGAACTAAGCTGGGAGACGTATTTCAGCTGATGGCCCCAGAAGCTCCTCTGCCATTCCCTCTGATGCTTGTGGTCCCTTCCCACTGACAACTAACTTAAATATTTTGCCCAAACTAGACAGGCTTCTCCCTGCCCACCAGCAAGCAGTTTTCTTCTTCATCTCACCAGTCCCTCATTTCTATCCTACCTCAAATGGTTGTGGACCAAATACCCCTAGACTTTTCCATCACAAAACAACCTTCTGACCTGAAGACCTTCAACTCTCTTTCTACCTTTCTGCCTTTATACAATGCTATGGTTTATACTAGTGCTGTTAGGATTAGTGAAGCTACGCTGTATGGACCCCAATAACCTTAAGATTAAAATTCACAACCCACAGTATCTTAACTCCTCTGTGAGACTTGCCGTAGGAATGACAGGTAGTCAGTTGTAAGGATGACTTACATGATACAAACATTGGCTATGTAGGATCTGAACTTGAACATCAGTATTCCCCATGGGTACTCACCACCACAGTAGTGAGAACTGTTTTCTAACAATGGATGTGTTTGAAGGTTTTGAGTGGAATTCTGTCCCCCTGACAAACACCTGTCTGCTGTAAGCTTGGGTTGGACATACTGCGAAAGAAGCCTGGTAAAGAACTTGTAAGATGTCACTCCTCTATATAAATGTAGTGAAAGTAAAAGTATTCGTCTGAATAGTTTTTCCCTTCCAGATAAAAATATGTACGGCGCTGGCAACTAGAGGGATGATGTAGGTGGAGGATGGAAGGGGAGATCTGTTGTATGCTAGTGCTAGAAGTGGAGACAAGAACCTCATGAAAGTTGGTTATCATAGCAGAGTTAACCCTGCCTGATAGCCTGCCTGGTGGTTTACAAAATTTGTGTTGTGTTTCTGATAGACCTGGAGAACAGTTTGTTAACCAAATTGCAGTAGGTACTGCTGCAAAAATTCAATTGAACTTTTGCTGATATTCAAAGCAGCAGCTAAAATCACATAAATATCACTGACACTTTGTGGGGTTAAAGTTAGGTCAGGATTTAACCTTATAAACTATTAATGCTTTCTCAACATTAGATCATTACAACATATGTAGTCAACGGAGAAACAAGATGGACTTGAGTCATGGGCTTGCGATGGACTTCAGTGGATGTGATTATGAAAGATTTCTCTCCTGATCCCGTTGAGCAGCTCTGTCACCCTGAGAATGCTCAGTTGGGCAACATTTTTTCCTTTTGTTGAATTGCAAGAAATAGTACCTCGTTATGTGATTTCTAGGAGTTGCAATTATTGCTTGGGAAAGATAATACATTGGATTTTTTTTTTTAATTTGACCTCTCTATGCTGTGTGGCTGGATCACTGTGGCGTGCTGGAGCATTGGTGATGGTACAGAAGCGTGACAAAAATCTTCTGTTAAAGATTTAGAGGTGCATACAGCACAAAAGTAGGAAATATTCAGGGGTTTAATTATCATTGCAAACTTTTACAACAGTTTTCCAAAGAATAACTTATTTCTATGGATTTCTGTGTGCCATAGCAATCCATCCAATTTCTATCACAAGGTTCTGCATGATAATTAGTAATGTAATTTTCCTGTCCTCTAAGAAGTATTTATTGACATGAACTAGAAAATCTTTCTAAACTTGGAGTTTAAAAGTCCTTCTACAGAGTCAAAATTCTTTAGAAACTTCTGATTCTCACGTAGTGAGGGTGGCAGTTTAAATAAGGCAATAACGATTTTTTTTTTTAATCAAACATAAGATGACTGCAACTTCAAGTCCTGAATAAAGTGCAAAGCGGTTGAAAAGTGATGGTAATTCTGAGCTTGCTACCTTCTACTGCAGCAGGTTTTATTTGCATTCTCATATTTGTATTTCTGTAAATTTCATTAAATTTACTTTGACTAATATAAGAATTATCCATTTAGTGTTAGTCCAATGCTGAACATTCAGTTTGATATCACAAATACAAAAGGGCCCTGTCAGCTTTCTTGTCTTTTGGGTAGCTCCCCGGGCAAGTCAGTTGTTCATATAAAAATAAAAGTGCAAGGTAAAGAAGGGATTGGAGAATAACTTAGTTCCATACGTAAAAAACAAAAACAAAAAACAGGATGTCTTCTCTCCTGTGATGAATTAGCACTATAATAAATAAAGATGAGATAACTCATTGATGTACACACTGCTGCTAACTGACACACGTACACACTCCTTTTGTACTTTGGATTGGGTTAGTGATACATTTTTTAGGGTTTATGTAGCTTCACATGAGCTTTAGCAGAGCAGGAGTCATTGGGCGTTGTTGTAATAGCCAGGCTTGCAGGAGTTAAGATGCAGTTTTAAAAGCTGTTTGTCCTTCGCAGGTCTTCAGTGAAATGAAAATTGGGTTGAAAAATGTTATTGCTACATAATAAGCCGGAGAATGCTTTATTGGAACACCAAAACTTAGAAGTTTTGCAGTGGCTGTAAAGCATCAAATATACATAAATGCGTCAGTTGCTACGGATAAAAGAAAGTACAGATATTTGTGTATGTCATGATGGATTTAGCACATGAAATTTTGAAGGAATGCAGAAAAAAGTACAGAGCAACAGATAATATTACAGAAGTGTTAGCCAGTTTTAATTAGGGAGCATTCCTTATCCGTTCCAGCCTTGCTTGAGTGGCTGTTCAGGCTTTCAAGATTTTCCAGGCTTTTCTGCAGGGATTCTAATTTTGTGTTTCTGTTCTAGTTCCCTGTTACCATTTCTCACTGGCGGTAGGGTGGATTGGCCCCATACAGTGCCGAGGAGGGGAGGAGTTGAGTCCTGTCCCAAACTGCCAGACACCCCACAGCTGCTGCCAGCAATCCAACAATACCGCTTAATAGAGCAGCGGGAGCTTCTTGGGGGGAGTGTTAACAAGGCTAATTGGCAACACGTACTTCATTCCCAGCAGCTGGAGGGCATAGACCAAGAGCAGGCAGGGTCTCAGCGTGGAGTTGGTGCTGGGGCGTGCAGGCAGAGAGAGATACAGGCTAGGTTAAGTAGTTAGCGTCCTGTTTGCAGCACTCTCTGTCAGTATCTGCAGCGTAGCAACAAGCTTTGTTGGCCAAAGGAATAAGTAGGATAGTTCAGTGGGAAGGGACCTTCAAAGATCATCTAGTCCAACTGTCTGGCCACTTTGGCTAGCCAAAAGTTAAAGTATGTTATTGAGGGCATTATCCAAACGCCCCTTGAATACTGACAGGCTTGGGTATCAACCACCGCTATAGGAAGCTTGTTAAAGTATTTGGCTGCCCTCACAGTAAAGAAATCTTTCCTCGTGTCCGGTCTGAATGCCTCCCCTGTGTTTTTGAAGGAAGAAGTTAACCATGAGGCGCAGGTCCCTGCTTGCCAGCTGCTTGGACTGCCTGAAGAGCAGTCCCTGCTGGACTCAGCGCTTGCTGTGGCTGAAGCGGGCTCTTAGGCACTTGATGGGGTCCACCAATGAAATCCTAGGCCTAGGTGCTGTAAGTGTAAGGTGTAAGGGCAGCCCCTTGGTGTCCTGTGCAGCCCTTGGTCTAGTCCTCTGCAATGCGCTTAGCCCCTGCAGCTCTAGCTTTGCCCCTCGTAGTCACAGCTCCACGACAGCAGCGGGCTTCCAGCCGTGGCTGCACCAGGTCGCTGCCGGGGCACTTGCTCTCCTGCGTGGTAGGTGAGGGGATGTGGGTGGTGGTACGGGGGGATGGAGAGGTACTGGTGCTCCCTGCATCGCACGGGGCTCACGCCTCCACAAGTGACAAATGTCACAGTGCTCCCACACCTGGCTCGGCTTCCGTGGTTCAGCCGTGCACCACCCGGCATCACCCACTGCTGCAGAAGCTGGGGGCTGCTGCCGGTGGCAATTGTCTAGCAGAATCGCCAAGGAGCACCCGCAGGACATCGAAGCCTTGGGACATGGGGCACAAAGTGCATGCAGATAGTCAGTGTCCCAAAGAGCTTATTCTCCTGAAGCAGAAGGTGAGAAAAGAAAGCTGTTATTGCAGTGTCACCCAGAAGAACAGTCTTCACAGATGAGTTTAATCTTCTGCTGCATCTTCTGTGTTTGAGGTTTTCTGTCCTTCATCAGTCTACTAACTACAGCACTGTGTAGCAGTTAGGTATGCTGGGTGTTTCAAGCTCTCCTTTGCTAACCACCACCAAATACCAGTGTTTCTGGAGCTTTGTATTCCGTGCATTTGTTCTTAAATGTGATTTCTGCTGTAGATATTCATGATGGGAAGGATTAAATAAAATCATGGAAGAAAAATAAGGATTTTAAATTAAAACTCATTTCATTAAAGACATTAAGCATTTAGTAAGCCATTTATAAGTTTTATACTCTTTTGTATTTGTAGATTAGAGTTGTTCATACAAAGTTCTAATTTTTTTACTTGCTTTATACAGGATGAAGTGTATGAATTTGAAACTAAGATCTCTTTCAGTTGTTATTTTGTTTCTGAAGAAGGATCTTTCTGGCCTTGTTACTGTCATGTTGCCATTTCACAGAGCCAATGGGTTTTGGGTGGGAGCTGTAGTTTACATTATTCTAGACAGGCTAATAGCACAAATGTTTAATAAATTGTTCTCAAACTGTTGTGGTAATGTAGTTGATTCTCTTTTCAAATATACATCTACTTTAAATTCTAGCTTTTAAAGAAGATATTGAATAATGTTGAATTATTGAAAAATTAGCAGTTTGTTAGCTTTTAGAAAACAACAGGCGTGCAACTATGTAAACTTAACCAGAAATGTAAATAATTACTTTTCATAGGAAGTAGAGCCAGATAGCAATTTGAACTGTCGTAGTAACAAAGATGACTTAAAAGCACAAATTACTGATGATTAAGTCCTGATAAGCTGCTCACATTTCTTTTAGAATCACATGCTTCTTTCTGTGCCATTTTGTATTTGTGTAACTTTGATTGTTGGGGAAGAAAGGAAATTAAATTCTAACTTTTTTTTTTTTAAATGAAAACCAATACAGTTGCAAAGAATCTGGCTTCTGCTTGGAGAAAACAAGCTTGTGTGCATGAAGGGACTATTTGTTGCAAATTAGATAACTTTTCTGACAACAGAATTGCAAATATTCTTTGAAGTAGATGAATTCCCATCTTTTTTCCCTAGCTTCCTATTTATTTATTGGAAATTTGGGGAGGGAATTTTCTTTTTAATCATCAGAACTGGTTTATTAAGGATATTTAGGAAAACAAGGTGTATATTGATGTGTAAATTATAAAGAATTTTATTCTTTCAAGAGTATTAGTTTTACTGTAATAAAAAGTGGTTGGATGAAATGCAAGAGAATTATGAGTGGCCATCATAACCCTCCCAGAAAATGCACTACTACCCTGTGAAGAAGGCAGACCGAATGGAGGTAACAGACATGGCAGCAGTCCAAACTGCTGTGTTTTTTTTTGTTTGGTGCTTGTACTTCTTTATCCAAAGACCTCATATTATATAAATGACTGACTTCTTTTTTCTGTATGTTTTTTGTTTGTTTTAAATCTTGCATAGTTTAAAAAATTAGCGAACTAAGTGTGATTCTGTCTACATTCCTGACCTAACAACGCAGAAAGCCTTTCCATGAAGTTGAATGGTAGGGAGGGTCCACGCCTTTCCAGCTTGGACGTGAAAATCCTTTACTTCTCTCTTAATTGCCTTACAAAATGGCCCACTTCTGCCGTTTGGGCCCTTCTGAAAAACAGCTTCCTCTTTGTTTAGGATGAATGGCTATACAAAGTCTGTCCATGAAAGAAGGACATGCAGTCATGTGTGGAATAACTTTGGGTGGAAATTTCAGAAATGCTAAGCTGACTTAAAATGTACATGTCCCTGAGAGGCAAAGGGATACGAGTGCCCGTGTTGCTATCAGGAGAGCTGTTGAACACAGAAGCTTGCAGGGTCTGCTTGGTTCTGGAGGGAGCCGTGCTTCCAAATCCACTGGGTGTTTCTGAATATCTCATTGTATAAATTAAGAAAATAGATGGGGAAAGCAGGTGGAAATCTCTCTGGGGGATTTTGTTTTTAACTTCTTATAATGGTTTAATAGTTAGCAGTTAGAGCTAAGCAGGTGTTTTAAGAGCTCTTATTTAACAATTATCACTCATTTCCGGGCTTCCTGTTTGTTCAGACTGCTGGAGAACATCACGACATCAGCCAACTGCTTTCAAAAACCTCTTTTAACACTTTGTCCTCCAGTAAAACTGGGAAAACACTACCTCAAGGATCCATGTGGCTGAAAGGGTGGAGGACATAGCATAGAGCCATTGTGGTGCAAATACTATGTCTGGAAAATGAAAACAAGGACCTTGAAAATTGTTGGGCATTGGGAAAACGCTGCATTATCATTTGATGAGTAGTTTGGCTCAATTGTTGGAGAGGAGCTCAGGGAAGCTCATGGTGCTCATAGAAGTAGTTGGAATTTTTTCATTGTTTTGTTTTTTTTTCCTCCTCCCTTAACACTTTGAATTAATTATTGGCTTGGGATATGATGTGCACAAGGACTTACAAACATTATGGACTTCTAATTCAATGTAATTTAACCATCCATTAAAAGCTGATATATGCTTCAAATATTCTTTCTTCCAAACCATCATGATAGAGTGGGATATAGAAAAAATACTAGAGAACCATGAAAATTTCATTTTGTTTTTCATGTTAACCCTTATGTTGATCATATGCAAACAAATTTTTGATCTACTCACAACTGTTGTTCCATAGATTAGCATGGAACTAAATTAGCACTGAATTAGTAGAATTAGTACTAGAAAAGTAGTACTATTTCTAGTACTAAACGTTTTTTTTTTATTATTATTATTTTCCTAACAAGCTTCAGTGAAAAAGGGTGATTTTAATCAAGATTATAAAATTAAACCTTTGACAGTACTCTGAATTTTGATGTTTGGACACGGCAAGCCATAAGACTATAAGGGCTTTCTTTAGTTAGTACTATAACAAGGCAGATAGTCAAATGTCTCATATTATAGTGCTACTGTTAATATTTAATCATCAAATTAAATGTAGGTAGTTATTTTCTAGGGTGTACGTATAGTTTGCATAGTGCATATGTCTGTTTTTTCAAGCAGGAAATCTCTTAAGAAATTGTCTCAGTGGATTCAGAAATACTGCTGTACTTACTTGAGGGAGAAAAGTGGAAAAAATGCTTTTTAATTCTGCTACAAGTTGAAGTGCCTCTGGAGGTTGTAGAAATTGATCAGGAAGGACAGCCAGCTTGCTAGTAATGGCCCTTGAGTGCTGAGTCCTGGTGGGAGTAAGAAGTCTTGGATATATGTTTGTTCCTACATTCATGTGCTGCTAATGGTATTCATGCCAACTCCAGCTCAGTTCATAACTGGTTTGAACATGCACTTTTTCTAGTTTGCTTGAAATTACTCCTTGCTCGTCTCAGTATAAGGGAGTAGAACCAGGCCAAGCATAGCTCTGCTCTGGCTGAGAGGCTCTTGGTGAATAAACTGCTCCTACCATCAGAAAAACAATTGTTCTGAGTGGGAGAGAGCCTCAACGCGCTGTGTGCGTGCGCATGTGCACACACCACAGCTGGTGTGCAGGATCTGCGAAGTTGTGGAGCAGTGCTTTCTTTCCATACCCTGTCATGCACATCTGATGAGTCCCAGTGCTTCTGCTGTCATCTGCTGGTGCTTGATACCGTTCAGCTCAGGAACTTTGGATAGTTTAAAACTGTTCCTGGATATAACATTGTAAGTTTTCTTCATCTGAAATAACACCATTTTAGTTTTACAATTTTAATATACTTGGGCTAGTTTACCTGATGATGAAGCAGTATAAATGGATAAAAACAATTTACATTAAGCATGTAAGTAGTAACATTGATTTACAGTTTAATATGCTGCAAATTCGGTCTTCAAAAGAGAATAAGAAGAAACCTGTATTTTGTAAGCTGGTTCAGCTACCTTTCAGTTTCCTAGTTAAAGGTGTGTATCGTAATTTCTTCTGTTTCCTGTTAAGATGAAGTACAAGTGCCACAGATTTTCCCTCTCCCAAATTTCCTATTTGTTTTCTCATGCAGTGTCTAAAATCAAATTCCACTGATTCATTAGTGGGAATTAATAAATTATTATACCGAAGACCTAGGGAGACAAAGCAACAGAAACATGTGAATGGTGTCCAAGAGAAGGAACACGACCAGGTACACCAGTTCCACAGAACAGGCGCAGGGTGCTTTATCCTGTAGCTGCCAAATGGGCTAAAAGTTCTCACAGACACCCATCAACGTTACTACTGCAGAGATAATTCGTTTACTCTTGCTGAGGGTCTGCACTGTCGTGTAACACTTTACCTGAGCTACTCTACTGAGCTGAAATCACTGTTGGCAGAAGAGTTGGATATTGTATTGTAAGCATCTGATTCAGCTTACAATGAGGTCAGTATTCCTGGTCCAGGTACTCACTGCTATTTTGGGTTGCTTTGTTTTTTTTTTTTTTTTTTCTCCAAACGTGTGTTGAGGATGTGGAGGCACAATGCAAGGGATTTTGTGCAGTTGATCCTCTAGATACATTTTGAAAACATAACCTTAGTTAATTTCAAGTGAAATTTGTCCAAATGTAGCTGAACCAGCTTATGAATGACACTTTTATTTTTCCTTTGTCCAAGCATAGCAGTGCATGAGTAGCATGTTAGATGTTGTCTTCTGGTACTGTGGTCTTAATGAAGTGTGAGTCTTTGCTGCTTTTGGTGTGGGTGATATATTGCTTGTGTTTTGCAGCTTTTGTCACTTAGAACGATCTTCCTCAAATGTTCTGCCTGGCTGACTCTTCGTCTAGTGTCAAATCTCCTGTGAAGATCTGTGTTCTAGGGGGAGAAGTGGTGACGGGAGGGAGGTTTCTGCTGCCTGGTAGAATTCTGTAATGTGTCTTTTTTTACTCCTACTTTGCTTTTCTTTTTACTGGAAATAACATAAAATTCTTTAAACTATTTGGGATTTGTTAGGATGATTATCATCTAGGTAGTAAAGAGACATAATTTACTGTTATGTACCATGGGCAAAAAATATCACAGAGTTCAGTCACGTGTTTACTTTCAAAACAGCATTAAGAGGGTTTAGTCAACGAGTCTGTGATAAAGAAGCGTGTCAAATTTAAAAAACAAACAAACAACAACAACAAAAAACTTGGTTACCTAGATAACTCAAGTTGATTTCCTCATGAAGAAATACTTTCTTTATAAAGTCTATCAAGTATACCTCCTATACCTTTATTTTGCTGTTGTTTTGGTTTGGTTTGTTTGTTTGTTTGTTTGTTTAACTGTAATGCTTATCCTGGGAACTGTAAGATTGAATCACAGAATTATTCGGTTGGTGTGAAAGCCACAGGAGCTAATTCAGCAGTCAAATTTGCGCTGAAGTTCAGATTAAGTAATTAAAATATGATATAAGAACCTATGAGGTCACTGCATACCCAAATTAGTGTTGTTTCCCTTTCATATGTGGATTACTTTCAGATTATTTTTATTCCTCATGATAGTTTCAGAAGTAATTTTGTTCCTTCTCTCTGTTGTGAACAGCCTCTAACAATATCAAAGACAAAGCATGGTTTTAAAATGTGGAAGATTTCCTTTTCTTTTTTCTTCCTAATGCATGCTCTGAATAGACGAGCAATTTTAAAACTTCTCATTTATGTGGCAACTAGTCACGGATGTGTATGTGATTCTGAGATTCTGGAGCAATAACAGATGTTCTCCAAAGCAATAGGTAATTCTCTGGCAATTTATCAAGAAAGAACAGCCAACCTAGGGGAAACCAGGCATCTTGTAAAGGGAGTATTCTCAGCTCCAGGTGTATAGCTCAAAGACTTTGTGTATCCTGGACTCTATTTTGGTGGGCCAGGAAATGTAACTAGTTTTGTGTAGAAGGGATCAAATCATGTAGTTCCTATGAAAGTGTGCGGAGTGGTTTTTCCGTGTAATAGGAGAATTCTCAGCAGCTTGCTCTTAAGGGAAGGCAATCATTTCTTCACGTTACTTATTTTATTTCTTTTTCTGATGCCTTAGTCTTATTTCTCTTCAATAATAACACAGGAAAAAATCTTAAAATCTTTCTTAAATTTTCTGGCTTTTAACAGAGCAGAGCAAAATTCTTCACTTATCTGAAACTTTAGAAACAAAGGAATTTGGTGGGTACAGAAGCTGCAATTCCAGTTTATTAGTCCCAGTTCTGCCAAATGAGGATCAAGCAGATTTGCATCTTAATTCTTTTCTAATGTGTTTTTAGTAGGTACATCAAGACTGAACTCTTAAGAGAGTCTTAATGGATGTAATGTTTTCATTTGCTCATAGTCCAAGATTGAGTGACTTTTACAGTAGTATTTAGAGATTGTAACAGCTTATAAGTATCAGATAGTTTGCACAGAAACTATGTGACTGAAAAGCAGCAAAAATGTGGCACAGCTGAAATTGCAAAGCAGAAAATTAGAAAATCTCTGTAGGCCTCTTATCTTCTGGGATTTTGTCTGTTGGGAATGGGAGCTTGGCTTGTGCATGGTGTTCCATATTTATCTGTTCTTTGAAGTTGTAGTGGTTGGTATTATTTTCCATCTGTATTACTTATTTTCATTTGCTCATCCTCTGTCCTCCATGAATTCGCACTTGTATTATGCGAATAATACAACTTCATGAGAATAAGTAGAGTATAATGTTTTTCCACATGGGAGATGATCTCTGAAGATTACTGGATGTGGGAGTTAGTTACATTTATCTGACTTTGAGGAGTTAAAAATTGATGTTTATGTACACTGCTTTTAAAGTGAGAAATATAAGCTAAATCTGGATTAATCTCCATAAAATGAAACTGGATTAATTTTTCAGATAGTGATTTGTGGGTAGCTGGTGTATTAAGCAGAAGGGTTTTTTATACCATATTGTAGAAAACACAGCTTATATCTCTACTCAGTATCTGGTCTTCTTCAAGTAGCAAGTATGAATCCCAACTTTTAATCTGCTTTACAAAATTTATCTTAGTATGTAATTTCATTTTTACAGTTTCAAGGTGTTCTATTAATAGCATTTGTATGATGCACGCAGCTATAGAATGAGTAAGAGGATTAACTGAACCATAATTTGGAATGGCATACTCAAATACAGGTCCACTGAGACCTTCATTTTTTTGAGCCTGATAAAATTAATACAATTTAAAAAGAGGTGCTTTTTTTCTTTTTTCCCCCTGACAGATCTGAGCCTAGCAGCTTTGAAATGATATTAAAGATTCTGTGGTAAAGTTTAAAATAGGAGTTCATTTAGTATTCTTGTTGAAGTTTCCATCTTTTGTAAGCTACTCTGTATTCTTCTGTTGCTGCTGTCCAGAGATGGCTGCAGGTGGTCTGTAATACACTTCAGGGATAAAAGTATCCCTGACTATCATTGCGTGGCATCGTTATTGTGGTGTCATCCATTTAGTGACACTTTTGATTGATAAAATCAATACAGCACCAATAATGGAATGTAAAACAGAAGGAAAGAATGGGCATGCTTGTAGCCATTACTGCAGTAATGGATATTTTCAAGGAGAGTAACTTTGAGATAGACAACGACATGATTTTTCTGCTATGTGTGTCCAATTTTCCAGAGAGATCAAACATCCTTTTCTGGAGTTGTCAGCCTTTTATTCTGTTTTCAACAGATCTACCTCTTTTTGTAGAGCTGCTCTCTAGTAGTAGAGGTGGTCATGAGAGGGAGGTGATTTAGGAAAGTGAAACTAAATGTTGTGTCAGTGAGAGCATCTTCTTGCATTCCTTTCTGTCTCTCCCCAAATACATCTATAGTAAACGTGTAGCCTTGAGGTATTGCACTTTTTTGTTTGTTTTTTCTTCTTCAATACCTTTGGACGACCAAGCCCGAACATTGTTGGGATGCCCTTTGAATGCTGGTCTGCTAGAGCTATCAGTGCAAAAGAACCAGTCACTGACACCAAGCCAATAGAAACTACAATCAGTAGGAGGTTTGGCAGTTAGCTTTTGGGCATTTCATTATCTTTGGGGTATCTTTGGAGTTCATCTGTTTTATTTCTAGAGATGGATTCAGTCATCCCTTCCAGGCTGTAGCCAGGTAAGCCCACTGCCAAAAGCTTCTTTCAGTCTCACCCTCAAGTAATGTCTCAAAGCTCTCTGGAAGGACCTGCTATCTGCAGAGTGAATGTTATAGTAGCTATCAGTTTCTCTTCATCGATGGTGTTTCTCAATGATCTACATTTGGTGTGAAGGGCAAAGCTGCTATAAGGTAGCAATATTTTAGTGCATGATCCATCACAAAAGCTCTTACACTGCCATTAAACTTGATTCTTCATAGAGTTTTTTGCAGTGAGCTCTGCAATTCTCCTGATTTATGCACAAAGTAAGGGGAGGTACAAGAAGGATAAGTAGCTGAGAGTAAAGCCTATAGTTTGGTTTGACATAGGATCTGCTTGCTTAGCCACATGAGAAGGAAACAATGCTTTTATATATTGTATTGCAATTTTTAATGAGTTAATAAACATGCCTAATGAAGAACAAAACAGTACTGAATATTGACATGGTGCAGAAATAAGTGATTTACAGCTCTTGGAAAGCTTGACATAGTCATTTTCTAAAAAAAAATTACTTATGTAGTAATGATTAAATGCAAGTAATAAATTTTATCCTTAGCTACTGAAATCTTTTGGTATAAAAATATCTTTTCAAATAGTTGTTTAAATTCCTTGCAAAAGCTACAATAAAATAGGAATTCGGGAGTCAGAGTAGGAGGCATTTGAAGTAGTTGTTGCTCTAATGTAAGTTAATCAGACTGCAGTTCCCAGAATGAGCTGCCGATTCTCGAACACTTGGAATTAACTACAGTTTCCAGCATTTAACAGATATCTTTTTTTTTTAATGATGTGCCTTGGTTCATGGTTATGAAATCAAACCCATGTGCTGTGAAAATAATTCTCAATGAAGTATTGATTCATCAATTGTTAGGTAATTTTGTACCTGAAAAATCCTTGAGAAGCGTTGGTTGTGCAGCTAAACTGTCAGGTCTCAAAGTGGTGCTAATTTCACTTTGTATATGTTATCTTTATTTCATTATTCCTTTTTCTTGCCAAAATGTCTGTTATAGCTTGTGAAATCTGTGCAACATGCCTGTGCAGCAGGTGACCTAATCTCTCTCTGTTGCTTTCAGTGTTAGCATGTTTGATGTTGCTTGTATTTTTCACCGTGTGCTTTTATATAAGAAAAATTGAAGAGAGGATGGGAACTGTACCTCATTTAAATGATAATAAATAAATTCAATTGAACTAGTCAGGCCTTAAGTTCATACTTCTCTGAGTCAGAGCGGTCCAGTTTCTTCCTTTAATATTGTTTAAGAGAGCAAAGCAAAGTTCCTTTACTTTGTGGTAAATACATGGCAGCAGTCAGAAAAGCTGTCATTGCCATCCTTCAATAAAAGGCTACAATTTGCAGAGAAGTGAAGCGTGTGAGGGGTGAGGAGTATCAGGAGAGCCCAGGACGGCTGACAAGTTGTGCCTTCTGCCTGCTCGTAGGGCGTTTCAGGGTATATCTGTTTTATATAAGTTGCTTGGATGCATGTAGGATCCTGACCGTGCCAGGAGCAACAGCTCTCCTCCCTGCCAGGTTAGGCAGAGAGTGTTCTGCTGTGTCACGAAGTGGAAGAAACCCTCATTAAAACTATTTCTAAAATAGCTGGCAGTGTTCCAGGGTTATTGTTGGGGTTGTTCATGGTGTTAAAAACAACTTATTTTCTTTTTAAATGATCCAAGATGAAAATGAGAAAAAAATTGCCCGTCAGGGTCCAGAATTAACCTGTTTTTCATTAGGTTTGTATGTTAAAAGAGTATGTTAACCAGTGATCTTAAAGAAACTCTAACAGTAAAGTGGTAATTGCATGTTTTTTCCAGAATTTCCTCAGGTATATGGAAAATGCTGTTAAATTGTATTCCTTCCATTCTGAAGATATAGTTCCAATGTTGCACAATCTCTCTCTCTCTCTCTCGGATTACATAAGTAAATTGATCAAATTACCCCAGAATTAGTCCATGAATCTCCATGGCTGAATACCAGCTACTATTTGAGCCAGATCATGAGAATGCTTTCTTTTTTAACCTTTATTAGATTCCACTGCATCTTTATCTTCAATATTTAGCAACTTCATTAGCGTGCACACTGTATGTATTTTGAATTTTTAGAGGGGGAACTTTTTTCATTGAAGGAGGAAAGACTTTGGAATTGGATAAATTGAAAGCACTTTAAAGGCAGCTGCTTTGCAGAGAATGAAATCTGAAACAATCCAAAAGAGAAACTCTGTAGACTCCTGGGAAAAGTTAAAATGCAACTTATTTGACTGAGTCACAAGCAACATATTGGATAGGGTCAGAGAATCAGGAATGGAAACAGTCCAAAACTCACACTCGGACATGTTATACAGACATCATGGAGATCTATAGGATTCCCCAGAGAGCCTTTTTTAAAGGGGGGTTGCACTGATGGTTAACAAGGTCATACTTGTGCATGAATCATTTTCATCTGTATTACTAGTAGGGAAAAATACCAATGCCTTAAAAAAAAAATACGCCAAAAACCTTTCTTCCCACGATGCAAAGGTAACAACTTCCAATTCTGTCTTTGAAGTCTCTGCAGTAAAGGGACTCTTGCTGTTTCTCAGGTCAGATCTTTGGGAACTGTTTCTGTGATTTTAGCCAAAAATGCAAATGTTTCCATTTCAGGTCACCTTTTAAGGTCATTTTTTTCATGCAAGACTGGAGAGGGAATTTTGAAACAAGCTTTGGTAGGACTAGGTTTTGGCCCTTAGTAGACGATTATAGGACTTTCCAAATCTGAAATTTCTGCAAACTGTGTGGGCTAGTGCCTAAGGAAATTGTAGGCCAGCCAGAGATGGAGGAACAAGGAACAAGGGTATCCAAAACTTAGACACGTTCCTAAAGCAGCCTATTCTGCCTGCCTTCATGCTTTTTGCAGAAGACAGATTTTTCATGACACTTCCCCCAGCTGCGAAATTATTCCTCCTTCTGTAGGCTGCACATAGGAAGATTATGGGTGGTCAATGTTTTAAAATCCGGTTGGTTGGAAATTGAGACAAAAAGTACTCTGAGGGCTGGATAGACTTTATCTTGCTGCAAACTGCATCTCTGCCCTCGTCTGAGTGGAATTAGAATTGCAAAGCCTCATGCCGTAAAACCCAAATGGAGGTTTTTCTGTAAGTCAAGTGTTAAGGGTCATTCCTTTTGGGAAGTGGTATGGTTTGTGATACTGAAGTATGTGAAGGTTTATCAATAGGCTACCGTAATGGCTGATTACTCCTAGACAATTTAGCAGTTCAAATAAAACTACTAATATAGTGGTATACCTAGAACTCATAAATTCCAATGTAGATAATGGTAAAGAGATCAGAGTCTAATTGCATAAATGTGTTGTGAGAGAGCCTGAGCTTTTTAAAACTTGTACTCTAAATAAGAAAAATAATAGGAGGTTAAATAGGCACCTGGAGGTGAGTGGGAAGTTCAGTGCCGAGGGTAACCCAGCAGCTCAATAGCAGAGCTCACAGTAGAACTCATAGAAGTATTCAAATCTTGGAGAAAATTCTTTCCAGGGAGAAACTCTGAGCTCACTGGTTTGGTTTATTTTAAAGGAACAATGGGAGGTTGCTTAATTTGGGTATGTAAAGTACCATTAAAAATAAAGGGCTTTTTAATCTGACAAGGGTAAAACAGGAACTGATGGCAAGCCAGATCGCTGAAAGTGAGCAGCAAAGCACTTTTTTTTTTTTTTCATGTTAGAAGTGATAAACTAATGAAACCAGTTAGCAAAGGGTGCAACAGATCCTTCGTCCTGAGACATTCTCAGGAAAGACTGAAAGCATTTTGTGGAAGACATTAGCTTTGCTTGATTTATTTGGCTTGATACCAGAGTAAGTAGGCAGTGTGCTATGCCCTCCATCCCCAGAACTGGATGGTTCTTATACAAGTAACTAAATTTGAAGAATTGTTGTTCATTTAGATCTTCAGTTATCCTGATTCCAGTTCCAGGAACCCTGACTACTCACACATATAAAATCTAACCTAGGCTCTTACAAGAAATCACACAAATCTGAATTCTCCTGTTGGGGGGGGGGAAGGAAAAAAAAAGTTTTAATCAGGTTTTTAAAAGAGCAAAATCCAAATGCACACGTATATGACTCTGCAATTCCTGTTTCATTATGGACTAAAGGAGGAACAACCAAACCACTACAATACAAGGCAGGATAAATGTCAGGGTATTTTTTGCTGTGTTTTTCTGAAGTCCTGAATCCAGGAAGTACTGGAAAGCATAAGTGTCTGAAAGTTTTAGAAACTAGAACAGAATTTTTAAAAAGGTCTAGCCAGCATCTTTCAAGTCTCCATGTCAAACTCATAACTAACATGTGAGAACTCTACAGGTGATTTAATTTAAAACATTGCAACAAACAAATATAAATGCTAAAGAAAAATGCAGCATACACTAGAAGATGTATCTGTTGCTAGTACTGCACTCCTGGCTAGTGGGCTCTACTCTGCCATCTAACTTTTCAGGAACAGTAATAATAGTAGTGGTTATTTTTGCTGTTTCCTTTTCTGTAATCTCTGTATTCGAGATGGTAGCTTCTGGTCTGTCCATCTCGTGCAACATGGCTTGCCTGGCAGCATGTGTCAAGTTACTAGATTTTCCTTTACCCAGTTTTCCTTTTTGGATTTAAACACAGGTAGCATGGGCTAAAGTAGTTTTCTGTTTTGTTTTGTAGCAGTATTTTGTAGCTGACATCAGAGGAGTCTCAGAGTTGCTCTGGGTTTGTTATGGCAAAGGCTGCAGAGGAAGTCGAAATGAATCACACGCAGTTGTAGTCTTCAGGATAGCTGCTGTTAGCAGAATTAGCTTCATTAATCTTTTTTATCTGGTAATTAAACAGAGGGTAGAACTTCACCAGAGCAGGACAAAAACTGTTTTTAAAGCAAAAACAAAAAAAATAACAAAATGGTCTCTAGAAAGTACTGCGTTAAGATCTTCAAAGGGAAAAAGAGTACCAAAGAGAGAATGTTCCAATGATGTTTTCTTCTGGAAATAAAAATGCTGGTTCCTCTAGGCAATTTTTTTAGCAAGGTTAACAAGATAGCATCGAGGGCTACATTTTCTGTCAAATTTCTGAGGTATTTTTGACCAAATTTGGGTATTCATTGAAGAAACTAAAAAAAAAAAAAAGCTTTTGGTGGCATTTTTAAATTGTCTTTTTTCAGGTATTGAATGATTGAACGTGGCTATTTTGAATAATTGTATGTGACTGAAGCTGCCACTTTACTGGCAAAATGTTTATATGACACATACAAGTGGGGTTTGTTTGTTTGTTTGTTGGAAATCACCTTTTCCTTTAGGAGAGGAGAATGCTCTTGCTATTTAGATGTGTGACCGAGACTTGAGAGGTGCATCTGGGTCCCAGTCTGTTACAGGCATCCTCTGTGACTGCCGTTAAACAGAGTGAGTGCATTGTGCCTTCAGAGTTCAGTGATGTCTGAAACAGTGACAAACCGCCCTGCTTCCATGTTCTTGTAGTGCTTCCGCTTGCGGCACTGGAAACCCTGTGACTCTCTACGCAAGGCTGGAGATCCAGTAGGCAACAGCTGTGAACCGTAATTATTATACAGAAGCAGCGTATGGACTGTAATGGGCACTCGCAGTCCCTTTTGTACTCGCTGTGGTTGCCCTACGTCAAAAAGATGACGGTACCAACTTTATTCTCATTTCAGTCACTTTACACGTCCTAGTGAGTTACTTCAAAGGCCCCAAACTGGACAGGGCTGAGGACAGTGAAGTCCGGGTCTTAGGTTGGTGGTTGCGAGCAGGTGTTGTTCTGCGTGTGCTCTGGGTTTGGGCTCAGCGTGAAAAAGGGCTGATGGATCCACGTGGCAGCCAATTTCTGTAAATATTGTTTGCAGTCTTGCGTGTCACCTAGTGTAACGGCAGAATGAAATCTTCCAGTCTAAACTAACAAATAAACATAGAAAGCAAAGATACTTTTGCAAGTCACTTTTATTTTCTCAATTCTGTTTTCTTCTTTCTTCTTTTGAATTTTGTTAGAACTTAACTTTTAGTATAACTTGAATAAAGCTCCTGAATCAATGCAATTCTTGGCAGGCTGTAAGTAGGATAGCTATTTCCAGGAAGGATGCTTTTGTTTAAATACTTGATGCCAATTCTGTTTCGCTATTGTGGTTTGTATATCATTCAATGTTTGTTTATTGTAATGCTCTTGTTTGTTGTAAAGCAGCTAAGGTTACAGATACATATGTGAAAGGACACAGAGAATATTTGTGTAGAACATACTTTTTCCTTCCATCTTTAACCCAACAAAAGAGTGTTTATTCTTGAAGCCTGTGTATTCATGCTTTCATCTTAGAGCTTGCTGAAGGAAGAACTTAAAAAACAAAACAAAACTGGAAAATAAGTATTTTTGTGGCACTTCTGCAATCTCTTCTTTCTATATCCAAATTTAGGTAATTCAACTATAAGATGAGTATTCTTTTTTACTGGTATCTCCAGTTTCATTCATAAAAAAACATACCTGTTGTGAACCTGAATGGGAAAGCAGGAGATACATTTAATAAAATTGCATTAAAATTAGTAAAAATGATCAATTAAAAGAATGTCTAGTCTGAGACTATTTTAAAAAATGACAAGCTTGTAATTCCAAGGAGGAATAATAAAACCCTTAAGTTATTGCGTTTTTGGTGTCTTGATTTAAAAATTGTTCTAAAGTTCTTTATTACTTTTAAAAAGCTTAGCCCTTATGTTAGGGGGAAAAAAAGGTCTTTTAACGTAGCAGGACAACTGAAACAGTGGCGAGAAGCATTCTAACATTTAAGAAAGAGATTAAAAGAGGTAATATGGCTGTTTCCAAAACAGAATTTAGCAATTTTAAGGTAATTTTAGCATAGCTTTCTTTTTGAGGTATTATTTTACTTCCTCTTGCTTTGGCTGCGACAGCTTCAGGTCACTTCTGGGCCACAAAAGACCAGTTTCCCAAAGAAAGGGGAGTGGCTGGGATGCTGGAGAATTTTCAGGCGAGTGTTGATAGTTTCTAGAGATGTTTCTTAAAAATAAAATATTGTTCATTTTCTGGAAATCTGGGGGAAAGGGCTTAGTAATTCATGGCCAGCTACTGAGATCGAAGATGCTTCTGGGCACATCTCCAGGCCTATCATAACTGCATATTCTGTATTTTCAGCCACTTTAGTGAGGAGAGGTGAAAATCTCATTCATATCTAAATCAAATTGGCAAAGTAGAATAGTAAGAATTTACCAAAAAGAATTTTTCTTCTCTGTGCTGATGAACTCTGGCTTGCAGCTGATGCCGGTGTTGAACATCAACAAGCTACTCTGGAAGTTCCAGAGAGTGTGAGAGAAGTACAGTGTGTCCATTTGCAGCATACTGGATCGAGCTGCTTCCTTCCTAATGGAGGATTAATTTCTATCGTGAGTACAAGTGGAGAGAACATTTAATGTGGTTGCCTTTCAGATAAGAAAGGCCTTTCTCCTGTCTTCCCAGGGAGCTGAACTGAGCTCACTCATAAACAGTAGTTGTTGTTCTAGTTTATTTTTATATATGCGAATCTTGTTGCTCTCTGGCTGGAACAAAGCCAGTACAGCTTCACTTAGAACTGAACCTGAACTAGAACTGAACCACGGTTGATTCAGTTCCCTGCTGCTTTCTTCTAATTGCCTAATTAATGATTGCAAGTTGAGTATAACCTCTCTGCAAAGTTACTGAAAGGTATTACGCAGTAGTGTTTCAAACACGCAGTGTGAACCTCTTGCAGAAGGGTCTGAAATCAATGCTGAAGTGTCTGCCCAGTTTGTGCCGAGGTTTCATATAAGGTGTATTAATTTTATAATAGTTGATCTGGGGAGATCTTCCCTTCAAGACAGGTAAGAGGGGTACTCAAACCATGGCGTCAGCTGTGTTCTTAACTTTTGTTTTAAAATACTGTTGGTTAATAGGCAAGTTCCAAAATCTCTTTTTTTACAGTCATAGGACTAGCATAGGATTAAAAGGTGAGAATATGAAGGGCAACTTCACCTCATCTAAATATCACAATTTCCTAGCACTTATTTATATCCTGCCTTTGGAGATTATTTTACCTCATTTAGGAAAGATTTGAATTTATGCCACTTTAGATTGTCCAGCTGTTAATCTCCCTGAATTTTAAGGTCTAAAAATCAGCACTGTTATTTCCTTTATTCTTGGTACAGTAATGCTGTGTAGGTGTTTCCTACTACATGCTGTCAAAGTTTCCTATAGTATACCTAGGAGGAGAAGAGTGCAGGAAAGTGTTTTGACCATAAAGAGAAGAAAAATGCATTTTACAGGAAACAGGCAGTGTTGCTTTGATATATTAATATGTGAGACTTCACACACTAAATCCTTTCTACAGGAAAAAGGTGTGCAGAGCACCAAAGCTGTTGTATGTGACCAGGAAAAGTGCTAGTCAATACTAAAGTCCTCTGCTTATCCGTGTACTTAGTGTTATGCTGATACCTACTTCATGATGATTATCCCAAAGTGTTGCAAATGCATCTACTCGGAGGAAATTTAGGAGAAATAGCAAGTGTGTGTGTGGTTAAACCACCATGTTTGGGTGATTCCTGAGACTGAACAAATGTGCCAGCTCTGAGTTTAGCTTACATGTGTAAGCAAGTGGTCATCTGAAATTGTACCGTAACAAAATAATTTCTTAATAGCATTTATCAGTTTTTAACCCATACTCATCAGATAACTGTGACCTACCTGCAGCCCTGATTCTGTTGTAGAAATTCAGTGTTTTATTCCTACGTGTGTAGGTAACCCCCTCCCTTCCAGTTGCAGTTCTGTAGCATGACATTTTAAAATATGTCCATAAGCCAAGTAGGAGGTGTTGTTTTTAAATATTTTGTGTCAGCTAATTATTTCCCTGCAGACTGGAGAGTGCCACTGCACTAGCTGCAGTGTGTTAAAGAACAGATTTTGAAAAGCACTGTGATGAAATTACAGGTCAGATATTACCACATGATGCAGTTCCTTTATTCTTAAATCAAATAACCATCTGCTGGGGAAAGTGATTGTACCCTGTTGAAGAGTTTTTTGTTTTGTTTTGTTTTCTTGAAATACATTGAGCAGATGTTTCAAGTGAAAGGCTTTATGCAGACTTTCATTTTGTTGGTGGTTTTACTGTCCTTTCACTCAAAATCTAACTGATCATCCTTTAGCCAAACCCAGCTCTTGCTCATCCTACTTCATGTTACCTCTGGGCTTGTATTGCTTCTTTGTACTATATCTTCGTTGTTACTACTAAAATAATGCAACCTCCATTTCTAATATGTACAATACTAGTATAGTACAGTGGATATACATACTATATAGCTTGAAGGTAGAGGAATAAGCCATACTAACTGAAGTCATTTACATGCTCAGAATAACTGTACTGGGTTAAATAAACCAACAAAGCAGCACACACGCGTGCCTGAAACACTTAGCTGGTATGATTCTCAGTTGACCTGCTTGCTCTGAGAATGCCCTGAATGGTTAGTCTAGGCAGTCTGCTCTCCGAAGGTTACTGACCTCTCTTTCCGCTCACGAAGAAATGTGTCTCATTGATTTATTTCCCTCTCATGAATTCTTATTGTAGGTATTTAGAAACCCGGACCAGTCTGGGCATATAACTGTGTTAAACAGACACAGTTTTCTAGTACCATATTCTCCATATGAAGGAAAGATGAAACGAGGATCTCTGGGGAGTGGCGGGGCAGTGATACCTGGTGCTGTACATACACTATCACCACCTGCAGCTTTCAAGAAAGTGAAGATCGTCTTTTTCTCCTTTCAGATCAGCGAGTCAGAAACCTGGTTTCGTGCAGTGATGCTTCTGCGGTCATGCTGCTTGATGCCTTTGCAGCCATTTGTACTGCTGTGCTGTCTTGCTGTATGTAAATACAGCCATCTGTCCAAGTTCACATTCTGGCCTCTACCGGAAAATGAACCATGAACACCCTTGTCCCCACACAGTGGTGCACAAAAGTTATTCTTCCTTGTAATACACAAAATAAGCATGTGATTTCTGAGTGTGTGGATGTGCGTGCTTGGGCACAAACACATGCATTTCTGTACTGCCATGCATTCAAAAATGTTCTTCCACTGATGCCTGGGAGGCCTTAGGTACAGTAGGTTGTGGAAGATCAAAGTCCTACCACGTGATTCAGGACACTGCAGCAGAATATCGGTATGTGCTATATTAAGTAATGGAAGGATTCTTGTTTGAGAATTGATTTCTGAATACTGTGGTTATTTTAGCTGAATCTTGTTTTTGCCTGGCTGCTTCTGTTCTGTATTATGTCTGTACATGTGTCTGGCACTGGGAAGTGTTTGATCTTTTCTGTAGGTCGTGCAAGATGTTTGATGTCTTTTTGTTGACTTTTGAGTATAAGTAAATAAATGATAGAATCCCCTGTGGCCAAAATGTCTCAACTTTTATGTATATCACTGTGGCCAATTAGAGTGCGGCAAGCTGTGTTAAGTTTCTCTGTAATTATAATAATCAAATATGTAACATTTGTAATGAAAGGCAGATTTGTGAACTTGGTGGCAGTGCACTGGCTCTGAAAGGGATCTGATTTCTTTGGCCAGAAGAGCAAGAGGCTGTGGAAAAAAAAGAGTGGAAGTAAACAGAGATTCTAGGGAAGTTTACTCAACATATTACCAATGTTTTCAGGCAATTTCTTTAAAAGTCAAGTTTACCTCATGTAATTAATCATGTATCTTGTGAAATCTGTTCATTTTGAGATCATATTATTTAATAGAATTGTCTCTGCTGTTTTGCTGACCTTACCAAACCTATTGCAAAGCTATCAGTTTTCGATGAGCTTGCTAGGGATTCAGTTGTGAATGCTGAGGGAAGTTTACAAGTTTAATCTTACCTCTAGCCTGTTGTTTTTGTTAGGACTTTGCTTCTGTTCTAATAATGACGGTGTTTTTGAAAGCTTTTAAATGGCATGGTCTGCTGTCACTGAAAATATTGAAAGTTGTCACTATTAATGTTTTATTTTCTAGTAAATAAGTTAAAATAAGTGCTGGATTAACTATTTAAGATGAAACAGAAAAAAATCATATGGTTAAAGAACAAAAGACCAGCACAGATTCTGTCTCCAGTCATTTTCTACTAGATTAGAACTGCTGTGTTGTTTTTTTTTTTATACAGTCTTTATGGAAATAATATACAATTAAAATTGGATAAGTAAATGCCCCTCAAAACAAGCAGACAACCCCCCAGCCTTTGCAATGTTAGGTCTTTAAACTCAGTTTCTTCCCTTCTCTCAGAGAAGTTGTTCAAAGAGAAACTTTCCAATGTTGTGCTATGCTCAGTATGCGTTAATGCATACTGACTGCTAAAGTCCTACATGACTCAAATAACCATCTGCAGTGACAGATCATGTGCTTGGAGGCTTATGCTTTAAGCTATCCAAATATCAGATAATCCTAGAACATCACAACAAGAGGTGCGAAGCAGGTTTTATGACTTAATTCTTTCTGTTTCTGTTGCTTATACAGTCCATTTGTTTGTTTGTTTTTTACTGTTGCCAAAATTCTAAACTGCTTTGTGGTTGAAAGTTTTTTGCTGTATTTTGCATTCTGTCTAGCTAGGGAGCATCAGAGTAAAACTTCCTCCACCTTTGTACCATTAGGAAGTTCACTTACGGAAAATGCATTTGTCCAGTTATTGTTTATTTCAGATCTGAGTTTTATATCAATGACAATCCTTAGATTTCTCTCAAGAGAGAAGTTAGCATTTAAATAAGTACAATGCACTTAGATGACATTCTTGTGTTGTTGTTATAGTCAAATGAAAACCTGTGATAATGTGGCACTAAGCCACTGAAGATAGTGGTTTATCACTGGTTTACAACAGGTCTCGGTGTGCTCCATAGGGCATGCAAAATCTCTGTGCTGGTGCTACCAGCTGGAGAGAAAACAAGCACCCCCAAGTATTGATGGAATTATTCAGGCTTTACAGTGGTCAAGAATGCAAAATCTTCGTCATATTCAAATATGTAGTATCAGTGCAACCCAAATAATAGCATAGCGTGTTCTAGTCTTCCTCATCCCTGAAAGATTAGTGTGTGTGTGGTTTCCTCAGCAAGATCCTAGTTGAAGAGAATCCTGCCAGAGTTTCATATCTTTTAGGGGGTGGAAATTATAGCGTGTACTTAAGGGGAGGAAAATGGTGAGCTTGTAGAGGAGCTTAGAACTCCATTTTTCAGAAAAGCACTTAGGAATTAAAAGCTTGCAGAAAGCAAACCTTGAGGAAAAGCTGAAGTATTTTCACAATCTTCTGCATACTTTGATTAAATTTCGCTTTACTTCAGAGTTGCCTATGAATTGTGATGCTTCGGAAACGCTGAAGAGAAATATTTCAGCAATTTTTTGTTTGAGATTGTTTTTACTGATGAGTATTAACTGAATGGAAGAAAAAGGAAATTGCCTCCTAGATATGTACCCATTAAACTTGTTTTAAAAAAAATAGTTCTTAGATGTCTCTGACTGATATTGGAGGAAGACAGGATGTGTATAGCTTGACAAAGTGAAACTTAAGCAAGGAATAGGACAAATGGTCCAGTGGGCAGTCTGGGCCTCCAGAGAGCAGAGTTCAGTTCTTGTTTAACTGTAGACTTCTAGTATGACTTTCTGGCAGGTCATTCAGTCTAGCTTGTGCCTTTGGGAGTATCTCATTTTACAGATGGGGAACTGTCTCAGAAGGGTGTTGAAAATAAAATCCATTAATGACTGTGAAACTACATAAATGCCTTCAATATGCTGAAAGCTGGCCATGGCTTCAACATGGTTTTTTTCCTCTGAAAGTATGTCTGGTTTTATGGATGGTTGCCTTTTGTTCCCTGAAACAGACTACTAATACTCTTAATTCATGCCTGGAGTTTTTCAAGATCTGTGCTGTTTTCCAGCAATTATCATACCAATCTCAATACACTACCACAGAAGAATTATTTTAGCAAAGTACCTTTACAATTAATCTTACTTGCACCTAACAAAAACCCTGTATTTTAACAAGTACCACAACAATAGCATAGGCCAGTAACAGGATAAAACACTTTGGTGATCAAACGTGTTGTTCAATGATAGTTGTTACATCTTTTGTTGAATGTGGAGAATGTGATCCGTACGTGCAAGGAATGTATTTTGCAATATATCCTGGTTACAGCAACGCTCTTTTTGTATCAGCTCCTCTATCTCGTCCCTACTTTGCATCTTGCCTTGTTCCCTGTTGTCCTTTTGAACAATTGTATCTTTTTAGATGTCTTCTCATAGCATCGCTCTGCATGTATAAATGCTTGGCTGCATTCAGAGAGAAGTATTTTTAGTCAAAGAGAAGGGTCACAATCAGAACTGCTGTGATCAGACTATTTCCGTTGCATTCAAGGATGTCTGTTATATTCAGCTGGATGTGGTCAGTTATTCTGTTTCTGGTTACATACGTCTAAGGGCATTTCACATGTGGTTTCTTTCCGGGCATTTGGTGAAAAAATCTTTTAGAAGCAATGCCTTTCTAAAACAATAAAATAGTGGTTTAAAAACACCTGTACTACAGTGAACTACCAGTAAAAAAAAATAGGTAGGAACTTTAGACTGTGCTGTATGCATCTTTTGTTACTTGCTTGTAAAATGACATTGCATAGTCTCCACTTTCATTTAAGTGTAGTTTAATGTACAGATTGAAAGAAAATGCACATAGCTTTTATTCTAGTAGCCTGACTGTTTTTGAGGTATTTATACCATTATGTTTCAAGGCATTCACTTATAAATGTTCTATGCAAAATTAGAATTGAATCAGTCCTTTTCATTCCAAGCTGGCTTTGATACATGAAAGACCTGAGATCATAAGGTTTCCTATCAGTTTGGGGGATTCTGCTTTTTTTGGGAGGCTGAGTGGTGGTGGTGGGGTTCTTTTATATGTAAGGTCAGCTGAGGCAACTGAGCTGCCAGCTTCTGATTCATGTGACTGAGACTGTCAGCATAGGTGCTTACTGAAACGAAATGGGGGTATTTTATAAATCTAAAAATAAGAATATGTCCATTTCATTCTCATTGGTATTAGAGCATTTTAAGACTGGAAAATCTTTTCTTTGTAAAAGAGAATCCCTTTTTATAAATTTATTCTGCTCAGAGCATCGGCAAAAATTCTGAATCAAAATCATTAGGCAGCATTTTTAATAAATTGTATATGAAAACAGTCTATTTGATGGATAATAGAAACTTCGGTTCAGTGCTCCAGTCTTTCTTGGGTTGCTCACAATTCTGTTTGTACTTAATCAAGGAGCGGAAGGGAGACTTTGTGGTGGTGGTCATCAGCTTCTCCAGCTGCATGATTCTTGTGCAGGGATGGTATTGGGGTTGTGTGTGCGCGTGTTTGTGCTGAGATTTTAACTGCATCAAGTACTTTACTGAAAGCTTAACCAAACAGTATATAATGCTGATACAAACAAAGCATTAGGCATGCCTCTTTAATACAACCATCTGTTGAGTACTATAGCAGTTTTTCAAAAGCCGCCCTCAGCATAGACATCAAAGTCTATCCATCCACCTGTGCTTCTGATCTTCTAACGTTTTGTGTTTAAAAACTGCTAAGGGAGAGGAGCAATATTTGAAGATCAAGAGCTTTGTTTAAAACAAAAATCAAAAAACCCTTCATGCTGCCAGTTCAGAAATCGTTAAAAATGTCTTTACTCAGTATTCAACACTTTATTTATGGAAAAACACTCAACCATGCTTTCATTTTCCTCTCCTCTGAGTAACCCCTGGCCTTGCTAACACCTATTTCCTGCCTCATCTATTTAAAATACAGCTGCTGAGATCATTTTCTTAATCTGTTGGTCTGGTGACATCAGACCTGTGAATTTGTCTACCGGCTCTTTCTTGAAAGGCACAGAAGGGTTTTTGTGAGAAGCTGGCTTGTGGAGGGAGGAGCATGCATTACCCTGATGCACTCGACAGCTGTGGCCCAGAAGAGGGAAACAGCAGAGGTCCTCTGTTGTAAAGGTCCTCTCGGGTGATGAGGGAAAGGTGGAAACGGAAGGACTGTCACAAAAAGGTGGCCCTGTGAAGCTACCTGCCGAATGTAGGCAGGCAAAGCCTGGCACAGTCCGGACATCTTGGTGTCTTGTTCCTTCCCTCCACTGCAGTGCATGGATTGGTGGCAGAGCGCTGAGCTCGGGTCTCCATTACACCCTACATGGACAGTTTTCATCTACAGTTTACTCCAAATGCTGTCTACAGGTTTAGGTTTTGATGCTCCTTTCAGAGAATTTCTTTTATGAAGAAAACTGACCAGTTCTTGGCAAAACAATCCTGAGATTACCATTTCATCTCACTTAATCAGCAAGTTCCACAGTCTTATTGTGAAGAAATGTGTGACATCCTCACCTGCGTGATGTAATGCATTGTCTAATTATTAAGCCTCTGAATTATCATTAATAATTACATTCAAGTTGAGGTTGTCAAAAAGATCAAAGTACACCTTAAGCGTTATCCAAGCTCTGTTTTGCATGTTCATTTACTTGCTAATTTGCAAAGATGAACAGAGTGGTCTCCCAAGTTATTAATGCCAATTAGTGGTCTCCTGATTGCCATCTTATTCCAGCCTAGTGTCCTACCCTAAGGTCACTTGAGACTTCAGAGGCAGCTGAGTATCGTTTGTGTCAGCAAAGTGGCTGAGGTTGGTGAAACAAGGGGCACTTTCCCCTGTTGCCATGGAGTGGGAGGAGGTGGGATGAGGTGAGGTGAGGGCACAGGCAGCCAGCTTCTGGCCGCGAGCCCCGGGTGCCACGGCGTCGGCTTAGGAGAGGCGTCAGGGGCACGAGGCTCTTGGTGGCGGAGCGCGAGGGTTTGCTTACTCCCGATAATGAGGCGTGCGCCCTCTCGTCTGTCCCCTGCCAAGAAGGACCCGTAGTCCTGCTGCATTTTCACTTGGGGAAAGAAGGGGCCTTTGGGGATGCATCTTTTCCCATTTTCTTGCCTGCCCCTGATTGGTACGCAGCAGCTCTCATTAAGTCCCATGGGGGTGTCAGGGCCCTGGGGGCACCAACAGGCCCTTGCCTGGCCCCTCTGGGCTCCCTACCTCTGCCCAGGGCCCCACATCAGCCCGGGGCCCTCAGCCCCTGCCCCAGCGAGGCCGCAGCAGGGCCGGTCTCCAGCTCCCACAGCCCAGCCCTGCCCGCCCACGGAACCCGCTGAGCCAGGCCCACGGCCTGGCCCGGCCTCGGCCTTTCCCTGGGGAGGTGCCCGGGGCTGGGGCTGCCCCCGTGCCCTGCTCCTGGCTGGGGCAGTGGGACATGGGACAGGCCCTGGCCAAAGAGGCCCCTTGTGAGTGAGGCGCCCTGACAGTGGGTTTGCGGTTTTATCTGTGTGCTTCACTTACCAAAATAGAATGAGAATATAGCGTTAATGAGCATCACGCTGGCTTCACTCACGGCCTCTGAAATTGTGTGACAACTGCAATGTGACATTAACAGCTATTGATTATGTAATGTTTTAGTTACAGTTTAGTTTTTGAGAGATGAATGGCTACAAAAATTGTCTGTAACATGTGGGGCACCATTAAGATACACAAATCCAGCAGTACTTAAAGTTGGTGATGAAATAAGTGGTAAAATACAGAAGGCTTTGTAATGAGATCTTCATTGCAGTACCTAAAGATTTTGCAGGCTGTAGGAATAAGCATTTAAGTACAGCAGCTTGATACTGAGAACCCATATTTCATGCCAAAAGTAATCTCCACAACAGCAAACTCCTTAAAATCTACCAGTGGCAGAAATAAATGAATTTTGTATTTCAGAGAAAGAGGATAAAGCCTGTATTTCTTTCTCCCAGTGGGGATACAAAGGGAGTATTATAAACACGTGTTAACCCACCATACGAGCTGTGTGTGTGTTGATTTTTCCCCCCATTCTGCCACCAGAGCTGATCTGTCTTGCTGGGATCTGAATAGGTTGCAGTGTTGTTTTTCACATTTGCATAGCTGGGCTCAGTACAAATTAGAGTCAAAAAGTTATTTGATACTACTATTTAACTTTCTTCCTTGACTCCTGCCATACAAAACCCACTATTTCCAAGAACAGTGTTTTAAATGTTTGATTTGTAAAATTCACTGAGTTCAAGTTTTCCAAGCGCTACGGGTACACACTTCTTTTTCACTTCAGGGAGGTGAGGATCCTCTTGTAGAAGCACTTCAATACTTCTTTGGAAAAGGAGACTCTGTTAGTAGTGAACTATAGACCTGCCCATGTGGTCTACCTATACCTTGGCTTCACAAGTTTTGGAAACTTTGGGTTTCCTTGCGTGTGCAATCACTTGCTTTGGGAGCCATTTTAAGTTTTCTTTTAATTCTCTTCTTGATTACAGATTGACTTGGAGCCAGAAGGGAGAGTGTATGTCATCATAGACCTTTCAGGATCATCAGGTGAAGGTAGGGACTTTCAATATTTTTTCTTATTCTTTCACAAATGGAATCTTCCAAGGGCTTCTGCAATTGAAGTAATAGAGAAGGTGCTGTGCCAATGCCCTCTTAATCTGTAGAATCTCAAGTTAAAGTGAACGCGTTTTGATATATTTTCCTGTGAGTCTATGAGCAGTTGCAGTTCATCTTAACCTGTAAATCACTGATGGTAACAATACCAACTAAAAAGACAGTAATCAAATGAGAGTAGTTTAGAATGATTAATTTCTAGAAGAAACTTCCAAATTCTTATTTTTGGAAGAACGCTGGTCATTATGTAGGTAGAAAAGATGAGATGTCAAAGAGATAAGAGTTTATTTGCTTTTTTTAAATTACTCTAATATTTGTTATTTTTCCACTAACTACCTTCTTTTCCAAGTAAAGTAATGAGCAGAACATTGTAATGGTAAGAGGTGTTTTCATTTTTATGACACATTTAAATGTTGGGGAAAAAATGAAGATGGAAGAGAAATATTTATTAACTTAAGATATTTTTCTGCTGTTTAATTGGGATCAGAGTCAGGTGGTATATGGCAGGCATAAGGGAATTTATGATGAAGCAATTCTGTTGTGTATATTGATCATGTTCTCAATGACAGCCTGACCTGCTGAAATGAGGATGGCTGGTTTGGGTTTGATTATTTTAAATGACGTCTTCTGATCAGTTTTCCCTAGTAGCTCACAGAGCTCATCTAAACAAGGTTATCATTGGTTCAGAGTACCTAAAGAAGTTTCATGTAACCCCTAACAGGAGCTGAAAAAGAAAATGGTATGAAATGAAATTATTTTGCCCAGCACAGTTAAGAAACAGTGGAAGAATGCGTCTTATCTGTCCGTTCTTTGTAACGAATTGCTGTGCTCCGTCCAATTACTAACAGTAGCTTGCAAAAACACACACTGCACTAAATCTTCAAGTTTAAAAACAAAGCAAATCAATATGTAGATTGTCTTCTAGCCATGTACCCACATAAGACAAGCTTTGCGTTTTTTCTTGCTACATATTGAAGTAGTAGCCATCGCTTTAACGGTACTTTCTACTTATCTTGCTAACTGTCCTTTCAATGACAGAACCAAAATGTGGTAGACGATATTGGTCTGTAAGATGTATTGGCAAGTACATGTTCTTCCAAGCTTCCATTTATAATTGGTTGATACCCAGGCGACCATAGCATTACTATTCCATCACAAGGTGCATTTAGGTGTGTTGGACTGTCAAAGAACAGGAAGATGGTGTTTTGATGTTCTTCAAAAATTCTTTAACACTCTGTAACCTTTTACACAGGGGAAAAAAAATGGCTGTGGTAATGTCTCCTGTGTTATGTGGTGCATTACCCTGTGACAACTTAGAGGTGCTTGGAAAGAAGTTTGCAGAAGTGGAGTTTGTGTCGGTACATTAGCATTGAAGGGGAGCATAAGAACAGGAGAACTCACATGGAAACAGGCCTCTGAGGAAAACAGCTTATGAAATGTGGTCTTATGTGATACTAAGACTTTATTTAGGGTGAATTTGGTAGAGCCCTAGAGAAGTTGTTTTGCTTACGAGACACAGTAGAACTTTTAGAGCTTTCCCATCAAATTAAGTAACCATGGAAAAGCTTTGTGTAGAAGCATTGCAAAATTCTCTGGGAAAGCTATGGTTTTCCTCACAAGGGAAATTGGACCAGTTTTGTACGGCGGTCCATAAACTTGTTTTATGGTGTTTTGTTAGCAACACTATGAAATTCTATTTTTAGACAGCTTTAGTAGCGCTGAGGCCTAGCTAACTTTGGAAGAGTGTCCTCTCTCTTAATCTGTCTTAAAGTAAAACACCTAATTTAACATAGGCAATATATGCATCCTTCTGTAATGAGCAAACACTTATCCACATGGAAACTAACTTACTCTGCATGTTTCAAAAATGAGTATTTCATTTGATCTGTATATATACATATACAAATATTTATGTAAACAGAATACATCTGATATGTATTATATGCATTTCAATGGGGCAGTTCATTTTAGTTGTTCTGTATTTGTTGAATATAAAAGGAACCTAGGATTAAGGTTAGACTAAATGCATGACTTTTGAGTGGCTAGGGTTAGTTGAGATGTTTGCTACTCGTGACCTAATTTGTTAACCAGGGCCTTGGTTTTGAATTCCAGTCATCATTTTAAATGGTAACTGAGTATATAGCATTCTATTCATGCTGCATAAATCCTGACATAAAACCTTGAGTGCTTTTTTTTTAAAAATAAATAAAATAAAATAAAAAATCAGCATTGTTTCTTTTGAATTTTAGAACTTTTTGTCAATGGTCTTCAAAACTTAGTGGTAACCAAAATCTTGGTACTGCAGTCTTTTCAGGCAGAATTCCCTCTGAAGTTAGTTTTCCCAACAGAGGAAGGTAATGGGCAAACATAATGTTATCTGATCTGCATCTAAACACCTCTACATTTTACAAACCCACAGTTAGGGACTTCCACCATTGCTAAGTAACTGTAATTAAATAGGAAGCCATAGGAACTGCAGGCTGACACCCAAACACCTAACAGTACCAAGCAAATCAGAAAGGTGCTTAGTGGGACTTTTAAAAGATTGTAAATACCTGCTGAGGAGGTGCACAATACTCAGCAACTTCAAGTGGGAATTATGCACCCTAATTAAAATTGTGAATCCCACTAGGCCTCTTTCTGAGTGCTGAGAGTCTTAACTACTTCTGTAAATGTAACTTATGCCTATCAGTGTGTTTAGGAACCCAACCTTGTCTCGTTTTGGAAATGTTAGCTTGTATGGTAGGATAAAACAATTGTGCATTCTCAGAAGCTGCGTGTTGAGTCTTTTAAGTCCTGTTATTATCACTGCTTCACTTCTGATTCTCGGGGAAAAAAAATGGCAATTTAGGAAAATAAAAATAGCTGTAGCAACAATTTTAATTGGAGGAAACAATCATGTTGCATGTGTCTTAGTATATTTTTTAAAAAAGGTCACAGAATGGGCAATAAAAATATATCAGCCATTGAGATGTATTGTATCATTGCAATCCAGTATTGTCTTGTAATTCCGTGTACTGAAAATTTGACTTGTTTCTTTTATGTGATATATGCAAGTTTCTAATTACCAGCAATCAATAATGTAGCTTCAGTTATTTGGCACTTCAGTTATTTGGCATGATTTTTAAGAATGATATTCAAATTCTATTTTGGTAAAATTGACTTAATTAGTTGAATCTATTAATATGGGCAGACAGCTTTGTCTGCTATTAAATTACCTCTAAGAAGCAAAAGCCCTAATTTTGCAGGTGAGCACCTACTTGAATAAATTGCTATATAAATTAAAAGCTTACATGTAAGGTCCTAAATGATGGATAAAGAGGAAACATTCTTGTTAGTAATATATGTTCAGTAGTTTTAGTAAGCTTTTTACTTAATATTGACACAAGACATTGTTACCATATGCCTCTTAAAATTAAATTGTTCCTTAGTTGCAGCTGCCAGATTGCTTATCCCTCTGCACTACTTGCACTTATATGGCAAAACAATAAAAACAGTTCGTTGTTATAAGCTGACTTCCTCGACAAAAGTACACAACTTGTCCTTCCCGCTCCTCTGAACGGAATCATTCATGGACTTTCATCACTTGTGTGGTGTAGGTGTACAGAAAAAGATGGAAATAGGACAATATGAAGGGAGGTAAAGAGTACTCTGCCTCAGCTTGTCACATTGCTAGACTTGTTGAGAGCCACTATTAGATACCGGTATTGGCATCTGTTAGGTGTTTTTATGTGGAACCATAGAAAGAAGGGTTAAGTTGTTGGCTTTGCTACTTGCAGTTTTTCTCCCATTCTGAAGACAAGCTACAAATCCACAGGAGGTTATAGAGCTGTGTCAGCTTCTCTTGCTGTTTCCTATGTTGTGAAATTTCTTTTAGAAGCTGCCTAAAGAAGAAGCTGTACTGCAGCAGTAACGCTGCAGTTGTGAGTGGGCAGCCTAGAAAGCCCAGTGCTTTAGACTGCACTCCACTGGATATCTTGCAGCAATGCCAGCTCTCACAATGGATTGCTCAAATCTCAAGGTATTTGGATTTGTTCTGAAAAGATAATTTTCTAGAA
>VXAL01010090.1:102127-161366 GCA_013399475.1 Chauna torquata | reverse complement strand
TTTTTTTTTTTTTTTTTAAACTAATTCTGTGTTGGAGCCTACTTATAGCTTTGGAATGTTTGTTCTGCACTGAGAGGGAGGGTGAGTAACTATTTATTTTAGCAATCTTTTGTAAATTCTGTAGTAGGAACTGTCTGGCCCACATACTGAAAATAACATGCTAAATGAACTGTTTATTGTGCAGAAGGTGATGTTCTTAAAAGTTAGGTTTTAAATTTTTCTGCGAAAATTCAAACATCCCCATATTGTGTTTTCAAAACCAGTCCTGCAAAACACTCAGCATGTTTTGCTGATATAGATGTAGGAAGAAGAGAGAGAGAAAACAGCTCTTAAAATACATTTATAAATTCTCCATTTTAAACTATATAACCAGTATTTCCATAACACTTCTGGTTCAGGTCTTTACGCTCTATGCCAAAATTGATCTGCAGGGTTATTTACCTTTTAGAGATTTATTTCATTTAAAAGGGCTCTGTGCATTCAGGGTAAATATACATTTGTTTTCCTTGAATGCAAACAGCTGTGTCAGTGGAAACTTCCCAAATATAGACACACAAAAAGGTATCCATTCACAGGGTAAAATAACTGCAATAGTTAATTAATAAAGTCCTTTTTACATAAATATTTGGTTATAATTTTAATACTCCTATTGGATTTTTTTGAATGTGGACAAATAACCTCCCACTCAGAACTTTAAAGGATATTTTAAAAAGAAAACCCTTTGGTCAGACAGAAAAATGTAGCTTCTCTAGGCGTGACACAGCATGCAGTAGTATTAGTTGTAATTTTTTGGTTAACTTCATTGAACCGTGTACTGTGCCATATGCATGCACATAGGATCTTTAAGAAAGAATAAGCGTTTCTAATAACTCTGCCAGAATATTTTGTCAGACTTGCAAAGTATGTAATCAGTCAATTCTACTATTAACCAAACATCTGGTAACTCCACTTTAGTTATAGTGGCTACAGATAGATAAATATATTTATAGTTACAAGGAAGACGTTTATAATAGACTGGTGTTTGTAAATAATTTCCTTGGGAAAGATCTATCGTATCTAGTCTCTGTTAATTCAGAAACTGGATGTAGTGATTGCACAGGTTTTTAGTCTCATATCTTCAACTCCTGCCAGGGCTATGGAGAAGAGTGTGTCTGCTTGTCAGTCTTTGGGTGAATGAAGAGGAGACTCTTATAAGACATGCTGTCTTATTTGTTTCTTCATTGCTGATCCAAGTCCAGGGTCATATTGATTTTTTTGTACTAATTCAGTGTTGCTGTAGCATAGGCATTATTTCTAGGCTGAAGTGCACTCATTGACTATTTTATTGACATGCTTTGGCAGTATTTTTTACATCTATTTTAGTGCTTACAAAATTCTGTGTGTGAAATTTTCTGAATTATTTCAGAAATATTTAAGAGCTAGCTGACTGAGATCCAAATACAATCTGAACGTTTAAAACATAAGTAATGAGATGACACAACAATTCAGTTTATAAACTGGGATAGCAGATGGCCATCAAATGAGTAAGAGGTAAATTGCCTGAGGAATGATTAAAAACATTTTCAACAAACTCAGTTTTACATAGACTGAAAGGCAGATGCTGCTATATTTAAAAGCTTCTGACCTCCTTGCTGCATTTGTCATTGTAGATTCTTCTTTCCCTGGAATTATTGTCTTGTGTTTGACACAAATGTATACAGTTACTTATGGTAGCTCTCTACCAACTTACAAATTAAGTTCCATTTGCAATATGTCAGTATTGAATCAGTAACTGTAGAATGACTTGCAGGATGACCTTGACAGATTTTTTTTTTCTAACTGTATTTATTATAGGCAACATGTATGGTATGTGTAATCAGTTGTAATGATTATTTATCATTGTTAGATGCCCAAATTCATATTATACAATTGTCTTTCTGTACGATTACAGATTCTTCTCTTTAGTGTGGGCAGTTAAATTCCAATAACATGCTACAGCTCATACTGGAGGTAGTAGGTACAGCAGAATGCAGCCTGTTGTAATCTTTTGCGAGTGCACGATTTGTAGACATAACCCTTACATCTTCTAGTATGTTCATCTATTCATATTCATCTGCTTGAAGACAAATTTCACAGGATGAAGAACTTAAGATGATATTTTATAATAAAGCCTGTTAGATGAAGTGATGGCAGTATTTCATGAATACAGGTGATTTTGTTTAGGTTGATTGTTTGGCCTTTTGCACTGAAATATCCAACAAGGTCCTTAGACTTCAGACTACATCAGGTTATGTGTTTAACATTTAAGTCAAAATATATGAGTTTAGAAGAGGTTTCCCAGTTCTTTAACTTATTTACCTGAAGGCTGTCAGTTTTGCAAGCACAGATACTGCTGACATATGTTACAGCAGGAACTACAGCAGAAGTTCTGCAGGAAAAAGGAAAACAGTGTCAGTAGAAGCAGAGTATGCTTCTTAATGTCACTTTTATGTTTCATGCTTGATAAATCTTTAGCATAGATACAGCTTGTTAATCAGAATATCCACAAGATTTATCACAGGCATCCAGCTTTGGTAGAATCACTACAGCAATAAAAATTGTGTTTCTGTTCCACTGGTAGCATTCTTTTGCAAAGCTTTGTTGGCAGAAAATACCCACGGGTTGAAAACTGTCTCTACAATTCTTAATGTATCCATTTGTCAGAACTTTGCCTTAGACTATTTCTTTGTCATCATTATCATCATTAATTATGCCTGTTATGAGAAATGGGCCCTGAGAATGAGGTTTGATCCTGCTAGTCACTGTATGAACAGAGAACAGCAGAAAGTACTTGTCCAGAAATCTAGCAGTCTGAATGACATACATCCAGGAACTAGACTTTTTGTTTGGTTGTTTCAGCAATCTATCTTAGTGAAGAAGGGAGTTCTCCTTCACTCATGCCTTCTTTGGCAAATACAGTTTTGACAGGTTTTTATTATTACTATTATCTCTTATCGTTGCTGTTCTGGCACTAGGCCAAGTCATGGTGATGTTGAAAGAGAAGCTTTTGGAAAGCGGTGGCAGCTGGGCTGGTTTAAACCTGGCTTTTTCTGCAGCCTTGCTCTCAACCATGGGCCTCTGGGTGCTGGAATGATGAGTACTGAGCCTGCTAGCACCATATTTGGTTGTCTTCTCCTTGAGTTGTGTGTCTGTCTACTAGTGCGGTTTTATGGGAGAATCCTTTTAGCTTCTACTGTGATTGATTTGCTTTTTTCACTTGTTCTCTGCCATCCTTACTGGAGATGTGCAGTTTTAAAGAAGGCTGACTGTGCCTTGGTGCTGAGAAACTGTGCAGTGCCCATGGATCCCCTCACGAGCTAAGGCTGGTCATTGTAGTTGCAGCTAGGCTTGTACAACGCTTTGCTATCTCATCATCTACAGGTTAAATCAGACAGGGAGCTCAAATGTGACTTATGTACTTCACACCAAGATGTGTTAGTGGCTGACACATACTCTGTGGAAGGGAAAACCTGAAAAACTAGGTATGTACATCCTTTTCACTGCTGCTGTCAGGAGTGGGCTGTCACTAGGGACGCTGCTGCTGTCTGCTGTGTACTAGTTCTTCCTTTATAAAGCTCTGTAAAGTTCAGATACTTATTGACTGCAGAAATTTTATCAAAATCCTGCGAACTCTGAGATGGCAACTCCCAAGATCCTGTCCCTTCCAGGCTTCAGTACTTACTAGTCATTCTTCTAGCCAGTTATTTCCGTCACTTACCTGGGTTGAATGAACGTACATCAATGGCAGTGATGTGCTTACTCAGAACACTTTACGTTAAGTTTTAACATGTTTTGTTTGTATTTTGTGAGGTTTGTTTTAAAATACCAACTTCTACAGATTCATCAGGCAGACCATGAAATAGTTTCTATTAGCCATCAGCTGCTGTGTTGAGCAGCCTGTGAAGGAATACTTGCATTTTTTCTGGATTTCTAGTAACTGCCTAGATAGTTAAACCTCAGCTGAATATTTTTCCACTAAGACAGAGAGCAGCTCACCTCTTAGAAACTTAGAAACATTTCTCTTTTCTTTCTTTTAAGAGGTACCAGTTGTTCTTTATTTGCACCAATAGCATGTATTCCATCAGGATATATCCATAAGCCCACCTTTTCTATTCCTCCTGGCAGTAACACCTCTCTAACTCTAAAAGAAAGTTTCAAGCTGATTCCCAGCTTTTCATTGTGAATAACAACACTTGAAGCTTTTAACACAGGATTCAACCTTCTCTATTGTACTGGTTTTGTCTTTTCTAGTTTAACCAATCCTTTACAAAGGTGACCTCATTTCTGGATTGATTTTTCAATGAGGATGGATGGAGAACCTACTGTTTAATAACCCATAACCCACATGCTTATGGTAAACACATAGAAAAGAAGAATCACAAAGTCACTTAATAGCTTCATTGCAGAGACCTTCATATCTCTTATTTTGCAATCAAAAATTTGATTGCGCATCCAACACACGTGTCCTTACCTTCCCCTGTATGTTAATGTCTAAGAGGAAGGCGATGTATTGGAAGCGGCTTGGGAAGAGCCAGAGGAGGCTAATGGCTACTGGTATAGAGTCCAGGGAGAAGCAAAGGTGAACTCGGAGCCCTGACAAGCCTCTGTAGCTTCTGTGGAGCTGTAGGTGGAGTGGAAGGAATCTGTACGAATGGATCTGCTGTGGCATTGGGGCAGGCAGTCTTCCTGCTAAAAAGGGAAAGGGGTGAAATGTAAAGTGTCTGAGTAGTAAGGATGCTGCTTGATGCCTGGGAAGTTGTTTGCCTAGATTCAGAAAACCACGTGAACTTTATACTTTTAGACTTGAGGCTGCAGCTTTTTCTGAGAGTTAGAATAATCTGAAAGTACCTGAACAGGACAGTGCTGAGTTGGCAGTGCTAATGAATGATGTCTGTCTTCAGTTGCTTGACTTGGACAGGTTTACAAGTTAAAGCTCTTTCACAAATGCAGCTCCCCCTGCAAGTTCCCAGGAATACTGTGTGCTCAGGGAGATGAGGTTTGTAGTGTCCATATTGTATACCTTTTTTTACGTTTCTGATGTAAAGCAAAATATACAACCAGAGAAACCAGGCACACATTTGTTGCTCTCTTCTGTTCAGTCTCAGTAAGCAAGGACTCTGCTTCTTCTAAAGGCCTGATCTGACGTTTTTATTCATAGCTTGGGTAAAACCAGGATACTACTACGTTTTCAGTTTTCCTCCTGTAGGCTTACTTGTTTTACAGAACAAGAGCAAGCAGTAGTGTGCAAGCCAACTTTAAACATAACCAGAATCTTTGTTTTCAAAATTAATTATACAGTGTGTCAACTGAGAACCTATTTCCTTTGAAGCTTTGGTTTTATGTCAGTAGGATTTGCGGATTTTTCTCCCATTCAGCTGTTCATGTTTTCAGCACCGAAAGATCGGAACTTATTCAAACCACAAGTTGGGGAAAAGGGTAAAACCAAAGAAAGAAAAGAAGCTTTAATTCTGATTTGCAAAGTTTTCTGCTTCTGCTACACTTTCATTTTCTCCTCTTAGGAGGGATAATTCAAAATTATTGCTAATATATCTTTTCTCTTGGGTCTTATTTGGTTTAATCTTAAAATACCTTTGCATTAAAGTGTGAAAACTATCTCAAAAATGATTTTTTTTTCTGGGTTTCTTTTCTTCTCTTCTTGGAGCTATTCACCTATTTTATGACTATATTTACAACTGTTAGAAAGCTTTGTCCATCCAGATCTTGAGTTTCTAGTTTGTTGTTGTAAAACAAGCAAACAAAAAACAGCTGGGTTGTTTGAGGTTTTTATTGCTTGTTAATCACTAAATTTTAACCAAGGAGACTATTACAGCTATTATAAATTCAACGTGTACATTTATACTAACATGGAAAATTGAGGGTTACGATTCTCAATCAGACATTTTTTTAAAATCTGAAATAAAGAGCTTTAACTTATTCTAACAGATTTGGGAAAACAGGAGATTATTTAATATCAGTAGATATCTGTAATTCCTCTAACTCCAGTGCATAACTACTTGATGAGGTAGGTGATACATTTCTTCTGAGACAAAACTTCATATGTTGTTAGCATGGCACCTGAAAACAGGTACTTATGCATTGTTACCCAAATGACAATAACTGAAAAGCCTTAGGGTCAAAGGAGGAACAGTGAAATAATAGTGTGACAGTACACATGAAGCTCTTTGCTCATGCGAGTTATGCTGACTTCAGTAATGGCATAGGCATTTGGTTTGGAAAATGAACCTTGCAGGCTAACTGTTCAAAGCCAGATCTCTTTAAAGGTGTTAACGCAAATGCAGATCAGTACTTGGTGACAGTTCAGTCTGTTGGTGCACCATGCTTCTAAACCACGCTGCTCAGTGAACAGGCTCTCCAAAGGGTGCTTATGCAATTTTTGTGGCAAGTGCCTTCCCAACGAACATCTCTCCATGGATTTATAGCCATCCCTTGGATTGCATCCAGCTAGCTGATGGAACATCTGGTAAGCATTGTGTTTGTAATAAGCCCTTACTGTATAAAGCTGGCTCGAGTTTTTCAGGCAAAGATCGATGACCTTTTCTTGGCAGGCTTCTAGCTGTTTGCCAAAACAAGTGCTTCACAGGGAGCAAGACACTGGTAGAAGATTTGGTTTAAAGGCGCCTTTGTATTGTACTGTAAGAGTTTGTACTTGTTTAAGGAAAATTGCATTAGACTGAAATAGAAAAATAATGAAATTCATGTACATATCATGTTCCAAACTACTGTCTCTCTTTTCTCCATTTATGTAGTACGTGCTCTGATTTCCATTTTTTTTTTTTTTTTTACCTGACGAAATTATTCAAGGCCTTTGGAATAGCCATGTTTAATATTACCATTGCATATGCTTAGGATGTTTCTGAAGAAAATGTGAAAAGTACCAGATTGAAAACTGTAGTGGTGTTTTTGTACATAAGGGAAACACAAACTAGTAATAAGATTTGGAATAGAAATATATAATTTTTGAAATCTGTATTTGGCTAGCTATTTCGTAAGACTCAGTAAGTATAGATTAATCCTTCACTCATTATATAGCACGATATATGATGTGAAAAATATGTTAACACTATAGTTTATGTGTGTATTTCTTTTGTAGTTTCTGTATTTGTTTTGTTGCACTTCATAAAATATATGATGTATACTCTGTTACTATTTGCTTGTTTTCTTGTTCTGTGTTGTTGTTGTTGCAGTAGCATGCTCTGAATCAGTCTGTTCCGTCTTCACCCACTTGCCCCTCAACAATAGTCAGTTCCATTTACTGTTAATACCATTAAGAAAAATGTCACATTATAGTCCCTGTTGATTAATTGATCGGGGGATGAATAGATGAGCTAGTGCACAAGGTAAAGACAATTCTAGCCCTGTTCCTGGCCTTTCCATGTACCGGTGAGGTTGTGATAGCATTGGGAGTGTTAATGTCTTTTCTGAACATCATGAACCAAATGTTTACTGTCTTCAACACAGCCTAAAAATCTAATTCTATCCTTAAAATATGAGTTCTACAGTAATGTAAACAGATGGAATCTCAACAATGATTTATTTCTTAGTAGAGTCTTGAAAGGTTAAAATATTTATAAGTACAGCTGGAAACAGAGAAGTGAATTTAGGAAAGTTCCTTCTTAGTAGAGGTTCAAAATCTGCGTACAGTAGCATATTTGTTCCATGAATCCATTGAAAATAAGCATAAAAGAAAGCATGGTAATATATTAAGTGATGGTAAAACATTTTTTATGTTTTAAAAGGTATTTAAAAGAATCAGTCATTTAGCTGGAAAGTATCATCGTTATATCTTAGGTAATAGCCTGAATTTCAAACTCTTAAACTTCTTAAAAATAATAAGCAGATGTACTAAAAAGACAGCCGCGTTAACTGTGCTTGTTTGCTACAGAACCTTAAATCATTTCAGTCTTTTCCACTTTATATTTAGGGAGAGTGAACAATGTTTAAAACCCATGATGCATAATTTGGAATTTCAGTCAAGGTAAAGCATTTGAGGAAAGTTAATACATTCTTTGTTCTGTAAATCAGCAAAATTTATACGTGCTATTACTTTTGTGTTGGGATAATACTCATGAAGTAGAGGTAAGTGTCCCAGTAATTAGAGATGAAAATGAGAGCAATAACAAACACTACTCATGGAAAACCCTTGTCTATCGTGAATGCAGCCACCATTAAGAGGGACTCTTGGACTCTGTTTTGCTACTGGGCACTTGGTACCATTAAATATGTGTATTTCTCTGTCCTTCACAGTGGTAATCCTGTCTTTATGCTGTGGGAGAATAAAATAAACTATAATTTGAGTACTTCATAAGCAAGTATTACTAGATTAAGTAAATACATAGCTAAAAATATTTTACATTAAAAGTAGGTAAAAGAGCTGCAAATAAAAGACCAGTAGTTCTGTCATTGGTCAGAATTTTTGTTTCCAGGTTCTGCATGTTACATTTGCGTAGTTAGAAACCTTTTTCTTATTTTTGTAACAGCAGCTGAGCTCATAATTTGGTAGACTTTGTCTGTGATGGATCTTCAAGGTGTATTGTTCACTAAATCTGTGGATTATGCCAAAGTGGAATGCATTGGAACTTCATTATCCCAGACTACAGTGGGATGGTTGGTTTTGTGTTGTTGTTGTTGTTGTTTTGTTTTGTTTTCTTTAAAGATTTTTCTAACATGTTCTTGGAAATGCTTCTGCAAAGTGATCCACTCATTGGTACGAACACTGTATTTACTCTTGTAGTACTATCAGAATGCAGTATTGTTTTGGAGACTTGTGAAATAGAAAATACTCTGGTAAATGGTTGTTGTGTGTAATAGGAGTTACCTCGAAAATTAAGAGGTAGAGTTTTCAGTGCAGTTCATTTTCCATTGGTACCTTTATCCCTTTTTCTGAGTTTACTCTTTCCTTTTCTCTGCTACAGCCGTTTCATGGATGCTTTATACCTGTGAAGGAAAAAAAAATGTTTTGTCACTGTAAAAGGCAGTCTCTGCACATAAAAATGACTGAATAGAGCATGTGTGTGTTGCTTGCAAGTTTAGTGGTGTGGGGTTTTTTTTGTTTGTTTTTGTTTGTTTGTTTTAGTTTGTTTGTTTGTTTTTTTAAAGAAAACTTCAGAGAAAGCAAGATGCAAGGCTGGAAAACAAAGATCAAGTCCTTTCATTGTCTCTGTGGATTTTCACAGGGACTATACTGCGGAAAGTATTGCAAGCTGTGACTGAAGCAGGGATAAATACTCCGATTTAAACATTGCCTAGTCTTTTGTCTTTTCTTTCATGCTAGGACTCAGTATTTCTGCCCTTTTTCTCCTTAATGTTTTCTCCTTAAAAATGAATTGTGTGTGATATCAGGAATAATGTAAAACATAGATTTTAATCTCCCATAACAACTTTAATAAGTGAACTGGCTGATATATTGCACTTTCAGCTATTGCATGTGGTATAGGTCCGAGATGTCCCCTAACACACAGGAAGCTTAACCATTAATAAATAGTGAAACAATATCAGAATCTAGAACAAAATACTGTACCAGAATAAATCTGAGGAGTTTTATCAACTCCAGTTTGCACCAGTGTGGCTCCTTCCTCCAAGATACAGTGGAGAGAAAAGCTCATTTATGCAACAGTATTGTAAAGCAGCACTGAGACAAACTCCCTTTCTACTTACTTCTCTGTTTATAATTCCCAGATCAGTACCAGGAAACTGCATCTTTCCAGTTAATTCCAAAGCATATGCTTTTATTCTTTATTGGACTTAGCATTTTCAAAAAATCTTTAATATTTTTTTATTCCTGTTTGTTTGTTTGTTTTTTAACTTCTTCGTCCAATCATTTTGGACATCTGCTCTGCTGTGAATGGTGCTATTGAAAGGAAACATCTTCCATTGCAATTCATGAATTTTCCGTAGTAGATAAAAGTAACCCAGGCTATCAGTTCACCTCTGAATAAAATACTGGAAGCAGCTGTATTTCTGTCTTTTCAGAGCAATGTAATTGTTTACATTTACATGGCAATATCATAAAGCAAGAAAGAACTAGAAGGGAAGAAATAACTTCTTTTCTCATTTAAACTCCCAGTGAAAATTTGTGAATGTATAATAACTTTCAAACTTTGGTCAGGGTGCTTAAAAATCTAGTCCAGTTTTTATTAAAAATATCATGCAATCTATAACTACTGTATGACAAAGATCTGAAGCTATCCTGTTTTCTTTTTTGAAAGAGTGGCAATTTAACAGTACAATTCTTATGGTAAGGACTTTATCTGGGGCTTGGAAGAAATCAGATGACTTCTTTTGGATTGTCTTCACGTATGAAGAAAGTTTCAGATTCAGAGGTCGGAATATTAAGATCAGCTTTGAGGCTTTCCCTCAGTGGTGAGTTCTTAGTTTTACAAAAATTGTGCTGGACATTTCAGTTGATTAAGTAAACAAACACACATCCCCCACCCCCGCATGTTCAATGAATATTGTTTTTAATATTAATATTCAGAAGTAGAGGCCACGAATACTTCAGGGTTTTGTAAATCTGTGTGAGAATCACATAAGGCACATAGTGAAGGGTGAAAAAAAGGAAATGAAAGATCTCATTAACTGGAAATGCAGTAAGCAAAATTTAAATAGAGACTGCTTTTAAACTGCAGCGATTTGAGTTTCAGTGTCTGATTTACTTTGGTGTTAGAGCAGCAGGTGGACTAAATACCTTTTTTACCTTTTTTTTTTTTTTTTTTCCAAGCACTTTAAAGTATTTTGGAAGAAAAATAGAGTAAAAACTTCAGACAAGGTAATGCTATAGCTCTCAATGTATGTAATGGAATCATTGATGAAACTATTTTATAATAATGTTTTTGAGAGTAGGATTGTCTGGTTAAACCCCATCACTGGAGTGATTTGTACATCTGCCATCTTGACTTTGGGCAAGATTCTTCTGTGCGTCAGCAGACTTCTCTGGAAAATAAGAGTAATTCTGACTATTGTTCTGCAAGGCTAATGTTAGTAAGTGAAAGTTATTGGTAAATGCTGGAAAAAGACTTGAGATTTAGATTCATATCTTGTTTTCGATTAACTGCCTACTCTTCATTGAAAGAGTAGAGAAAGTACACTCAGTGTGATGTAATGCACTTACACTTATTAAGATACAATTTATCCCCATTTCAGAATCCTAAATGAACTTTTTTTTTTTAAGAATCCATTATTAATGAACTCTTTTTGCTTGCTGTAGTTACTAAATTGTAATCAGGATTCCTTACTCAAAATTCCTTCTCAGGACATTTTACTGAATTTAATACGTTTGTGTAAAAGTACAGCAGTTATTAGTTAGCATCATAGAATAGTTCAGGCTGGAAGGTACCTTAAGTATCATATGGTTCCAGCCCCCTGCCGTGGGCAGGGACACCTTTCACTAGACCAGGTTTCCCAAAGCCCCATCCAACCTGGATTTGAACACCTCCCTGGATGGGGCGTCCACAGCTTCTCTGGGCAATCTGTTCCAGTGCATCACCACCCTCATACTGAAGAATTTCTTCCTAATATCTAATCTAAATCTATTCTCTACATAATTGACCGTAATGAATAGTTTTTTCTCTCAATGTGTGGTGGTGGTGTAACAGAATTTGGAATTGAACTTATGGGAGGGGGGTGTTGAGGACTGAAAAAAAAAAGACCTGAAGTATCTACTGATGGCTTTCAGTATCTGAAGATTAAAAATTTTTAGTTATAGGTTTAAAAAAAGCTGTCATCCCTGGTCCTTATTCTTAGAGAGCATAAATTATGTGTGCTCGGGAAAGGTCAGACATCTAACATGCATAAGATATATTTTACTACTTCATTTATTCTTGGGATGGAATCAGTATCAGAAACCATATTTCTTGATTTAAGGTACTGTTTTGAGGGTTTGATTGTGTTTCTGTCAGAATAATGGATGTATCACAAAGTTATTTAGCTTCTCTTCAGTAGATTAAGCATTTTCCTTATCTGCGCTTAAGTGTTTAACTAAGTTGTGTAATGAAAACATGTCTTGTTCCTGAAGTATTTTTCCTAATTTTTTGAGTTGGAGAAGCAGGGAAAGACTTCACATACTCAGTAGTATCTTGTTGGATATCTTCTCTGAAGGTCTGTACGCTCATAGACTTTCCATCTAAGATTGCCAAGCTGCTTGGCACACTGGGACGTGATCCAGCTTTTCATGTCTATGCTTCTTTGCAGCATCGCAGTCCTCATTACTTACAGATATCTAACTCACATTGCTCCAGAAAGGCTGGCTTGGGATATGAGTTATCAAAGAGCACGGATCTATATTTCTGTACGCTTTTCAGACTTTCCATGTATCTCGTGTATTCTGGGCCTCAAGAAGAATCATTGCTATTCTTCGTGTGAGCTGGACTGATTACTTGGGCTGTAGAGCACGCAGTTGCCTTACAAGCAGAATGGCAACTCAGTGAAAGACAAAGAGTAGGAAATAAAAACACCTTGCCTCTGTGCCAGTCTTGCTACATGTAACAAACTATGGAAAGTATTGGACCCTTTCATCTCATTGCTACTGACTGTGGAGAAGAAAGGCTTTAAGAATCCTGAGGTAATTCACAAATAACCTTGTGAAAACCTGGTGCAACTAATACTGTCCAGTATATTCTACACTGGTTTCTGTGCAGCGTTAGTATTTTTCTAGGGAACAACACTCCTGATTCCTATTTTAGAGTATAGTAAGAGTAATGGAAGCAGTTTCCTGTTACTGTTTATATGGCAGACGTACAGGCTATAAAAATTATATTTGAGGACTCACATCTTCTTCATTTCTTTTAACCATATCACAATAAAATTTTGTTATCAAACTCTTTTTTTGAGTTGCAAATACCACATACTGTTGAAGTCCCAGCTATCGTGTCTCAGGGTTGTATTTACATAATAGTCTAAGAGTGATTCCTTCTTGCAAGGAATCTACTGCTGAAGTTATCAGCATTAAAGGAGTGTGCAAAAGACTTCAAGTGGATTGGATTTGCTATAGCACAGGTGAAACTGAAATTATTGCAGCATTTCTGGTCAGAGAAAATTTGGATAACATGAGGCATGCAGTATTTCTTCTGTGGTTTAATGAAGCCAGCTCAGTTCCACTGGAACATTTTTACATCAATAAGAGATTTGGAAGAGAACATGGAAAGAGTCCAACCTTCCAGTTTCATACCTACATTAAAAAGACTAAGAAAAGAATCTGTCTTTAAACATCTGGAATCTATTTCTTCAGTCTGCTGGTTTTGATGTTGAGTTTTCTTTATATTCATTCTTATGCTCTGTATTCCTAGGAGATATATGGTTGGGGTTTTTATTAATTAGAAAATGGAAGTTTTTCTTAAGGATTACTCATTATTAGAATAAAGTTTAATAATGGCATTGTTAAATTCAGTAGGATCTAAATTTTATTAGTAGTTTCCTTTTTTTATAGCACCCAACTAAATCTTTTCCTTCTTTTCCATTCTAGTCCTGCTTCCTCAAGTAACAGTTGAGGACTGACTTCATAGGTTGGGATACATTCATCACAGATGAGCTGAATTTAAAGTGTACAGTTAAAGATTAGGTAATTCCCATTGGAAATTATTCTCTTACAGTGTTCGTAATACAGTTATGTTTGTTTGTTTTGTTTTTTAAATTTACTGCCACTTTTGTGTTGCTGTGTAATTGGTACCATTTCAGAAGGTCATTTTGTAACAAACGGGCACAAAACCTCAGTAATTGTGATGAAAGGAGATTTTTTGAAATTTTGCTTTGTTTCATTACCATTTCAAAAAAACATTTGTTTCCCTTCAGCAATGTCTGTGTAAGCACGACTGCATATAAGTCAGTTGCAAAATGTCAAAACTTTTTCTTATTCAAATCATCAGAATTCTGATTATTATCAGTTGATTTTTTCTTACCACTAGTTTAGTAGGATTATGCTTTAATAAAATAATACCCTCAGTAGGTGTTAAAAATGTCATGCTGAAGAACTCTCTAATGGATAAATAAGCCACACGATTGTTATTTGCATAAGCTTGGCTTAGTCTAGTATGTCCATGGGACATCATCTTTCTTTTTTCATTTAGTTAGTACCTATTCTTGGTAGCTCCTAGAGAAGCCAATGGAAAAGTTGCGTTAATTAGGCAAATGGTCTCTTGAGGCAAATGTCTCTCTATAGAAAGCAGTGTGGAACCAAGGTTTTTCTTCATTTTGTTCATTCGTTTCACTGGGATGTAGCTACCTGTCTCATTTAAGTTCTTTTCAAAATCCCAGCCGGTATCCGTCTCTCTAGGCACTAAAGCTTTACTCTGTCCCATGGTTTTCTGCTTACATGGGGTTTGATTATGCGCAGCTCTTTGCACCAGTTCATGAGCAGTGTCTTCTCATGCTCTGAATGCTAAACCAAACAAAGCTTGTTTTATGCTTTGTTACAATGGGAGGAAGAGAGCAGATGACCATTAATCATGTTGTTTGAATTTGCAACTAAGAATCAAAGTCAAGCTTCTTTTTCTCCTTGTTAGTGTAAGGTTTGATTGAATTCATTATCTTGCTGACTGCTCTGTTACTGCCTTCACTCGCTTCCTGCTGTGCTGCTTATCCAGTCCCGAAGTGCGTTACTTCCCCTTCCACTTCCTGCCAGCTTCATTTCCAGAAGTGCAAACCGGCCAAAGTCTGAAGTCGCTGCCCAGGCAGAACTGATTCTTGCTTGGATATTGGTATTTGGAGCTGTAATTTCCTGTAAATCGTTCCTTGCAGATATCTTTAAAGCTTGCTATAGTTACGATAAATAATAGCAGTTACGTGTAAGATAGAATCAGTTGAACAGCACAGTGGATTTTCTTCTTTGTCTTGGAAATGCTGCTGAAATGTGTAATTGACTGCTGTGGGGTAAAGTAACTATTTTGCAGTGGCAGAGAAACTATTTGTTCATTATTAGCAGAAAAAAATCATTGCAAATTGTAATATTTCTATTTTTTTAACAAATTTTAGGGATGAATTAACCTGCCTTTATATGCTGATAATGAGGCATGGAGTTTCCAGTCCAAAACACCAACACTTGTACGTTTTGCATTTGAGAAGATAAACAGAATGCATAGGAGAAAACAGAATAAATAGGAGATACCCTCCCATTGTTAAGAGACTATTCGGTTTAGCAAAACAAAATTAGTCTTACCATAGAAAAGATACTCTAAAGTATTTAAAAAATATTTTTCTAAACTGATTCCATCAGTCAAAAGGAAAGTAATTATTTGCAAGCTTTGAGGCAGATGATGTGATATAGGACGAAAGGGTGTATTTCAGTTGTACACTGTGTGCACTTGTGTATCCAAAATCCAGATAGTAGAAGCTTTTTCTATCCATGACAAAGATGCAAAGTGAAATAATAGCAATCTAGAAATAACAATTAAATGTAGGTATCTCCAGTAGTAAATAACTTTGTCATGCATATATATGTATTTTTGTAGTTTAAACAATAAACTAGAACTGAAAAACTTCTTGAGTGCCTGAAGAAAGTTAGTGTTCTTGGTATGTTGCTTCAGAAAAACAAGTAGTTCCATCAAGGTTTTATCAAACGCATTAATAATAATGGTTGCAGTAGTATTTGTGTATTTATTTATACTGATGTAGTATGTATCCTTTTTGTGTTCAAATCACTGAAGTCACTTACAGCTGTAATTCTAGATTATCATTGTGTCTGTCTGGAATCTTCCTAGGGATAATAAATTGTGTCACTTAACTGGAAAATGCTAGAGTACACAGAACAGCCCATTAGTAATTTGGTTGGGTTTAAGTTGTCTTGTCAACGCTACCTGTCCCTGTTGCACAGTGTTGTAGTCTCATATAAATATCTGTGCCCATCTCAGATCTTCGTTTTGCACCTAGCTGCCCCCACCACATTCATCAATGAAGAAAATCTAAGCAGCTTATGGCCATCTTGTATTTCCATCACAGTTGGTGACAAACCTCCAAAAAAGCACTTCCTTTATTTGAAATTGAGGTGGCTACATCTCAATATTTAAATCATCTGCTGAATAACAGCACTGTTTTGCAAGACTGGGTTATTTACTTTTACTTCCTCTTTCTGTTTATGGCCCAGAGGTAATTCTTATATTGTTTGTGGCAAAAGCACAGAAATAAGCTATTTGAAAACTAAATAAAAAGCTGAAAGGGAAAAGAGAAGAGAGCTAAGAGTTTCTGCGAATCAGGAGTATGAAAAGCTAGGTAAAATATAAGCAAATGACTGCAGCAGGACATAGTCTAAGTGTTTGTAAAGCTTTTTCAGTATTTTGTAAACATCCATTATCTGGGGTATCAAAAAAGTGGTTTTATAAATAAGCTGCAGGAGAGTAGGTAATGTAATTTAAAGCCCAGATTGTATTATATAATCCGTGATTTTAACACCATAGTCTTGTTCTTTCTGCTGGTATAGTTGATGTCCTTTATATGGAAAACAGCCTGAGATTTCCTGTGTGCAGTACTAGCTGCATTTATATGGCATTTCTTATCTTCATAGAATGCCAGAAATGTAACATAGGTAAGTTTTACAACATCTTTAGAAGATGCATTTTTACATGGGGAAACTGAGGCAGAGATGCTGTCATTCCTCTGGAGGGCTGTAGACTAGCAAGCTGGTGAGTGAGTGCAGGACTTGGGAAGCTGCCCCAGCAAAAAAGTGTTTTTGACTTTGGAGAAGACATCGCTTTACCCCAGTTCTGTCAGTGTGTGTGAACATTGCTGTATTGTTACATAGGGCTGCCAGGGATAAAATGCATGAAAAACTGTGAATCAGGCAGATAGGGTTGCAAAGAGACTGGAGCGAGTTGGAGCTGAGATCAGTTCTCAGGATGCCCATGCTGCCAGCCCTGAACAGCCAGATGCTGTGAAGGAAAATACTGCATAAAGCTAACAGATAACTTCTGTGTTGGATGGTACCTGATGGTAGTCTTTTAAATCATTCTGTTAACAAGAAAGCTCTTTTCTGGAAGGAAATACCATTAGAAACTTTGATTTTATTGCTTTTTTCCATTTTAGTACTTTAGAGCCTCTGTCTAATAGCGAGGGCCTTATTTTTTCCCTTAGACCACCAAGCTGTGGGCAGATCTCTGAGGCAGTTACTTTCTGAGAGCCAGGCACTGGAGCTTGGGTTCAGATACCTAAAGGAGGGGTATCATCTACACACTCCTTATTATAATCTCAAATGAAAACTTCTGAGTAATTCGTAACTATAGTGCAGTGACTTTAAAATTGAATTTCTGAATTGCGTACATAGATGAAGTAAGTATACATCTAATCGTTCTGTCAGTTGAGAGGAAAAGCTATTGGTCCAGATTCTGTTTTGCTCTACTTCCTTTTCCTGTTAGCTGTTGACAAAGGCTGAGACAAAGATCTGGCGCTCAGATTTTTTTCCATAGGATCAGCGGTAGGCAGCTTTTTCAGTATCTCTACTAACACTTTGTCTCTTCAGAGACACATTAAAACCTGTGTTATGCTGTACCTGTGACCTCCTTGAGAAGAAAATCAAGTTTTGGATGTCAATTCATGCAGTAATATTGACAGGAAAGTAATTCATTTTAAAGCTATTAATTATGACTAAATCTCTTCTCAGGATCCAGCACTGTGATCCTTATCCACAAAGGGCAAGCGGGGATTGCTGCTGTACAGTTTGCAAATCAGAGTCCTGTGTCTCACCTGGGTGGCACAAATAGGGAAGAACCAGCAGCTTAATGAAAGGGTGCTAATTAGTTGTGCTTGTGTTGTTGGGTTTTGTTTGTTTTTTAAATAAAATGTTCCACATCACCAATTTCTTGTAGAGCATCAAACCAGCTTGCTCCTGCTGAGTCTCTTATCCTTATGCTAGTCGCTGTAATGTAAGACACAGACGGTGCAATTTCCACACTGCATTACTTAAAAACTCTTGAAGAAGAAAGCAGTTGATTATGAAAATAGCTGCAACATCCTTTCAAGCTGCAGAAGGTTGTGTTTGAAATGGGCACCGTATATGCTTTTAAGCAGGTAGAAAGGCGATTCTTCATGTCCTTGCTCGACTACTCCTTAGCTCTTTTGTGAGAGGACTTCAACTGATTAGAATTTGTCCATAACACATTATCAGAATATAATATATGTTTATAGAAGAAAGCAGCAGAAGTTGCTTTAGGTTGTGAAAGAATTACTTTTAAAAGTGAAAATCCTTGCAGCAGTCTGTTCTGCTTTTGTTATTCATAATTTATACACCGTTAATGTTTAGTTCAAAGTATTTCAACACGATGCTTTTACCTAAACAAAGTTACATTCATTAATCGTACAGAGAATGGATTTTGATATGTAATTGATTAACTGTCCTAATGTGTTTGCATCAATTGAAAAATGCACTAGCAGAAGCAAAAGCACAATATTGCTCCGAGTAATTTTCCAGCCCTTTGTGTTTCAGTGGCTGGATGGCATTTAAGGTAACTGCAATGTAACGGATGCTGATTTCATCCTATACTGCTGTCATGGTAATGACTAATAGTGCTGATAAAAGGCAGTTGAGCATTTGCCTAGGGCATGGAAAACTGACTCTCCAGAGGGAACTGTGCCATGATGTCAACGCTGCTCACAACGCATGGATTCCATCACGGCTCTGTTTGTCCTGTCTTGAAATAGTCCTTGCTTTTATGCGCAGCTCCTGTTCCGATGCACAGGAAAAGTCTTGCATCTTTGGTGTGTCTTGCTGTGTTAAGTTACAGTCGGTACTATAAAAAAAGCAAAATCTCATGATTTTAAAAAATATGTATCTCTTTCTGCTTTTGATATTGGGGAATACTTGGGTGGCCTACGTGGAATCAGTTGGTGGTCTAGCTCCGATTCCTCGTGGATACATCCAAAACAAACAAAAAACCCCTTCGTTATAAACAACACCCTTGCTGATACGTTCAGCCTGGAACAGAACCGAGCTGTTGAGGAACAAAATGCTCGACCTTTAGATATAACTTCTCCTGGAACACTGTCTGTATTGGTGGAGAAAATTGCATACTGCTCACTGTGTTATTTTGTTACTGGGTTTCAGCTTCCTTAAATCATTTTGCGGATACAGTGTAGGCAGGGAGTTCCATCCACTGTTTCCTGATTTCTGAGAAAGTTGAGAAAGTTAGCAATACAAAGTTGGTTTTGGATACTTATTTAATTCCTTGAGAAGTAACTTCGTTATGTCTTACCTTTAGGCATGCAATATACTTAAGTCCAAAAAGATTTCTTGCCTTAACACTTGCTAATTAAATTAACAATTGGTAAATCTTATGTGACTTGTGATTCTGCATGTCAGGCTGTATTTTTGCAGCTCAGTGTTCTTCAGCGTCAGTCAAAAGACAGGAACGGAGCGAGTGTAACTCTGAACTTCGCTCGCTGACATTGTCCCCTTGGGTGTGGCTGAGGAAATGCACTTTCTGCTTGGAGGGAGCCAGATAAATACATTGGCTTCTTGGCGGGAAATTGAAAACTCCCACAGACAACACCACGAGATTTTAGCCAGCTAACTATAATTATGGATGGAGAAGATGTATTTTTTTGCTTGGTTGTTATTGATATCTGGAGATATACTGTCACTTTCTTCCACTATGAAATATGTCCTTTAAGGAACAGCAATAATAGCAAATGCAACCATGATCATTTTTGCATTGCTTATGTCTGTCTCTAATGACTAAAAAAAAAAAGTAAGAAATGTACATCCTATATTAAAACCAGATTTTTTTTGTGTGTATTTATTGTTACTGTTTAAATTATTGCTTAAAAATCAAGTTGGATGTAAATAAGAAGAGGAGGGCATAAAACTATAAACCTTGAGCTCCTGGGTGTTATGTGAAACTTATTAATTTGCCAAGTAGTCAGAAGATAATATTATATCTGGGTCGCATCAATGTTGTTATAGCAACCTATTTCATGACTGGCTAAATAAATTCAGCATGCATAGGAAGGTGTTAATATAGTCTACAAATGGCTATCTTACACCCGTGTCTCTTAGAAGGATGCCTTGGGGCTGAGAGTCTATTAAGAAGCTATGACTCATTTTTCTAATTCCAAATCGTAATATTAGTAATTTTAACTGATGCCTCTTGAATTTTGAAGTAGTTTCTGTTACTTGGTTAACATGTGGATCTCTGCCTCAGTAAGTTTGTGTTTAGCTTTTCTTTTTTTTGTGTGATCCTGTTTATTGAGAAAAGGTATTACATAAGTAAATGCTATACTGAATAGATGCTTAGATGTTAGTAGACTGTAGATTTTTTTTCTGTGACTTTCAGAAAAAAAGAAAAACAGAAATGATACGTAGTAAAATTGGTAGATGAGACAAAATGTATTTAAGAGGCAACAAAGAAAGTTTGAGTTTCCTGATGTGAAATAGTATGGTTCTTATATGTATGAGGTTTCAAAAACTGCAGAATAATGTGTATAATATTAATTTTGCACCTACTTCCAGAGGCTCTGTTTATCTACGGTCACCATCTAAACCTGTTGAAGTGAACAGGAATGCAGCAGATGGTCTGATTTCAGTGTCTACATTTCACATACAGAGGTCTCTAGATAACTGTATACGAACAGCTGTGCAGCGGTAGAGCAGAACACAAAATATTCACCCAAACCTTTGTGTCTGTCATAATTAAAGCATGTTCACATTCTTTTTGTGTTTTTGAAAGACGCCGGTTCTCTGGCCTGTTATAATTTCATGGTGCTGTATGCCCTCTCATGTTTGACGGAGCACCTTTCCTATGCAGTACCACTTGCAGTGTTCAAATACTTGCTGAGCGTTATAGCAGCAGTGGAGTTTCATGTTGGAGGATGTTTTACTTTAAACAAACCATTCATGTTTCTGCTTCTGTTGTTTCCCAGTATTCTGCAAACCAGGAATCGGGAATGGGAGGTGCCCTGGCTGAGCAGTCATGCAGCCCAAAGTCTGCACGCTTCCTCTTCACTCTCTTCAGACCTCTTGTATAAGCCCAGTGCAAGAAGTTCTCGTGTCACTTGACTGATGCCTTCCCCCATGCATCCTCAGCAAGCATTGCTGTGCTGAAACTTAATAAAATTATTATCAGGAAGTTGCAAGGCTTCCTGTGTTACCTGAAGACATTTTTAGCGTTGTGTAAAAAAAATTCTCAATGACAATGGAATATAGGAGTAGTAAAAGGGGAAGCATCCCCTGTTAAAGGCAAATGCAAAGTCTTTAAATGTTTAGTCTAAATTGGCTTTCTCATTTATATCCGTCTTTTTCCTCAGTTTCAAATTTTGCTAGGCTTACCTTAAATTTCATACACAATCTGTGGATAAAACCACACTTTCTTGTCTTTAATGATCCCTGTCCAGAGCGCTCCTCCTTGTGGAATAACCTGTAGAAGAGGATAGAGATGCTGAAAAAAATCGGAGATCCAGTTGATGGAATTAAATGTGTTTCTTTCAAATTATCATCCTCCAAAGACGAGATTCGGGAGAGACAGTACTCTTTCTTATATAAGGCAAAGAGACATCTGCAGGTGCATCTGGAGGAAACAGTTGGATCCTGTGTGTTGCTGTCTGTTTTTACTGGGCTGTTATTATTGGCCACTGAAAGGCAAGATGCCAGAACTGGACTGGATTTTTTTTTTCTTTCTATGAGGATTTGTGACAAAAATATAGCTTGCATAGAAGCTTCTGAAAATATGCAGAGTTTTGCCAAAATCTTATTTTCCATCGTTGCCTAGCCATTTTTTCCAAAACAGGTTTTGATTATCAAAATCCAAATAAGTAAATAAATAAAATGAAAAAATCACTGATCTCAATTAAACCACCTAAAGTAGCATGGGACTTTTTTGACTGAATTTGTTGTGAATAGTGTTTCCACCCAGCTTTGTGGTTTGACTAAATAACTTTAGAAGAAAAAGTTTAATTTTTTCAGGAGGTGCTGTTCTAAATACAGGAGCTTGTAAAGGAAATCTGAAACATTTGATGCTCAGGTACATACCATTCTAAGTCGCTAGCACTACACAGTAATGACGATAATTTTTTAAAACTCGAAGGATGGATTGGAAGGAAATACTCTACAAAAAGTCCACGTTGTTCAGGCCTTTTGACTCTCGTGATTTGTAGCATGTCTTTCCTCCGTGCCCCAGCATACATTCCCCCTGGACAGAGCTTCAAAGCTATTCCTTTTCTCTGTCTGCGACCCCTCCTTCCTAATAAGAAAATACTGTTCCTTCTGTGAACCTGTTGACTTATTTCAAATGTGACAGAGCAGTAGAAGTGTCGAAGATAATTATGCTCCTACAATCTCTGCGAAAATTAATGGCACAGTAGAGAAAGGAGAACCTGTGCGTATGCCCGTCATAGGGAGTTCAGAAGTACTTAGAGTTCATCAGCTTTGCGACGCAGACTGGTAGGAAAGCAGGATTTGGTAATTCCAGGGCTTACGGAAGCACCTTTCTCTGTCATCAGCATCTTCACTCACTTTACTTGTTGTCTTTCTAGCTTATTTTTTTCTTTTTCCTTAGAGGATCTGTTGAAAAAATGTTCTTTGCTTTGACCACCAGTTTGTCAAAACAAATGTGATTTAAAAGCACAGACTATTTGTAAGCCGTCCAGTGCCCTTTTGTCTTTCTGTACACTGTGTAGCTGTTGATCCATCGCTTTGCTGCCAGGGATGGACCTGGTGGTTAGACGTTTACCCTCTGGCCTTTTGCCTGAAGCTAAGCTTGTGCCCCTGTTGAGCACTCGTGTGATCAGAGGGGCTTCGTAGCCTGAGAGAGTTTGCCATACTTCACTGATCTGAGAACATGTATTTCAGCGTAACACTCTGACACTGAATGATACACCCCTGTCTGGAAGGCGTCACATAAACTGACCTGTAGCAGGAGATACGAATACCTGATCCATCATTGTGATTCCTGGCAGAAGAAGTTTGAGAGCTTTAGGAAGCAGGTCTGTTGCTTGGGCTTTGACCTGTCTGCCTCATGAAAAAAGCATCTGCAGTAAACAAGGAGTCTGTTCGTCTATGGAGCACCCAGCAAGGCCACCAAATCTCAGGTTTTTAAGCCTACAGGAATTATTATTATTTCCAATTCTTTTTTTTTTTTAACAATATTTGTTACTTTCATACATGTGTATTGTAATATCAAAAATATTTGAAATACCATGAAGTTTCTATGGTACCCTTACAGATTGGAATTGCTAGCTTTATCACAATGTAAATTTAATCCATTGGTTGTGTGTGTACCAAAAAGAATCTATGTAAAATTCTTTTCTTTGAGTAAAGGTCCTTTTGCTGGTGTCAGGAAAATCCAACCTCATCTGAATTTATGTCGTTCATATTAAAACTTTTATTACATTGTTCTTTTTCTTATGAACATCTTTGTTGGAAAGATGGAAAGATCTTAGGGTCTAGAAGCTGTTGTAAGAGGATACTAAAGGTAACAGGATAAGCTTGTATTTTGTCACATAGATTTAAGTTCTGTTTTTTGATTGTTATATTCAGACTGTAGATCCTACTTTGCAATAAACAGTATCTAGTTTTAGGTGGATGAAGGATCTTGTCCCTTTAGGTAGGTTTTCAAAGTCCATTGCTGCTTCTGGAAAACTTTCTGTAGTTTCTGTTTGTTTTTTTGCTGACCCTCAGAGCTCCATTTTGACCTTGGCAGCCTATTGCTGTGGTGCTTTTGTATGCATGATTTTAAAACTGAACCAGAGTGACTTGATTTTACAAGTGTTTAGCACCTCTACAAGAGACTAAACACAGAGCTAATGTTGTGGGCTGTTTAGGTTTTGCAATACAGGACTTTAGTTTGTCATCGGTCGCCTTTGCTACTTATGTGTGATACGTGGCTTCCCGTAGGGAAGAAGTAAGCAGTAGAGTTCCAGGTTAATCAGTGATTGCCTAATTGTTAAGCAGAACTTCTACAACTGTGGAGGTGAGAGACAGAGGCAAAGTGGGGTAACAGTTTTGACAGTAAATTGAAGTACACTGTAATTTCTTTTATTTTTTGTTAGTACAATTCGTAGACTGTATGTGTGTCCTGGTTTTATTCTGCTGGTATTCATGGAGCATCTGAAAGAGATGATCTCTTTGTAAGTGTAAGATGTCCGAGAGGCTGATAGCCTTTTACCAGGTGCAAAATCAAGTCAGGCAACTTCATTCACGTGGCTGCATTTTTTTTGCAGAATTTAACATTGCAGCTTCCCAGATGCTGGGAGCCTTTCAGCCCAAGGGTATGGCAGTGTCAGAAGGAGACGCGGAGTCGGTTTATATTTAGAATTAAGCATGGCAGCTATGTAGATTTTTAGCACACATTTACAACGTAAATTAAGTGCCTTGAATTCAAATGTGACTAATAATTAGGACTTAGAAACAGTAGCACAAGGAATTTAATTTAAAAATAAAGTAATAAACTGTACTTGCCTATTTGTGCGTAGTGAAATTTAATTTTTGAGGGTAGGGTCTGAGTCCTTTAAGAGCGAGTAGCACCTTACCCTCGGCTGACCGCGGTCTTCCAAGCCTGCCCTATTTAGGAGGCAATGCATAGCTGCGCTGTGCAGTCATGCTCTGCCGTTTCCTCCCTTGGACTGGCTTCAGGAGCAAGGTCCCACCCTCTCCCTGCGTATAGCTGCTAATTCGTATGGTCCCCTGCGGTCCCTGCTCGAGCACGTGCTGAAGATTTACCCGGGCACCCTCTACGTGCTCTCAGCAGGTTCTTCATAACCGTCTGTGTTTCAAGGAACTAAGTCATGATAAGGATATCGGTATTCAATCATTTATATACATTAGTGCTCTTGTATTTAAGTATTAATAGTGGCTATAATGTGATAAGCAGCAAACACATCTGTATTAGTTACATTTGGGAAATGAAGTTTTGCATTTACATACATCAAAGGTGCCAGTTCGTATGTGTAAATGTGCTCTCTTCAAACAGAAGTCCAAATAAGGTTTAGAGTTTTGAAGTCATAAAATTTGGGTTCGTTGTATTTTCTTCCTAATTAGTTCTACCTTTGAAATTTTTGCAATGTTAAGTTTTTGCTGACAGAATTGCTAATTCGCAGATATTTCAGCTGTGAAACAGAGTGAGAGTATGTGCTTTGAATATTTAATTTTGGTTCCTTGTCTGGTGAAAGATGTCCTTTTAGGTCACGTTGCTTACTTGCTCCAAAAATAGACATTTCTGAATGAAAATAAAAATTGTTTTTTTTCACCATGCTCAAATGTGAATGGCATAGCTATGAGTTACTCTAATTAGGCAATCACTTCTTGGAGCTGCACGTTAAGATGCTGTAGTATAATGTAGGTGTACTTTTGATGTGATGATTGAAAATAATACAGAGTCTAAGGCAAACCAGATTTGGGGTTGTATCATTTTTAGGTGTGTTTCAGCTAATTCAGAAGCAGCTGGCTGTAGGGTTCTATGAAATAGGCCAAATACAGCTTTAATCTTACCCCGCCTATGCTTCGGAAGAGTCGAGTCTCTGACATACCAAAAGTCAAGCCTGAATAAAAGACACCATGTTCTCCTCTATCTTTCTTCTATAGATGAGAATGCTACACAAGTCATGTTTTAAATGAAGGAATTTAGCTATAGGTGCACTTGCTCAGGTAGAAAAATCTCTTGCTTCTGTGTTCTGACTGTGGCTGACAACTTCAGCCGTTTCATTTGGCTTGATTTCAGTTTGATGGAAATACCTTTTCAAGATATTCAGATTTTCAAATACATGTTTATGTGGGAAATATATCTCTAAATTATTTGAAATACATGAAGCTTGTGTTTGGGTTAGATTAATTTACAGTAAAGATGGAAGCAATGTCATCAAAATCTGTTATGCTCTGACACACTTGGACAAGTCCAAAACCAGTGTGCACTTATATTCTAAAAGTCTTTAACCATGTTCAGATTAAAGAACAGAATAATGTTCTAATGTTTGTATAAATATATACACAAAATATATTATTTGAAATACCTATACATTAATTTTGAGAACCTTCAAATTAAAAGTGGGATAAATGTTGAAATACGAATAAGAACTTCATTGACTGAGAAACATTATTCTGGAGTGCAGAAGAGAACCAGCTTGACAATAATCTTAACTTTGATAGGTATAATTATTGATCTACAAAAAACTAGTTGAAGGAAGGGGAACCCTGGAAATGCGTGTGTACTAATTCTTTTCCATCTTGATTTAGTCACAGAATCACAGAATGGGCAGGGTTGGAAGGGGCCTCTGAAGATCATCTAGTTCAACCCACTGCCGAGCAGGATCACCTAGAGCACACAGAAAATGTGCCAATAATAATTTCATAGTTAACTGTACTGGAACAGCTGCAGTTATTTTACTAAATTATTCTTGCATCCAGATGATAGTTTCAGAATTAAAGGTTTTTTGTTTTTTGTTTTGTTGTTGTTGTTGTTGTTTTTAAGAATACAGTTGATGATGTACTTGCTTTTCTTCTAGGTCATTCAGCCTTGTGGGTTATTGCTTTTGTTTAACACAGTATTTCTAATTTCTACTCTAGAATTTGTCTAACTGCAACTTTCAATGTTTTGATTCTTTAACATATGAAAATGAGAGAGGTTTTTGATTGTTTTTAAAAGTGATTTCTTGTTAAATATCATTCTTCCAGAAATGGTTGAGACTTGAGATGAACTCACACTGTGGTTGTACTGTTTTTATTCTTATCTTTCCAAAGAGGAATACTTGCTGCTATTAATTTTGGACATACTGTGCATAAAAGATTTGTCATTAGAAACTGTTTGCAAAGTGCCTTTATTTTGTACCTTGTTGCTGATAACTGGAATAGAATTTTTGTTTGCAGAATCACCATGACATTGGAAGATGTTATATAACCGCCATAATTTTGGTTAGCAGGAACTCGATATTATGTAAATATCAGAATAACCCAGCTGACTGCAGCAGGAGGTAATAGCATGATCAGATTGATTTTCCATAATGAATGTTAATAACGAGCAGTTAATATTAACTACTCCTTTCTGCTGTGTGATAACAAGGGCTCCTGTTAAGTTCAGGATAATGTGACAGCTTTTAGTGTTGCGTGACATCTCAGGCATGGAGAAAGTCCACGCTATCAGTGCAGTGTTAGCTGAAGACACTGTCGTGGGTTTTGTGCTGCTCTGCTTGCTCCTGCCTCAGTACCGATGTTTCAAAATGTTGTGAGCGAGCATCTAGATAAGTTGCAAAAGTAGAATTAACTCAGAGGTCACGATGACTTTGCATAATGAGTCCATTAGATGCGGTAATCAATATCAAGCTCTTGGATCTTATGAATATTAATGAAGCAATTGTAGCAGGGAGGTAGATGGGGAATTGAGATGCATTTTGATATGATCAGAGAAACAGCTAATGGCCTAGGTAGAGTTGGGTCCAGTAACCACCTTAACGCATTTTGGAACATTTGAAGTTATCATTAATAATGAAAAAGCCATTATGGCACTTGCAGGGGAAAAAAATTGTGCAAGGCTTTTGTTGCATTCTGCCCATGCAACGTTCCTAAAGGCATTGGTGTCACTACATTGGCTGAAATATTGCAAAATCAGTGGCTCGAAAGATGAGGAATTATGTCACCTTTTTAATAGAAAGTAATATCAAATGTTGAACAAGAAAATGAGAAGCTAGATAACAGGTCATTTCCTACCTACTGCAGCAGTGCTCAGAACCTGACAAGACTGGGATAGCAGGTTTGCATCTTGCATACTCAGTGATTTTTACTGCTGATCTCCGGATTTTTTTTTATTTTTTTATTTTTTTTTTTCTGGTTTTTGTCTTGATGATTCCTTTTTCTCTGTGGGGATTTTGCGAGGAGTCATGCCTGTTACGCTGCTTTGTGTGTACGCACGCTGTTCAGTGCAATAGCTAGATCTACGTAAACAGCTGTGAACAGCATGGAAAGTTCTGAAAATCTCTGCTGGTAGCTGAAATGTAAGAGCTAGCTGAAATACACTGCACTGAAATTATGGAGTTCACAGGCACGAGCACTTGTTGTTCTATTATATAATCGTGTAATCTCCGACTCAGTTATCGGTTGGCAAAATGGAATAAACAGAAGTGTCTTACCTTGCAAAGGCCGACCTGGGCGTATGTCAATAAATAACTGGCAAACATATGGAGACTGCGGTCAGTTCAGGTCTTGTCCTGAGCGTGGAACAAATCAGTCAAATGAGAGGGCAAGGGGAAAGATGCAGAAAACATGAGGAAAACAGATTGTTGCTTTATAAAGTAGGAAAAGAATCCCTGACAGTAGCGTGAAATTGTAAGTGTGAATTCAGTAGAAAAGCTTTGCCTTGCAAAAACAGCATGCATGATTTTTGTGCAACAACCTTTCTGATTTGGCACTGGAAACAAATGGGTCTGCATTTGGAGTACAGGTAAGGTTGGTGTGCAGAGGGTTTGTAAGAGACTTGGTTCTGCTAGCAGCGACCAGTCCACTCAAGCAATAGTGCAAAATCCTGGGATTCCCTTCTTATTCCATTATTTACTTGAGAAAAACACGATGCAGAGCAATTTTTCGTTTTGTTTTTTTTTTTTTTCAGAAAACATAAGGGGGGACCTCAGGATTTTGTCTTTTACCTGGGAAAGTAATACAGCTTCCAGATGCTGTGGAAATGTGTGTGATTAATAGACACGGTCTGTGCCTAAAGGGGTAGATACAGCTACACACAGCAACAAAAAAATTTGCATTGACAGAGGATACTTCAAAAAATAGATTTCCAGATAGTAATAAGTACATTTAGCTGCAATTGTTCTCCAGTGACTAAAATAAATGCCTAAAAATAAATGTTGTCTATAAATAAGTATTTGGCTTATTGCCAATTTTCTCTGCTGTTTGTGGAAAAGCAGAGGAAAAAAAGCAATGGCTGTGACTAGTTTTCCAGTGTATGACCTGCTTTGACCCTTACTGTAGCAGTGCTGAAATGAGACCGGTGTGACTGAAAATTATCATCTGCAAGTCCCATGCCAGCAGAGAGCTGTGCTAGTGACGTTCAAAGGAAATTAGGCAGATCATTTTGAAGATGCAAGTTTTGAAATTACAAAGGAATGACGTTACTTGCCATTTTTTGGTTAAATATCATAGCTAAGATGTGTGGCCAGCTAGATTTGGTGAAGTGTTTGGTAGACTTTTTGTTTTGTTTTTTTGTTTGTTTCTTTTAGAAAGAGATGTTAGACTGATTTTTTTTGGTGTGTGTTATGACTATTTATTCTAGAAGAATGTTGGAGGGCCCTTCCAATTACTCCGAACAGTGCTGAGATGCTGCAGATGTTACCAGCTACGCCAGTTTACAGCACTGATAGCTGCCTCCGTCTCGTAGGGTGCTCCTACGGGACTTGGTCTCCAGCTGGGCACTGACACTGCCTCGCACTTGGCATATAATCATGGTTTGGTAGCGGTCCAGCATTATTACTCTGTCTCACTACCTATCCTCCTCAGAATATTTTTTTCTTTCAGCTTGGTATCAAACAGAAAGCCCTACACAAAATCACAATACCGCTTACGGTAGCGATGCCAAGACTTGAAGGCATGGGACAACCGCTATTGTATTTACTTTTAAAAATGAATATAGACCTTTTCCTGCTGGGAATTACTCCGCTTCTCTGTTCCTCCTGGTAGCACCATTAGGATATTTTGCAGTCTGGTATTGCCTTCATAATTTGGATTTGTAAGCATATTTGTATAGTTCGATGCTAGACCGTGTTAATCCACCAGTGACTTGAACTTTTCTGTTTCTTGATTGCCAGGATTATTGGGGATATGAACATACAGGTGGCAGAATATTTTTTCACCCGTTTTTTTGCACACTGTGTAGACAGTGGACTACTAAGTTGATATCACCGTACTGAGTCACACTTAATATCCCCTAGTTCTTACATGCATGTGTTTTTTCATGGTAGCATTAAAAATACCAGCTTCTCCTTAACTGGGTAGAAATCGCTTCTGCATCTCACACGTAACTTTAAAAAGTATGTATTTTGTTTTGCTATATTTCTATGAATTCCTGCATCTAAAACTTCAAAAACGGCTTCTCCATCTCACAAATTGTTTCCATTCTGCCTTTGTTTTCATAAAATACTTCTTCACACAAAGCTGGGAATGCAAACTTGGTTAAAAAATTCATTTATGAGCAATTCCTTCCGTCTTCTCATGATCTTACTATGGTTTTAATTACAATTGTTTTAAAATATAAAGGATCCATTTCAATGTTGAATTAGAGCCTTCATTAGTCCCAAACAGTGAGCCATAAACGTATGGTTCTAAAGGTACTTAATCCTCCCTCAGCTATTTTTTGCTATTAGCACTAACTTGCTCCAGAATGCTGCAGCCTTTTGCACTCTCCAACAAGTTGCGTAGTCACTGCAGGGCAAAAAACTTCTGTGCTGCATCTCTGATCGCTGTGTCGTATGTGTTGAATAGGACTGAGCGACAGGAAAGTAGCCAAGCTGCTTCTGCAGGCTCAGATCTCAGTGATCCGAGGCGTCATTTTGGATTGTTCCAGCTGAAAGGGCTCCAGCAGCCCGCTAGCCCTCTTCCCACGGCACAGCGCGTGGCACTCAGCGAGTGCACCTTCCTTTGTCACCCGAAGCCTGAAAAACGCTGGCTTTCCTGTCACACATTGCGTATGTATTGGGTTATCTCAGTTCATGGCATTCACACCTCTCATGTGGATTCCCATCATTACAGCCGCCAAGCAGCTCACTTCAGTTCGTGAACTGGAATACGATTAATTGTATCTACTTCGATGCCGTTTGGGTGTGTGTGTACATGTGTGTGCAGTTTCTTTGCTTTGCTGAGACTTGTTCTGGTTTTACCTTTTTGTTTTTTTCCCCTTGTTCCTTGAAAAGGTAAGGTTCCTTCTGCTTACGTGAGGACTGGCTCTCTGAAGCTAAATTTTAGACCCTTCTTGGCGCCTCTGTGGAGTTTTCCATGGCACTGTTAGGGCTTCTTGGTTGTTATCTTCTGGTTTTTTTCTGACTTCTTTTAAAAGAAACTTTTAGGCCATCCCTAGGGAGACAGTGTGGCGGGTGACATAGGCAGTAATTAGGGTTTTCGTTTCACTGAAATTCCTACAGGTTGCACACAGTTTCTGGCCCCTTTTGTTTGGTGCTACGTATGTGAACATGGACATTAAAGCAGCCTTCAAAATCTGGGCATTTTTATCTTAAGTAATCTTTGCAGCTACCAAGTGTTTCGTTAAGATCATTGTAATAGTCTTGTTACTTTCCACCTTTCAATGCTGCTTTTTAAACTTGTAAGGCAAAATTTGTAATCTTAATTCTTTTGTTAACCTCAGCACCGTTTTTTTTAACCTTAATGGAAAAAATATGGGAGCCCTCTGGTGGCTGCTTCTTCAACGTCTGCAGATGTCCCTGGAAATAACAGAGTAAAAGATGAAGTTGGTTACCCATCTGTTGCCAAAGCGGGAAGAACCGAAAGCGTGTGCTTATTCGCACGTGCGGTTGGTTTAAATCCTGTTAGTTGCACTTCCGTTAATAATTTCCATCGCTTCTTGCATCATTAGTAGTCTTTTAAAATAAATGCAATCTAAATAAATCTGAAACCCTTCAACCCATGTACATTGCTTCCTTGCAACGTTACTTGCGTGAGTCGCTGATGTGTATGTGCATAAGGCAAGGACTTGGGGAGGAGGTATCAATTCATGCTGGTTATGAACCCCCTCCACCAGAGGTCATTCCAGCCTTTTAAGGGGATGTGATCACAACCACAAGCCCTGGCCTCTGCTGGCAGAGAGCAGTACATTATGCAGCCTCTTGTACTTTCATTTATTATTTTGTTTTCCTGTAAGGCCCCAGCCCATGCTCTGAGGCTTCTTCTGTTTGGGGATTTCAGAAAAATCAAGGCAAAGAAACACCTGTGTGTAACAAAAATAAAGGGCATGCAACTCCTAGATCTAGGTTTTAATCCAGGCACAAAGTGGCCCTTGTTCTGAATAACAAAAAGGATAAGCTGCTGTGAACAAAGACCACTTGACTTCAGTATCAAAGCACCTGTGCAGTGATCTCACACAATTCCTAGCCTATACACGCATTTAAGGTCTAGGCGACTCAAGGTAGCGTTTGTGCATTTCCAGGTGTAGGTGAGCCTTCCTGGTGGGTCTTGTAACTGAGGAGCTATGTGCAGAAAATACTATAAAACTTCTGGGCTCAGCTTGATTATTGTTTCAGATGCTTGGAAATACTAGTGGTTTTGAGAAATTAGGAAGTTATATAAGGCATAGACGGGTCCATTATGCTCCCTTTCACACTTGGGAACTCTTGGATTCAAAATGTACATACGTGGTTTCTCTAACTGGAGAAAAAGAAATCAAACGCCTCTGGAACCGATTATATAAAAGCAAAAGAGCTCTTCCCATCTTTGAATATATCAGATAGTTTTGGTGAAAAAAAGCACTTTAATTTCTTTTAAACCTTTGTCAAAAAATAATTTTTCTCTTTATATTCCTTTTCTTTTTTCTTTCAGTTTTCTTCACTGGCAAATGGACGAAAAAAGAAACAAAACAGCAGTATAAACATTTAAAAAATAAACTGAAACTTAACTGTCAGTGTACTTTTTTTTTTTAGATTGCAGAACAAGAATCAATCTGCTTCTGTAACATTATCTGAAAAAAAAGTTATCTTACCTCATTTGGCCTTGGTTAGTATGAACACCTACATTCTTTTGCAACAGTTAGGGGCTTTTTTGGTTGTTTTTTGGTTGTTTGTTTGTTTTGTCTTTAAGTAATGGAATTTTGTACGTGTTTAAAGTGGAAATCTTTTTGGCCTTCCTAGACAGTATCTTAAAACCTCATGATTTCCCTTCCCCCAGTAGATGAGTTCACCATCTACAGAGGGAGTTTACCCTACAGCCGTGTTCTATGGCCTCCCTGAAATCATTCTGGAAAGCTCTCCTAGATCAGAAGGTTGAATCCTCTTCTGTTAATTCCTGGTGACCTCTCTTATCTACAACATTGTTCAACCTGATCAAACCCCATAAGTCACTTAGGACTTGTCTACTGGCTGAAAAGTGAGGGAGGAGAGATTGAAACCCTATGAAATACTCTAGTGTACGTATTCAAAAACAGTAACTCTTTCACATTGGCTCTTTATGAGGGTTGTATTACTCTACACAGTCAAAGCCTCAGGGTGCCTTGGCTTTTACTCTTTTTCTTAATGTGTAAAAAAAGCACTTTTATGAAATAAGAGCATCTGCTGTGGGAGCTGCTGTGGAACAGCCGTTCCAACTTGCTTCTCCATGTAGACAAGCGCTTACATTGTACTTGCTATCCTTTTTGGACCACTACAAAGCTCTCTTTCTTATAAACTTGGCAACTAAACATTTGGAAAAACGTAGACTAATTTTGCCAGTTCAAAATATTTCTGACAACTGTACTATTCACAACAGCAGAATAGGGGGATTGGGATTTTTTTTTTTTTTTTTCAGTACTGTAGTAAGGTATAGTGCCTCATAAAATACACGAATTTGGTTGTATACCAATGCAATAGAAATAGCCTATTCCATTCCTCCTTAGCGTTTGATGCTGCTGTCCCACCACCAACTAAATATAATAATGCAGTATTTAGACAAAAATGATATTTACAATTGAATAATATGACTATTATTCAAATTGCAAATGCAATGAGCAGACAAATCCAATCATACCACTTATGACTTATGCATGGTGGCTGGCAGTGTTATTACATTAATCTAATAGAGCTGACTGCTGAAAAATGTCATGACTTTCTGGGAATGTAAAATGTGAACTTCCTATGCATGATTTAAATTGGCAAGGTAATGCTACACAATTCCATGCCAAAAAAAAAAAAATCCCAAATATTTCTTCGGGATCATTTAAATGCTACTTGATTATACTGCTGGAAATCAGTTTCTTCTCTCCTCAGCCCCACCCTGCTTCTTCTGAGGGTGCTATAGTGGCTAACAATGTGTTGGGAAAGACTGAAAAGCAAGGTCACGGGTCATATAAACCTAGAAACATGAAGTAAAATTACGTTCTGTGGTTAGCAATAATAGAGATAAATCACAGTGACTGAGGAAAAAAAAGAGGTGGCAGAAAATTAGGTTGTTTGGAGATGGTTTTGTTTTGTCTTTTGATTTACACAAAAATAATATAGGAATTATTTTTCTTTAGAAAGGTCAGGAATTTGAGGTTCTTGCGTAAGAAATAGTATTATACAAGAAGTTTGCAAAACTACAGTGTTTACTTGTGTAATAATCAAGTTTTCAGAGATCAAATATGCAGAATTCTAGAGTCAGTAGATAGAGCACAATTGGTGTTAGCATGCATTGCTATGTTTTTGAGGCCTTTCAAATAGTTGCAAAGAAAACATTCCAAACATGAAAAGAACTTTAGAAATGTTGAAATGATTTCCTGAGTTTACAAGAGAGCCTGAAACAATAGCTATGAGGTGTGAATTGCTTCCTTCATTTCAGCTAAATCTAATTTGAATTAACATGTTGGTACATGAGTATTTTGCTAAATCATTGTTCAAGTAACTCACATGTAGGGAAGATGGTTTAAGAACCATACCTGCTTACTCATGTTTGCAAATCCACAGGACTTTCACTTCTCCCTTTAAATTTCTATCTGACCCTGACTTCCTAAAACTTAATCATCCAGTTTTACTGGCAAGTGCGAGTTTGTTTCATGGGGGGAGTGAGGTTTGGCTTTTCTCTAGTTTTAAGAAGTCTTTATACTTTTTTTAAGCATAATGATTGTTGGACTGTTTTTATTAATTGGTATTTGGTAGCCAGAGTGGGGCTATTGGTGTGGATTAGCACATACGGTTTCACCCCTGCAGGTATGAGGTGGGTATCTGGGAGTGCAAAACCAAGGCCATTGCAGCACATAATGAGCAAATACGAAGTGATGTTAAGAAAGGAATGGGACAATACTGAAAGTATTAAAAAGTATTGTTAAATAAGTTCATAATGTGGTTTTTTGTTTTTTTTTTTCCCTGTCAATACTTCTGTTACTCTAACTGGTTGTTGGACAAGCAGAGTAGTCCAGAAAAAGGAAAGCAAATTCTTTGAAGGTCTTCTATACATTGGGAGGGTATTTCTAGTTATCATAGTAAAATAATGCAATGATTGAATATAGTACATGCAGTAACAGTTGGGGAACGTATTTCAGTAAACATTTCCTGATAAAATCTTGGGAGAGATCCAGCGAAACTAAGAAGTAACCACTTCTAAAACTGGTCAAAGGAAATCGTAGCCAGCATGGCTGATACTTAGCAGAATACTCATTCAGAGGGAAAATACACATCATTTGTATACAAATCTGCAGATTTGCATGTATAAAAACTGTTGGAAGTTACTTCCAAGGTAAGTGTAGTCTGTACGTAAGCCGCTGCAGCAGTTGTTACCTGGACTGTTTTGCAGGCTAGATGTGAGTGCCAGTGACGGCAGCAGTTTCATCTGCGACTCCTTGCGTTCTCTGGAGAATGTTATCCAGAGTCAACTGAAATAGTAGGAAGGCTCCCATTGCTTCCAAAAAGCATCAGATTAGGCTCTTGATGTACGGTTTGGTTTTCAGAAGACGTTTTTCAGATGTGCTGCTCTGGCTTTGGCTTTCAGGAGCACTTAACAACCTCAGCCATTTTTGAAAGTCCAATGCAGAGGGCTTGCAGGAGGAGAGTAGTATAAAATGCAGATGAGGTGCTTTCTCCTACTTTGTTCCCTGGTATGTGATACACCAGGATGACAAAAATTAGGTACAAAAAGAATCAGTGACCTTTCTTCTTCCATGCCTGCGGGAATTTTTCTGTTCCTGCTGATTAGAACTCCTCTAGGCACTGAGTTTCATCTTTTGGAGATATCTGTAAAGCTATGACGCTTCTGAAGAGCTTGTAATTTGTCATTCAATTTTTAAATAAATTCTGGGTAGACAGTCCACTAAAGAATGAATTATTTATCTTGTTAAACAGTAATATTTGTGTTAAATTGCACGTTCACAGCTAATAGAACTTTTCAAATCTGTTTTACTACAGGCAACTTTGGGAGAAAACTTCTGTCTTCCATGTCCTCTTATTTGATTATTAACTTTTTAAAATGAGTGCCAGGAGGAATGAGAATTGATTTGAGATTGACTTCACCTTATGATCAAAATTTTTATTGAAGATGAATAAGGTTCTTTTTTATTGTTTCAGTTCTCAAAATCAGTCTAACCATTTTTTATATGCTCCTTTTTTTTCATTCTGGAGCAGGAAATTAAAATAATTTAACTTCATGTTTTTTAGTTCTCGATTCATTGCAGTTATAGGAAACTCTATGCATACCAACTTACATGCATATATTTTAGGTTAAATTCTCCACAGGCATATTTTTTGTCTTTACTGTAACCTCACCAAACCAGCATCAACTTGTGCAATCCCTGAAGGGTTTGAATTTCATTCTTTCTTTCCACTCTCTCAGATATAGAAAAATTACACTTTTCTGAGATTCAAACAATTCTGTACTGGACTGAAAAAAAAAAAAAAAANTAAAAAATAAAAAAATTAAACTTTTCTGAGATTCAAACAATTCTGTACTGGACAAAAAAAAAAAAAAAAAAAGCTGTTTGTTTAAACAAAGGTACTATGCTCTTTAAATTCTACAAATTGGAGAAAATTGTTTAAAAAAAAGGAAAAAAAAAGTAAATGAAAATTAAGCTATGCATTTTTGCATTTTCAGACAGCTAGGCTATACTACCCTTGCTCTTCCAGCTGATAAAATTTATGGAGCTGCAACTTACTTCATCAACATTCTCACTGGATTTGAATTAATTGTAACTACTGGTATTTGGATTACTGTTAAAAGTCTTCTAAGTAATTCATTGCCTATTAATGCTCTCCTGCATAAGGCTTTTTAATTGCTTACCGTAAAATTTATTATCTAAAAGTACTTTTTCTATTGGTATTTAATATCTTCTCACTTGCTGATATGTAACTTTCAAGATGAATGTAGTATTAATATTACTCTTTCTCCAGCTTCCTTGCTAGACTTCATCATCTTTAGTGTAGCAGCACAGGAAACTACTAGAAAGACGATTCTTAGCAAAAGACATTAATATTGATGACATAATTAAGTCCAAAATGTGTGAAGGTGGTAGCAGCACTGGGTATCTTTACTGCACGTATGAAAAGGCAGGTTAATTTTAAGTATTAATACTTTCTATACTCAATAAAATTTTAAAAATCGAGCATCTATCTTGCCCACCAGCAATTTCTGGGTCTTACCAAAGAAGAGAGACAGGCAGAGAACGTCATTGCCACCCATAGTGAGACAGGTGGTTTATTAACAAACTTTGTTTTTCTTTTCCGTGTAGTTATGGATGCTTCAGGCAAGTGGAAATTGTGGAATCTTTCCTGAGAAGAAAGTTATTAGGAACAGAAAGTCAAGTTATTAATCTCTAGAGATTTACATTTAGTTGCACAGTAAAAGAGTACCAACGGTAATTGTGTATTAAAAAAAAAAAAAAAAGGAAAGAAAATTTTCACATGTTTTGGCCTTCTTATTCTTTTATTTTACGGGAAAGGGGATGTATTTGTTTAGCTACTGTTTTTTCCCAGGGATTCCAAAGGGCTCAAATGACCTTAATTGATTAGTGACACAGTTTCTTTTCATATTTAAAAACTCTGTACAAAACCCAAAATTTCAGCTTTAGTTAACAATTTCAGCTTTAGCTAACAATCTTTAGTTGTCTTAAGATCTTGAAAACTTACCACACTCTGCAACTTTTTGTTCAATAAGCAAGCTACCTCTTTTTGGAAATCCTGCAGGAGGAATGGAAACAATGCTTATATTTGCAGATCTTGACTTTACTCAAGTTGCAAGCATTTTATCGACGAATATGCCTGCTGATTATTTCTGTTACAGTGATCAGTATATCAGGCAATACTTGATATCATTATGAAATTGTCACTACTGGACTTAAAACTTCAAGCATTGAGAAGCAGGTTTGGTTTGTTTTTTACAACAAACCATTGTTTTTTCTTTCTGTCTGAAGAGACTCTGGGCATCATATCCACTCAGTTGCAGAGGGTTATCTATTGTACAAGGAGTAGAAACTCTGTGTTTGTAGCAGCGAAAGTTTGTATTATTGAAGAATCAGTGAGGCAATCGCAGAAATGCAGATATGGTTCTCTGCCGAGTAAAAGCTATTCTTTCTCCCGTCTTATTCACTGGACGATGGAATAATTTGTTTTAAAATTAATAACTGGATATCAGAAGTAGTATTGCTTAAGTGCTTTTTATTGTCCTTGGAGACATTTGATCTTTCTGTTACGAAGTTATTTTCTTCACCATTAACTACTGTGATTGTTGAAAGGAAAAAAAAGGTTTTTTAGATGTAATGGATTAGGAACTGATATACTTTATTTTATCAGGTTTTCTACTGCAATGTTATCTGCTATGTCTGATGATAGCTGCATGCATGCTCTTGACCTAAAGCAAATATGAAGCACTTAATCCTCTTTCCTTCTGGAATATTGACAAATCGTTAACTCAAGTTCATATTTAACTTCATAGCAATTTGTTTGCATCTACAATGTCTTAGTTGACTGTAATGAAACTGTACTGACCTGGCCTTGTAAACAGGATAGTGGTCCTCTGCATTGCTCCTCTCCTAGCCAGTTTTACCGTTCCACATGCCAGACTGACAGGAGTATACTGGTGGCAACGGCCTGGCCTGGTATTGTGCAGAAAGCTGTTTTGACCACAGGCATTCTTAGTTTTCTGATGTCCTGCTGATGAACATTTCTCCTGCTGTGTCTGTTTTGTCAGCCAGAGGATACCTTACTTTCTCTGTTTTCAAAAGGCTGACATTTTCATTTGGGTTATTAAAGTTAGTAGCTAGCCCGGGTCCATATTTGTTACTTAACTGTAAGGTGAATTTTTGGAAAGTGCTCATAATCCACACATGCATCCAGGTGGGAGTGACAATATTGGTTACTCATATCAAAAGTGATTAAAATTCAAATGCAGGAAGTCCATTGTCCATCACGTGCACTAGCTAGGTGTCCTGGGCTCACCATGGAGTAAGTTATCCCTGAGGATGGCTTTCTACTGAAAAGAAAATCACTTGTGTTGTGCTCCGTTCTTACATACCTACATGCAAACTGTTACGCTTACACCCTTTTGGTATGGGTAAGCCACTAAAAGGCCTTTTAGTGTGAATGTGCCTGTATACTTCCACTTTGTAGTGTGGTTGCTATTCCTATAAAGACTGGGAAAAAAAGTATACCTTTGCAGTGGTCATCGCAACAGGCTCAGAGCAAGGTTTGTTTCTGCATATGTGCACTTGTGAATTATCAAATCCTTCCCTGAAGGAACTGTATTTCAGTGTATGTGCTCACAATTACTTTTTGTAGACCAGGCCTCTGTTTTTATGAACATTGCTAGGACAATAGTTTTATTCTGAATTAGCACAAATACTTGATGAATGAGTCCTTGCGAAATTCAGGAGCAACACCAAGAAGATGATGGAAGCTTTGCAATGGAATTTAGTTCTTGCAAGAAAACTGTATCATTGCAGATTTTTATGAAGTGAAGGACATATTTGAAATCTAGCTAATGTTCTCAAATTGATGAATTGTTATGCTTTCAAGAACCATTTTTTAGCAGGGTATAGATGAAGACTGTATTGCTACGACAGTTCAGTCTCCCACAAAGAAAGATGTCTGGCATAAGCTGCAATAAGGCGTCCCTTTTGTGCAGCTCTTTACATCATCGGGTTTAAAGTGGAAATAACGTTGTGACCGAAGCATGAACAGTCTGCCCTTTCTGCCGTCTTGTTCATTCAAATCGGAGAAGAAAGCAGGTGCTGAAAGACAGTGCTGGTCTGTCGCTCTGTGTTAGTGAGGCGGACTCATCTGCTTTGATATGTAACCTGACCAGTACAAGAGACTGTGCTTGCAACAGAAAAGGGCTTGCACAATACAAACCAAAACATGGCTACTGGGGCTAATTTTAGACTTTCTGGCCTTGACAATGTCCTTTATTTCAGTTATTTTTATTTTTTTATATATATATATTTTTTCTTTTGTTAGATCCTCAGGCCATGTGAGTTGTGGCAGAATGCCTGGATTTCAGTCCTTGAATTTGGCTAGTTATGTGTCCCCTGCAGACAAATATTCTGAGTGCTGTTCTCTCCCTAGGATATCCATTTACTCTTCTATTGCATCCTGACTATTTGTTATATCTACTTAGAGGAGTTTATGAATGATAGATAAACTTCTTTTGGAAGGATTTTGCCCACAAAAATCTTACTTTCTAGCTTAAGCTTTGGTTTTTAGGTAACCAGTTTACATCCTTCAAATGTTGAAAATTTGGTGTCCAGGCACCTGAAACAAGAAGTTCATCGGGCTAAGACAGAGTCAAGTTTTGAATTTTTTTCTTTTTTGCCATCCTCATTTACTAGTGGTCTGTGGATAGGTATGTGATGCAGGATGCTGCTTGCTGTGTGAAAAGTTATAAACGCTTTGTTCCAGGAGCAAGTCAGCAGTTGTGAAGAATGATACCACTTGCTGAGGTGTGGGCGCCTCTTCTCTCCGTGCCGTTGCGTCAGCAGGATGCTGTACAGCTGCTTGCTGTTGGGAGTTGAAGGGTGGGGAGAAGAGGTCGAGAAAGAGGAAGCGTGATCTAAGATCATTACTGGCTTACGAGTTGTAGTAACAGCTTATTAGATTCCATTGAAATTGTTGGGTGTGCTTTTGTCTGTCATCATTGAACAGAGAGAGTATATTGCAAATGCCAACTCCAGTGCGGAAAGACTGCTCTTTCCCTAACTGCTGTTTCGGAGCAGACGTTAAACGCTTGGCCGTAACGTGCATGTGGCGATGGTGTTGCAGGTCACCACAAGATTAAAATTATTTGGAGTAGCAACAGAGTTTAGCAGTGGAGTTCAGTAGGTATTGTATTAACACGTGTTCAGACCGAGTTCCTTTGAGAGGAAGTCAGTCATGGGCTCATTTCACTTCTTTTGTTTTGCTAAATCAAAGCAGTGTCCAAAAGAAATTAATTATATATAGTCTTCAGTTAGAGGCAATTATAAAAGTTTAAACACTCCAATTGTGCATATTATCTGGAACAGAAAGGGAGGACTGCAGGGTGAGGGAGAAACGTTCCAGCTGACAAGCTATTGTCTGACAATCTGCCCCGTGGAGTGGTTACTCTTTGTTTCTGAAGCATCTGTAATTTGGGCCACTGTTGCATAAAACAGTTAGACGTGCCCATCCGTGTAGCAGTTCCCATGCATCTGTGTCAAACACAGGTTTTTCCTGCCTGGTGGATGTAGGGTAAGGCAGTTTTTCATTGGTTCCCTTCATGAGATATTAACCTCTTGTATCTGTATTATTGGGTACCGGCATTGGCAGCCGTGCAGATTTGGTTTCTCGCTCACTGTATGAGTCTCTAAGAGACACATTAGCAGGCTGTAACTTAATTTTCTCAGAATCTTATTGGGATCTAATTTCATGTACTGCTATTTGTTGTTATGGAGACAGTATAATGAGTTCAGTTGTATAAGGGTGGAAATATCACATACAGTTTCTGTTCAGGGTAAAAATGACAAAATGGCATTTCTATAAATGGTGTTCCAGAATAAACTGCTTCAGTGGGACTCATGAAGTTTTCCTTCCAGCTAATTCTTCATCATTCTACATTTTTCAAACTAAGCGGCACAAGAAGCATTTTAAAAATAAAAATCATTGGAGACTTTCTATATGAATAGAAGAAGGTTTACTATTCTCATTTAAAGTGTAAGAAATCATCAGAAAAGCCAAGATATTATGGCAAAAAAAAAAGTATCCTCTTTAATACCTTTATTATATTAAAGAGTATGAATGTATCTTTCTTTGCAAGATGATTTAACTGCCAAATATTTCAACTAAGAGAACAATGCTTTTACAGTGTCACATAATTATTTGTCTCATAAAAGTAAAATTATGTCCCAGTGAATCTGATGCAGCTAATGTTGTCATGCTTGAGATCTTTGTTCCCTTTTGGGAGCCTATATAGAAAATTGGCGAACAAGTTAGAGGTGTCGTCTATGTGGATAAGAGCTCTATGTGGAAAAGATAGATGCAGTACTTGCATTATTTTTTATTTTATTATAAAATCTAAAGTATAGAATAAATCTCATTTCTTTCTTTTTGGAAAGTTGACAGATAAACTCACTGCAAGTCCTGTATCCATGTCATTTAATACTCAGGCAAATTTACCATTGACTTTTACTCCTTTATCAGCATAGAGGTGGAGAAACATTTGAACGTTTTGAGATCACCTCATGCTTGGTGTGGCACTAAATTTACACCAGTCGTTACTTTGGCTTATTCCATAAAATGGGGAGCCTTTCTAAGAAGCCTGGGCTTCGCTGCACCAGCATTTAATGAAAGCAGAAACCAGAAAGCCAAAAAGATAGTATTTGTACCAAAGAGGTTCTAAAGCAGACAAATACTATCACTTCTTGAGCAGCAAAAATCTATTTCTGCATTAACATCCTTAAATAACACTTTTAAAGGTGTTAGATCTGAGAATTGCTTAGCTGCTTAATTAAGGGTTGTGAGATGCAGAACAGAAGTTTACTTCCCTAGGTGTGGGGTTAAATAGTAGGTGTGCAGCTGTGGATGAGGCTTAACTTCTGTGGAAGGGTTGGTAAAGTTTCGGTATTCCTCAGGACATTTGCATTGCCATCATCTGCTGTTTCCAGTCTGTACACTTGGCAGAGCTCCCTATCTCTTCAGTCATGTGAGCTCAGAATTTAATTTTTATTAAATAAGTTTAAGCATCAAGTGAAATAATTTCAGCAGTAACATTAGTTGAAACCAGGCAAAACTATTTCTCTTTGTAGCTTTCTGTCGACCTTTATTTAAAGCTTGTATTTCAAGAGAGACATTAGTAATGATGCCAGACAAATTTAGAAATTAAGGACATTTAAATACCGGGTTAATAATAAGCAGACACAGTGCATAAAGTCCGCCCTCCTAGTTTGTTCTGGGCAATGTTTGAAGCTGTTTTTGTGTGTGTAGCATCAAGAAGAACACAGGTATCAGTCCTGGGGCCGTTACCCCAACTAACGTTCATAGGAAGCCAAGGCGATGATTACACCAGTATGTGTGCTCAGTGGTTGTTTTCTTGTAGTTTGGATTACAGTCTGTGAAGGTTTTATGGTATGCAATATAATAAGCAAAAAGGCCAAGTTAAAATCTGTTCAGCCGTGGAAAGAAACATTCAGAATTCTTTATTCTTTCTAGGAGTTTTCTAGAAACTCAAATGTGAGTTTATGTAGTATTTAAGTAGGCTAAGTAAATCTTTTTGGAAGGGGAAAAAAAAAAAAAAGCCTTGTCCAGCTTTGTTAACTTCAATAAATATTATTCTCTTTATAATGCTGCCTTTAACATCCTCCAATTGTGAAATTGTGATCTGCTCATCAATAAATAAATAAAATAAAATAAAATAAAGAATGCAGTTTATCACAAAGTCGTAAACTAGGTTTTGCAAAAGACTGTTCAATCTTAATGAAATCAGACCCTATCAGTCTGGCCAAATCCCAGAGTCTAAGGCAAAAGTATCCTGATGGAAAAAGGCTGCAAAGTTTTGGCTCTTTCAGTTTTCATGTCTACCTGAAAATGTTTAAACAATGCCATCATGCACTGCTTTACTGTAAAATATTTTTGTGGCATCTGAGGTCCTGGTGCTGATGAAAAATGATCAAGAGATCAAGAGCAGGACGTTATCTCAGAGGGGCGAGAGAGAGCTGAAGGGCAGATGAACGAAGTCTCTGCCTTAGCAGGGGCAGGTTTACTCCATGGTTCAGGCTGGAATGGAGAGAAAGGGAAGACTTCTCTAAAACTATGGGGAAACCCTGTGCAGACAGTTCTCAAGATTTGCTACTGCTACTAGCAGAAAAATTTCCCTCTCTGTAATTTGCAAAGTGAGAAATCCAGTTTACTTGTAATTATGCGTCTTTTCTCGGTGTGTGGTCTTAAGCCAAACAGCTTTTGCTAGATTTAGTTAAATAGACCAGATGGTCAGAACATAAATAACTAGAATTAAGGCCAAATATGTGTGGACATATCTATCTCCAAAAGTTGCCTGCTCTTAAGGAGAAAAAAAAAAAAAAAATTGAAAACAGTAATCTACAATGAAATTAGATTTACCTTTCAGTGAGTAGTTTTCAGCTGGTAGCACTGTTTTTAACTTCTGCTCATTTGTTTTTAATTTACTTAATTTCTTTCTCTAAAGACATACGAATTTAGTCGCATCAAGAACTGGCTGGGATTATTAAACTGTTCAGCCCATGATAGTTTAAATACCTTCCCTTAAAGTCACTCTTAGGCACTGTTTGGAATACACTAGCTGCTGAATGTTTCCAGATTATCTAGGGCTACCCTTATCCAATCCATTCTGCATTTCAAATTCTTCTCATACTTGTCCAAACAACAGTCTGATTCTTCCTTTTTATTAACATGAACTTTGACTTGGAATTTTCTTAATATTCTGCTGAAAAAGAGGAAAAGGTGGAAATAAAATACTGTCAAATAGTATAATTGTTTCTCTACTGGTGTTATTTTGTGTCTTTCTTTTATGATCTCGAGTCTTTAAATGACATTAATTGGCAGCATAATTATAAAACACACAGGAATTAAAGTGCTAGGCATGCAGTCCTTACAGAGAGCACAGAAAACTTTCTACCCTGAAAAACATTCAGTATCAAGAGTGTCTTGTTTTTCTGTGAGCATCTTGATGGTCATGACGTGAGAATTTATGTATTGCATGTGCTAAATATAATCATGATGCAATGAATATGCAGTTATTGGTTTAGGATTGTGTAGGGTGTGTTTTTTTTTTTTTTGGCATTACAGGACCTTACTAATACTTCCTTCATATTGTTCTAGAGGACTTGGGATGGGGGAGGAAAGACATAGAGGGAGGAAAAAGATAAGAAGTATTTCTGGCCTGCTGGTCCTGTGCGTATGAGTATGCGTGTGTATGTGTGTGTGTACATATATATACATAGTTATATATATATAGTTATATATATAAACCACCCTTTTTGCCTGTGACATATCCAAATGTTAGCCCTAGATCTATATCCAGTTTTATCACATTTGTACACTAAATAGAATGGCTGAGTAAATATTTAACCCTGAAAGATCTCCTACGTTTTTCCTCCGGAAGAGGCAAAACTTTTTTTCTTTTCCAGAAGACTGAGGGGTTTGTCAGAGCTCTTTGGCTGATAGAACGGTGATGTTTTCGTGTTTCTGCTCTTTCCAAAAGTGGCTGTCTTCTGTTTTGTTTTGTGACATTTTGTAGTACCTTTAAAAGCTGGTGAAAATAAAAGTACTATTTGTGTCAAATTAAGTATCCGAGAGAATATTTACCTCAAGGTTTCTCTGTGAAAAGCCAACGTGTGTGTGTTTCACATCAAGGACCCGAGGTCTGTTTTGCAGCGCTGCGGTCATGAAAGCACAGCATCTGGAGGCTGGCAGCAGAGGCTGTAAAACCTCCAGAGGAGATGGTGCTGTACCAGAGTACAGGTCTGGTGGGGAATAAGAAGTGATCTCACATCACAATATTTAGGCGTCTGTGACCAAAATTTAGGTACCGCTGATGTTCTCCAGCGTGCTCGACCGAGTTGTCCGATTCTCTTAATTTGAAGGCAGGGTAGGGAAAGGATGCCTGTGCCGTGCAGGACGACCCAGCGAGAGCTGAGCGCTGGCGCTGCTGGCCGGGCGGTTCCCTGCAGGAGCCACGCTCCATGCGAGGGCACCTGGGGAGCAGCAGTCCCAGCGCTCACCCACCAGCATCCTTCGGCACGGGGCGCTGCAGAAACGGGGAAGAGAAGCCAGTTTTTTCAGTTTCCTGTCTCTGCTGGCTCCTATCTGCCAGAGAAATCACAAGCAAAGGACTCAGCAATTTCCTTTCCCACCCAAGGAAGAGGAGTGAGCTCTCCCCCTCCGCTGCATTCCTGCTGACCTGGGGGTGTCGCTTCTCTCGCTGGCAGGGCTGCGCACCACTGAGCGGCAAGAAAGAGCTCAGAGTCATCTCTTACAGGGGTGAGTTGTCTAACAGTGGGATGTGAGGAAATTTTTAAAAGGTGAATCCTTAGAGGAAGTTCCCGTTGCGTTTCTGTGTTAGTGCCTCCCGTTCTGCTTAACAAACAACGCTCCGTGAAAGATCACAGCTGTGCAAGTGAACAGTTAGTTACCCACCAGCAATGAAGGCTAGACCAGGCTGTGATTTATCAGTAATTTAAGATTAATGGCCTATCACAGAGCAATTCACTTGTTTTTTCGCTTGGACTCCAGCAGCCTTGGCCACATAAATGAGTTTAGTAAATTGCATTTATGTGAACTTCTTTTTGGTGCTTTTAATGGAATTACTAATGACACTGTAATGCCGTAGATGCTGCTGATTAAACCCAGAGTAGTTATTGATAAACTATGAATTGGCAAGCTTGAAAGTGGAATATTGAATGATTTTCATAACAAAAATATACTTCTAGTGGTTAAGCAAATAATGCAGCAATTTTTAAAAAATGGTTTTGCTCACAGTAATACAAACAGATTTGGTGAAAGAAATACACATCAATTTTTCTTGAGATAAGTGTCTGGTTTTAGGAGAAATGTGCAGTGGTTTATGTGGGAGGCTGTTCAAAGAGAGCAGCCCACACATGAAGAACTTGTCTTTTGTATGAGTAATACAATTTAAGGCTTTTTTTCATGACACTGCTTAATTTCTATACAAATAAGTAGAAGCATCACATAAACATGTGCCTCAGAGCAGACGTTTTCACAGCTACGTTCTTTAGAAGCACTTATCCAAAATTTTAGTGACTGCGTCTGCAGCAACAAGGACTTACTTGGTACTATAATTACATTCAGGATCTGGCAGGAGATCTGATGGGTAATTGAACTTTTACATTAACTCGTTTTAAGGTAGTCTTGCTTTGATCGTAGACTTCAGTATTTGGCCGGTTTCACGGAGCAGTGAGTGGATTGTTGCCCCATCCCAGGGCTATGCATCGAAGTGGTGTCCCATGCAGGCTTTGAGTGCCAGCAGCCACCACCTCTGCCACCAGTGGCAAGCTCTGCGAGACTTTTCTTTCCCACCAGTCCTCTCCCACTTGGGCTTTCAGGAGGAAGTAATCTCAAAACCCTTCTCAGCGTTAGCCTAATCTGCCATCACTGCGCTTGGTAGTGTGAGCTTAGCATGCAGCACATTAAATAGCCAGTAACAGGATAGCTTCAAAATAGATGAAGAGCAATCATTGCAGGCAAGCCTAATAAGTATGCGCTTATTTGTGTGATCCTGAATACTTGCAAATATTCTTCTCTATGGAAAAACAAGAACAAAGAAGCTAAATATTGTTAAGTGGCAAGCCCTGTTGCCTGTTGGTAGTCTGAAGTCGACTTTAAAGACCCGTACCTGGTTCACGTACTGTCTCGCTGTGTGATGCAGGGGAGTTCCCACTGTGGGTAGCCTTAGGTTTTCCACTAGCAAAAAGAGCACAATATTTACTTCCATAGAGTGTAAATGCTACACAAGTGCAAATTATTACCAGTAATTTAATGGGGAGAGTGCATCCACATTTGTCACTGTCCCCTTTATATTGTTAAGAACATCCCTGTGTCAACTATGTTCTCCTTTTCCCGTTAGGTTGGCAACCATTGAGCCGTCCTTCCTTTTTATTTTTCGTTTTTAATTCTGCCCCTACATTGTAGAAAGTCTCTCAAAACAATTCCATTCATACACGAGGGAAGAGCTGGACTTTGTTTGGTTTGAATACAAGCTTCTAGTTTGATCGTCTGCTTGTTTTGCGGTTCCGTTGTGGGAGGGCTGGGCTGCAGCAGCAGCAGGTTTGTGTCACCGTCGGGGTGCTGAGGCTCACGGTGACCCTCTCTGGGCACAAGCAGCGCTGCACAGCCCCTGCCACTGCCCGCAGTCCCACGCAGGGCGGCCGCTAGACCCCTCGATCTAGGCTTAGAGGGCACCCTGGAGCCCGAAGACTGTTGAAAACGAAAGGATTTAAGCAGATAAAAGCATTGGTGAATCTAGAAAATTTGCAGGGTTAGCTCTCTTGATCATTGTACAGGAAAAACAACGCACTCGGGCAGACTGAGCGTTTGCACCGGGGCAGGGAGGGAGCACGAGCTGGGGTGCTGGACTCGGGCAACCTGGAGCTGAGCTGCCCACGTCTTCCTCAAACCATGGGCCTCGTCCGCAGGAGTGCAGAGAGCACTGCAGGGCGCTCCGGGAGGTGCTGCAGGTGCGGTCCCGTGACTGAGTCTGAATCTGCCAGCAGTGAGCTTGGTTTCCTTGCCAGGTGGGAGCAGGGAAAGCTGTTTGGTAACTCTTCTAGGAGTCTTCACAAAAACTGAGCCAATAAGCTCTCTTGGAAACATAGATATTTAAGGAATACTAGGACAGATAATGAAGAGTTTTTGACGGTCAAACCTCTGTGCATGAGCGTAATCTGGCTTTTGACTGAAGGAGGGCACAGACCGGATTAAGAAACACTGGAAGAGGGGGTTGGCTTTCTGTGGGCATGATCTATGGGAAAGACAGGAGGAGCAATACTTGTAATGGATATTTGTATCTTGGAAGAAATAATTCATCTCTCCGTAATAGTCACAATCCTCCTAACGTCTCTGAAAGATTTCTGAATGAGCTTTCAATGAACTCTTAAGAACCAAGATGGTCTAGTAAAGGTAATACAGAGCTCTGTGTGTGCTAATCAGTCTTGCAGAGGCACAAGATGTAAAAGATCCAATAATATGTCACAGAGAAGATAGATACTTCTTTTTTGAAATTCCAATTCATGTCTTTTACTGGTAAAAAGTGAGAAGGCACCTGGGCAGACGTTTAGCCTATGTGTTACTTTGCAGAACCATTGCATTAGATCAGCGGTCTGTGGATGAGTAATTAAAACGTTAGGCTGTTCTGTATGTGTTTGCTGAATGGGGTTGACCTCTATTCTTTGTCATAATACAAAGCGAGTTCATAGGCTGTATTTAGTGTATTGATAGTGATTGGAAAGCTGTTTCAAGGTAGTAGATGAGCATTTACAAATTAGAGTTTTTCATCCAACTCACAGACAAGACAAGGAACAGCTGCAAGTGCTGTTACTATTGCTGGAACCTGGGCAAATTCATTCTGGAAAATTTGTGTTTTTTCCAGTATTTCTGTTCTCAGTCTGGACATAAAAAAAATCCCTGGCAGAGCACTCAGGCACAAGAATAGTCGGGGTCACCCATCCTGGTTAGCGTCTCTGTGGTTTTGTCCCTTACAGGCTCCCTTGGGCCGTAAAGACAGCTGCCACATAGGTTAGCATTTTGATTATTCAGGAGATGCCCTCACCCCTCAAAAAACACCTATGAAAATAATAGTCACTTCCTTAAAAAAGACGTAAGAAAAAAATGCATACTTTTATTGAAGGCTGTGTGGCAATATTTCACTAACCTCTCCTGAGAACTCCGCTAGGAGAGACGCTTTCCTGTGATCAGGGTGATTTATACTGAAGCTGCGTTAGAACAGTTGTAAACGTGAGTTTAACTGAAATCACAGAAGTATCAAGCAGAAGAGGATCAAATGAGATCAAGAGTGGAAGCGGAACTGCCACGTTCAAACAATGACGAGTGAACATAGGCCAAGGAAAAAATATAAGAAGAAATTTGGATAGTGCTTCTTTAAAGAAATTCATGTATTTCTTGCTGTGTGATTTTTTTTCCTCATTGCTTAGTAATTTAGTTAACGTCATCTTGCTACCCTGTTTCAAAAGGATTTTGTGACAGCACCTGTCCTGTCTGCTTTGATCCAAAACCTGAACTTGAGAGTGTTAAGGAAGCCCAGGCACAATGCCTGCTCTGGAAGTACAGTGGTCCTTCACAAAGCAACTACATCTCGGAGGTGACAGTTTTGGTTCCCGATGATTCTCCACTGTGCTTGCGAGCGAGGGAGATGGAGCAGCCTGGTTCCAGCCCTTCTGCTCCCTCTGGAGTCTTTCATTGTACTCAATATTGATGCCCTGGCAAAGGCTACGTAATATGGCAGAAAAGGTGAAAATTGCTAAATGAAATGTCTCTTCATTTTAAAACAAAGAAAATTACTGTCCTTCAGTAGCAGTCTGTGATAGCGAATGGGGCAAGTAAACAATGATAACGTTAGATAAGATGTTTGGTGAGATTTCTTCAGGATATTGTACTAAACTTTTCCATTACTGGTTTCCCCTAACAATTTACACTCTAGTAGCACTCAGAGAGTACAGTAAACTGAGCAGTTCAGTTTTGCATTGTAAGTGTTGCCTGGAATGTACTGGAAATACAACATTTTTTTGAACAAGGGAAGGGGAGAACATTAAAGTCGAGCAGCCTAATTTCATCCAAGTCTCTTTGCCTCATGTTCCCTACCAGCTGCCTTCCTACTTTCAGAGATGCCCCGGCAACAGGAGCCCTGTAGCCCAGGGATTTAAATAGTATTTAGGTCCTCAGAATCTGGGCCACATTTGGGACACTGTTCTTTGCACCAGAAGTGGTGTGAAAAAAAGATACAAAGTTGGGAGTGAGCAAAGGGGCAGATGGAGCAGTGCCGATCGGTGGCACAGAAATGGGGACTCCGGGCACAAAAGCTAGCAGAGGCAGAAGCCCCTTGTGCAGCCCAAGCTAGTGGAGCACAGCGGTTTTATCTAAGCTTTCAGAGTGCTGGCACTCTCTCATCTCTTTTTGGCCAGTGTCTTGGGACAGACGTGTGGAATGCGATGCGGCAGGGGGAGTGGGAAATTTAAAAGGGGATGGAAGATGGAAAACAGAAGGAGCTGGCCCAAGCGAACAAGCTGTGCTAGTTCCCTAGCACAGGATACAGAAGTTTCTGACGCTTGGGTAAGGAAGCTTAAGCTCCTGAATGGCAATTAGCAGTGCAGCCTACTGTGTGGGTATAAATCGTTCGCCAACCTGCAGAATTTTTCGCGCTCTCTGTCCCTTTAAGCAGGCATTTATCATTCGCACTGCGAGGCAACTCCAGCTCTCCTTTTCTCTTGAGTTGTTTGACTCCACTGAAGTAAAAAAAAGGATTTCTGGGAACTGCTGTTTTGCATAATTTTTTCCAAATTTGTGCCAAGGTTTGGATCTATCCCTAAGATTCAGAATGCCGTGAGGAAATAAGTTGGAGCAAAGTTATTTTCCGTGACAGTCAGTTCTTTGTCAAAATGAATTGATCTGAAGTTTGCAGGATAGATTGCCTCTTAATTTTGTCACCCAGTTTCAGAAATTACCTGCAGCAGGAAGGCCACAGTTGCAGCTTTCAGGAGTGCTGAAGAAACACTTCAGAAGCGTCATCACAAGCAGGCTGGGGCAGTGCTCCCACACTGCTGTTAAACAGCAGCTTAACAGCCGGGGCACTGATGCCCAGAAGGGGCTGTTTCATAAGGCTGACAACTCTATGAAGTTCCTTGTTGGAGTGTCCTCCCCTCTTTTTCATTTAGGTAAATTTAAAATCCGTACTCTGATGCCTGTCCAACCGGACCTCACCGGATATAAATCTTGTGGTCACGTGCAGCCAGGGTCCCGCTTTTGTTTAGGGTTTAGGTTGCAGCGTTTTAGCTATCACTGGACGCCTAGAGGGCAACATCAGGTTTTCCCGGCTTCAGAAGTGAGTGCTGGCAGATTGTGCTTCGTAAGGTTTAGCTATGGGCTTAGCTCAAATCTTCTCAGAAGCATGGGCAAAAATAAATTTTGCCATCCCAAGGGTGACAAGCCAGGCTTTTCCTGCTGTAGGATGGGTGAATGAAAGCGAAAATACAAGGAGCTGATCTGAGAACGCAGCATTCCTGCTCTCTGCAGGATAGGAAAAGCAAAACTTTTTAGCAAGGGCCACCCCAATCTTTAGCTCAGACATCACCACCTTTTATTCTTCAGCAGCAGTCTTGCTTTTCCAGGGCTCTGCTGGAGGAAGACAGAACAGTGGGCATCAGAGTGACAGATGCTAAATCAGCTGGTGACAGGCCAGTATGAAAGAGGCTACGCAAATGTAAGGGCGTTTCATTGTTCGGAAGTATGTACCTGTGGTTGTATCTCCAAATAATCCACTGATGTTACTTTCCTTGATGTTGGGCCTAGGAAGCCCTTCCTTTTTGTAAGGGCATATTGGCAGTGTCTTTTGGAGAGCCTTGAGAGTATACAGCCTCGTGTTTCCTGTTCGAAGGCATAAATTTAAAAAAAAAAAATAGCATACAGTCTAATATTGAATTGTTCTGGGAAGCTAAAATGAGCCTGTGTTTAAACATGCACTGTGATCTGGCAGAAGCGAACTCTCCCTTGACCAGCTTGTGCTGATTTTTGGCGTGTTGGTGCCCTGAGCTAACCATCATAGAGCCCCACGAGAGCTGGAGGTGACACTCAGGAAGGCTGGCAAGGGGAGAGAGAGAGGGTCCCTTCTTCCCTTGGCAGCGCGGACTTGCGACAGTGTAAAATGACTTTGTAACAAGAACCTCGGTGATTTATTTTTTCTTGTAATTTGAATAGGAAATAGCTCTCTGTTACCAGTATTAGCATGGTTTGGATTGCTGCTGTTCAGCAGCCAGTTTTTGAGCCATGTGATTTCATGGAATTTGGATCTCAGATAGCTTTTCTTTTTTTTTTTTTTTTTAACTTGTTCAGTTTGAGAATACACCTGAATATCTAGATGTTTCTTCAAGTACCTTTTTAAAATTTAAGTTTTATATTTTCCTCTGCTCATATACTTTATGCTCTTGTATTAGTTTCAAGGTTTCCAAGGGATGTATAAGCATTAGTAAAATATTTCACGACTTACAAATGATGTGCTATTGTTATTCCAGTACTGTGGCAAGAGAAACCTGCGACCTCGTGAATTATTCAAATGCGTGTCATAAGGCTGTAAGTGAGAAGCAGAGAGAGCTTACACGGATGAGTACTGTGAGCTCCAACTGATGTTTGAGGTTGGTCCTGCTTTGAATGGGCTCACAGCCAGATGACCTTGTAAGGTCTTTTCCAGCCCGAATTATTCTATGAATGCATGTGCATGGATGTGGTGCAATGCCCCCTCAGTCCTGGATGCGATGCAGCAAATAGCAGTGCAGGAGTTAACAAACCTTCTCAGAGAAATAAGCTGAAAAGAAGCTGCAGTGTTATGATTCTTTGTATAACCGAGTAAGGGAAAAATCTTGCCTTAAGGGTTTCTAGTTCAAACTTCTCCTGGAAGTCCAAGAAAAATCTTTTTTTTTTTTCTGAATAAGCTTATGCAAATTCAAACTTTTGTCCTTCGTATAAGTGGCACCAATCGAACAGAAAATAGTTGCATGCAGTGGGAACTCAGTAATTAGCATGTTCTACCATGGCTCTTCTGAGCAGAGCTGAAAACCTGTTTAATATAAATGCATTTTACTTTATTTTATTCATGTTTAATTTATGTTTTAGCTGTTGCATGTTTCTTGTATCATATTTTATTTTTTGTGAAAGAAAATCACAAGAAGAAAAAAAATTAATATTGCTTGATGGTGGGTACTGGAAGGTAGCTCAAGTGCTGTTTGCTAATATGAACATTTTGTCACTCATATCCTGAAGATGCAAATATCCTCTCAGAAAGTATTTACTGCTGATTCCCACTGTAGTGTCTTTTTTTCTGAGTATTGTATCATAGTTGTGATTTGGGGAAGGAAAGGAAAATTATATTACCAAAATCATTTTCAGTTATTTTCCTGTGGTTTTATGCTTATTTTTTTTCAGTAATCTTGCTGAAATCAGTAACCTAGCATGGATTTTCCAGGAGCTGAAATAGGTTAAATTTTGTAAAAGGATTTAGTAGTATTTTGCACAAGTTTTTTCTGTTTTTAATACACTTGTGCTTTAATGTCCTACATTATTATGAGCTGTGCCATGGTAGACGCTTTGAAATATACAGAGGAGAGAAAGCCTGAAAGTAATTTGAGATAGCAACAATGCTGCTGGTTTTTCAAGTTACCAAAAGGTTTTTGTAAAAGTGCTGTGTCCGCATTAACACACAGTCCAGCACAGTGGGATGGGTCTGTAAGGCAGAGCGTCCGCACCGTGCGTGGTCTGGGGGCTTCGCTTTGGGCGGGCTCTCGTCCAGTGCTGAGGCCAGGATCCCTGGTAGCAGTGGGAGCCCATTATAAGTTTCTGGAGCCCATCTCCTGGCTTGGTTTTATTGAAAAGGAGTCCAGTTTGTGCTCTCTGAGAGCACTCTGCAATGCGAAACAAAGCATGCTAGATGGGGATGGCCATGAGGCGTGCTTCGGAAAGGCACACCTGGTCAGAGACAAAACGCCGGTGTAAATGCCCTTCACATTCACTGTAAAAGTGCACTCATGCTATCTTTTTTTCCTGTATACTAAAACACTAAAGCTTATCATCTTGCTACAGATTTGTCTAGTATCTATGAATATGACAAGAAATCATCAACATCAGTCATTATGGGATCTACGTCTGCCATCATTCATTCTTTTATGTTGCTGCAATCCAGCTGAGGGCATTTTCAGTTTTGTTAGTGAATGCTGAGAAGAGAAATCACTGTCGAGAGGTAAAAGCAGTATGTGTAATTTTTTGAAGTTATGAATAGTGGCAACTATATTTAATGGGCTGTATAAAAAGCTTGCAAGATCTCTTTAGGTGTCTGCTTGCTTTTGGTTGCCAAACAGAATAATTTGTTTTAATTCATAAAAGTGATAATAATACAGTACATTTTGCAGCAGGTATTCTCTAGAGCTTCGCTTCAGTATGCTTTCTGCCTGGTTTCACTTGAGCTCAGTGAGCTGGTAAAGCTTTCAGGCTCGTTCAGAAATCAGCCTTTTGGGTTAGCAGGTTAATTGTTTTTCAGCTCGCGTGGCGGGCTTGTGCGTAAGCGATGGAGAGGAGACGGTTCATTTCGCTGTGCAGGTGCGAGCGTCGGGTAGTTGGCGTTACGCCGCCCTACGCTTGAGCAGCCGTGTGGGGACTGCTCCCGGGCAGGGTCTGGCCGCGTAGGCTCAGCCGCGGCTCCGCTGGCTGGCGACTGTGAGAAGCCCTGGCTCTTCCTGGCTTCCACCTGGCCAACGGCATTCGGTTCTTGGAAGGTCTTGCCCGAGCGCGAAATAGAGAGAAAAGTGGACTAGACCATTATCGGGAGCCCCCATTAATAAATCTAACTAGTGTTCTGTTCTGAAAGTCATAAAAGACCTCCCAGAACTTATGGATGGGGATAGAAAATTTTCAGTAAATGCTGTTACTTGCACTATTTTCAAATGGGAGTTCTTTTGGATTTTTAAGCTGAATGTGGGATTATAAAGATATTTTTCTGGAACTTTATTAACAACTAGATGTAAAATAATCGTATCTTATTGTAAACTCAAGTTACCAATTGTTAAAGCTTTCAGGCTAGAAAGTCACAATTCAATTTGCAGTAGCTAGAATGCTAGGGGAATGTACATACCTTTATCAGCCCTGAGGTCTGAGTAGCAATGAACCAATGCCTTTTTCGTCAACATTATTAGCCACAACCATTTACAGTGCAGTACAAACCCATCGTGTTGCATGTTTTCCTGAGAGCAGTACAGTTCCTGAGCAAGACGTTGATTCTTCTGCCACCGTGTGGTTATGTTGTTCAGAATCTACAACCATTTTAAGACGGATGTACTACTGTGGTTTTTGTAAAGACCGGCTATAAATTATCACAATTGTTTTATTGTACATGGTCAGACTTCGTTAACTTACGTTGTTTGGTTTATAAAGATTAAACTTCAAAATACATGTTTAGAAGAAACAAAATTCAAACAGTAAAATTGTATCTCTTCAACTGCTAGGATTTACTGTAAATTGTGTATTCTTGTTTTAGCCTTTTTCCCTGTTGAAAAGAAGTAATAAAGCTCTTTGATGCTTTAGAACAGGATTAGTCCCTACATTTTGAAATAAAATGTTAAGTTAGAGTTTCCAAAACCACCATTGAACAGTAGTGATTAACCCTTTTTTTCCTGGTTTTTCCTCCTTTGTATAATGTATTGAGAAGTTAGGCTTTGCTTAAAAAATAAATAATTTTCCATTTCAGTGGGAGAGGGGCTTGCAGAAACATGTTTGCAGATGTATTCCTTAAGTCTTTTTGCTGCCAATTCCTTTTTTATTTATTCACAGAATTCAAAATTGGACCTTAGATATCAATACCAAGAAAAGTAACAAAGGACAGACTTCACAGGCTTTGTAAAAGGGTATCCGGCATGTCAGACCTATTGCTTTTCTTTCCTTCTTTCTGTGCTATTTTCATACAGCTCCTTCAGATTTCTTGTCAAAATAACCAGCTGCCATAAACCCCATGATTATTACGTAAGCTGTGCTGCTACTGAAATACTCATTAATATGGCAAGGTACATGTCATTTCACACCATGCATTGTCTGAAATTATAATTTTAGTTCTGAATAAGCTTTTTGCTTTTACTCCTCTGTAATAAAAGATATTTTTAGTGGAAGGGATGAAACTAAGTTTGAATGTTGAAGTATGGTGTGTATGTGTGCAGGCAGATTTGAAAGGTGTAATTAAATTGCTTAGCTCTTTTTTATTAACTCTACTGAGTGTTAAGTCTGAATCTCAGTCATTTGCCTTATACTGTTAATTTAGTCAGAATATGTTCAGTAATAAAACCTCGGTCTTTTAATTGATTTTGCAGATTTTGAAATCTTCAGTAATTCAGTCTGTAGACAAGCAGGTTTAGCATTTGATTCTCAGTGCTCATTCCTTTGTGCTTGGAAGCACTAGGTCCTATATTCATGTATTAATCAACAGGGCTCTGTCTTGTGGTGTTTTTTGGGTCATCTTGTGATAGACCCACACACCTCTCTGGTGTTTTCTTGGATGCATTTAAGTACATTTCTTTTGTGCTGATGGACTTTGTATGGCTGCATTGAAAAGGCTTCCAAATTATACTGTAAAATACAATGAAAGATGTTTCGTTAAAGGAATAATGGTTTTTGCAAAGTGCTAGCACTTTTAGTGTGCACTGGAAGCAAATTCCATACTGCTGAGTATTGCTTGGGCAGATAAGGAAAGGCACCACTGCCAAAACGATTCAGCAAAGTTTGTAAATGCCAAAGAACCTTGATTTAAAGAGCCAAAAATATGATCCTTTTACATTTTCTTTAAACTAGGTCATAGAGCTGTTCAGGAGCAAGTCTTTAGAGAATCTTTAAATGAGTTCTGCTAAACAAAAAAGGTACTGCAGTCACCTGAAACAAAAAATATGCTCCTTAATGGTTGTGGGTGTAAGCTGTTTCAGTAGGGTAATATAATCTGTCTTTCTGGAGTTCCTATTTTAGAAGCAAACTCCATATTCAGTTCACTCTGCAAAGGAAACCAATTAAAGCAAATGACAGCACTACACTGCCACTAATAACAGCTTATATTGTCATGTGTAAATGTAACCATGTTTATCAAACTAAGCTTCTTCTATTAATTTAATTTTTTTTTTTAAATATAATTATTCCCTGTTTAATTTTTGCCAGGTGGTATCTACATGTAAGTTATAATATTCTTTGAAGGCAGTTTGGCGTCTTTTTTATGACTAGATGGGAAAACCAAATAATTGAAATCTCATTGTTGTTTTAAGAAAAGACTGTAGTAATTGACATTTAGATAGTTGAGTGTTAGCTTGAATGGCTTTTCTGGGAGAACGATCTTGTTAGCTTTCTATACCAAGTATAACTGAGTTTATGTGAGTGAGTGAGGATAAAATTTTAGAGTTACTTAAAACAAGTAGTTTGAGTTAAAAAAAAAACAACACATTGCGCAACTTACGGGTGTGATAAAATATGACATGGTTGCTGCTTACTCTCGTAGTGCAGAACCATGAAACTCCTAATAATTTGTTGTACCATAGCTTATAGCCTCATGGGATGTTTTGTAACTCATAGGGTGTTTGTGGGGTTTACACTTATAACTGCAAGGTCTGTAGAGCTTGGAGCCTGGAAGACAGATGGAGGATGCGATATTTGAACTACTGTGTTCAAAGGTTGGTTTGCCTTGATTATGAATCCTCTTATTTTCAAATGCCTAGGATTTTCAGCTCTCATAGTCTTCTTACATTAATAATTGACTTGCTTTTTCATCTTCTGTTATTTTAAATATTAGCGTACTGGTTTAGTTTTAGGAGAGACCAAGTTTCATAGGAATTCCCCTTTCCTAGAAGTCCCTTACTGAAAATTTCAAAACATTACTTGCAATTCTTAGTAATTTAGCAACAATTGGAAACAGAATACAAGTTAGTGGAAAGTCACTGAACTGAAGTAGTCTTGAGAAACCACAAGCACTAAGAGGAATAGATTTTCTGCAACAGGGAAGACAAAACACTTCTATGTGTTGCTGCCTCTTGGGGTCTTTGGTGACAGTTCTGCACAAGAGGCCCAAAAGTTATGCCAGTGTTTGACAGAATATAGAATGGGTGATAATGAAAGGGACACCACACTTACAGAACAGAATTTACCTTAGTAAAGTTTGCAAGGGAGAACTTTCATGCTGTTAAATTTGCTTTCTTCTACAATCCTCCAGATTCCATAGATCAGATGTGATTATAAATTTCACAAGGAGAAGGAGGTCACAGGAGAGCTGTGTATATCTGTTCTTACCTCAGATTTGACTGTGTACATGCTGTATGTGCCCATAAAAACATGCCATGTAACAGGTACATTAAAAATATTTAGCCTGTTTTTTTCTAAAATTTTTCTTCTCGGCAGAATATTTCTACATCCCTGTGCTGAAGACTCCATGTAGGAAAATAAGTTCAGTCCAGTCTTGAGAAGTTCCCATACTATGTGCTGGTTTGCAGCTCGGTTTCTGCAGGTCTTTAGTCCAGCTTAAGCTGCAAGGCTCTCCAGAGCTCGTTGTACAACTACACAACATGCAGAAATGCCAAGACTTTGTCAGAGATCTAATCTTACTGCAGCAAATGAGTTTTAAATAGTGCAGGCACCATGCTTGAAAGTATTCGTGTGCAGTGATTGTCCTTGAAGACTGGTGAATGAATCATGATCTGTTAGAAAGATGCAATAACCAAAAATAAAACAGAAAATCCTGAACTCCTGTCTCTTGTGAAAAATCTCCTTTCACAATAAGTCATACATACTAAATTTAAAAAGTTGATTGATCTATCTGCCTGCCTACCCACTTCATTGTAAATTATATATAAAAATCTTGCCAGCTTTTATATGCACAAATAGCACAAGCTATTTTCTTAGCCCTAGATAAGAGAAAAAAAAA
>VXAL01010090.1:76713-100211 GCA_013399475.1 Chauna torquata | reverse complement strand
CCATGCTTCCGGAGGTCGGCTTAAAGGAAAGTAATAACACCATTACATGCTCAAAAAAAAAAAAGAGTAATTTTTAGCCTAGTTTAATATAACTTATTTCATATTACACATGAGGAAAATTTCTATTTTAATTTCTTAAAGAAGTCTCCCACTTACTGAGAGATTTTTGCTTTAGTTTTGTTACGAGGAAAATATAAAGCACCTTAAAAAACTATTCCAAAGACCTGTTATCTTGAGAATCTTTGCTTTCTTTATTTTATATGTGCAGAGAAAGATTCTTTTTGTGTGAGCTTATAAAAATATAAGTCAAAACTCCTGGCAATTCACCAGAGCTGATCACTCATCAAGACCATTTCATTTAGCGCATACCCAATCTCAGAGTGGAGAACAGTTGTTTTAGATGTGGGCCCCTCGAAGAGGTGAGTTGTAAGCTGAAGTAGTTCATACCTTGGGACCAGTAATACCATGTCATGTGAAAAAGGGTAACAGCAGTATTTCCGTAGGTGTTAGTAGGTATTCACCCTCGTGTTGCTTGTACATCCAGACAGGTCATGTGCTGAAGTGGCAGCACGAAGTTACACAGCTGTGGGGATGGAAGGAAGGGAAAGCTGTGGTTCCGAACAGAGCTACAGTTTTACACTGGTCTGAAGTTAAGTGCTCCTTGCATCTCATGATTGCCCCAATAGTTGAAACACTTGTAAATGCCCATGTTAGTTTGTTACGTTGGTTCCAAGTTCCAGAAGGCACAATTCAGAAACTGGTTCTGGTGCGGTGGTAGAGCTACACCTCTTTGGCTTCTGACAGTGGACAGCAATGACTTGCTTATCTCTGTGTACTCCACAGGACAAATGTCAGACTGGGATCTTGCTACTTTTAATTTGTGATGCAGCTTTCTAAAGGATGTGATGCATCCTTTCTAGAAAGGATGAACCGTTCTAGATCAGCTATAATCGATTTTTGTCAAACCCACACCTCCAGCATAACAATCATAATACTTAAAACGACCTCCCTTAAACTAAGATTTATTTTTGCCTTTAGTTTCCAGGAATGCTCTCTATCCTCTTTTCCTTGTGTCTTGCAAAGATGATTACAATGCAGGGGGAGGATCATATTTGAATGATTTTGTTTCTTTCTTTCTAAGGGACAAGTGTGCTTTGTGTTGCCTGCTGGAATAGATACTGCAATAATTAATTTAAATAAGTTTAGATGCTGCTAATAATAGTGCTAATGCTTGCTCAGAGGAATGCTTTCTTCCCCCTAATGATCTGTGTGGGCTGGCTGAAAATCATTTAGCTGCCTCTAATTTTCTTGGCCTGTTTCTATGACTTTTTTTACCATCATGAAACAAGGGGTATTGTGTGCACTAAGATGATATGCATGCATGTAGGAGAATAGGTAAACTGATTCTGCAATATAGGCATGGTGGCCCAAGTTCCTGCATATGGCCAGCTATTCTGAATACCTCCAGTTTGGGATACAGGATTCAAGATACTTCTAAGGTAGCTGAGTTTCACTGCATCTTATAAAACCCATACTTTTTAACATAGGTTAGTTGTGGTGTCCCAAATTGAAGGAGTACAAAATCACTATTCACAAATGACCAGTTTGGATGATATTAGATGTTCAGGAGTGTTCCAAGTACACTGAAAAGAAAGGTTTGTGTTACTGTGAGATTTGTAACAACTCCAGGACAAATAGTGAAGAGTCACTTTTATTTCAAGAGATTTTTGGAGTACCAGCATTCAGAAATGCTCTGTTTCTGTTCCTTTGCCTTTCTTTTACACTTGTTAAAGATAATCTTTAGTGTGGTTTTTTCTTTTTTTCCTTTGTTATTACAATCTGATGGCTACTATTCTTAGGCTGTGGAATAAAGAAAAAGACAGACTATAAGAAAGACTAATTAGTATAAATTACTTCGAAAATTATTTTTTTATGTCTTTATTTCTATTTCTCAAAATGCATTACATGTTTTTATTTGACTACTGGTATGCTGATGGAAAAAGTAATGTTTTATTAAAGAAAGTTCAGAGAATTCTTCTCCGTTTGAAAGAATATATTTGATTTTGATAGATATTTACTATAGGAAAAGGTTTCATAGGAGACATTAGCTCTTACCTATGCAATTTCTGATGCTGGAATCTTTATTCTGGGTGATAATCTTTTTCAGGGAGATTTTTGTCTCCTTATTAGAATCATAGAATCTATTAGCGAGGAAGCTTTTTTTTTTTTCCTGAATTAAAATGATTGTAAAAAACTAATTCATGAGAGCTGTGATGCGTCATCGATAGTCAAGTCAGAGGCTCCAGCTATAAAGCTGTCAAAATCATTTAAAAAAAAAAAAAAGTGGGATCTTCTCTCTAGAAGTCTTTTTTTCTAAAGACAACTGCTGTTAAGAGGTTTTTTTCGAGGAACTTCTGACACCTTCTTAGGTAATTCACACTTAGAGAAAGTAAGTGGGAAATCAAAATCTCTTAGAAACCAACTTGGAAATGCTGCCATATGTCTTAGTTTTCTTGAGATTTCCAAGTTTAAAAAAAGGAGGAGGAAAAAAAAGCAATCCAGCCTCCAGCTTTCAACTGCCACATCCTTCAAGCAGCCAGCTTTGGGATCTGTTAAATCAAATCTCCATACACCACACTTCCCAACTTGTGAATTGATAGGTGATACAGCTTCCTGGGGTGGTATTCAAGTTTACCATGGGAACAGCTAAATCAGTGGCAGCAGCAATAAGGAGGCACTGAATATATATTTTCTAACTTACAGCCAGCTGACTTTCACATCCTTATTCAGCAACCTAATAAGGCTAAGTTAAAATGAATTATGGAGTGTCTGAATATGAGCAGCGGTGCCTGGGAAACCAAAGAGGACAGAAAGTGTTTGAGATCATAGGCTGTGACTTGAATTTCTTAAGGAAAGCTGTTTTAAAGTGTTTACTAGACTCTCTTGCCCTTTTGATAAACAAAACAATAAATTGAACAACATTTTAGAGGTTAGTATTTTACAACTGCTAAAACAGTTTGTATCCTTACAGTTTGGACTTACACCGTGCACAAGTTTCCAGATGAGATTGCGCTGTCAGTGGCATCAGAACTTCTTTGTCTTCTTAGGATAGCTAAAGGCAGTACTGTTGATGTAGGAGGCAAGTTCAATGCTAAATTGGGAAACGGAGCACTGGAAGAATAAGAGAAACATTCGATCAGCAATAATTCCAACAATTGTTTTGTCTCCATTTTCATTGTCTGATTTAGTTTCTGGACTAAGTAGGGATAAAGTTGTTAGGATCTTGAAGAAGCATTTGATTTGATTTTTCCTGAAGAAAAAAGAAAAAGATTTCAGTATTTTTTCGTGTTCCATTTTCTGTATCAGCTCCAGTCTACAGATGCACTGCCCAGAGTTTAACAAATATTTTTCTTGGAAAATGTACAGTTTTAAGAAATGTTGAAAGTAGATTTTCTCCCACACACATTGATTAATTCTTGTATAGAGTCTTCACACATATTTCAAAAGTCAATCTGCAGTGAGTGCTGTGGGGATTTGTTAGTACTGAACTGCTTTTAGTCCTAGAAGGTAACAGACAGTGGTTTGCTGAAGTAGCAAAATTGGTTAGTTTAGAGTAATGTAGTACAATACAATATATAACTGTCATAACTTGTTAAGCTGTTTTTCTGTACCTGTTCTTGTCTGCATAAGCATAGTTTGAATTGGCACTAACTATCATGTATCTGAAGAATACAGTAGCAGGTGTAAACCACTGTCTAGTTTTTGGAGTTGTTACAATAAACTTGATTGGCTCAGTGTCTTTGGGAAAACTGTAGTGAGTCTAGCATATTTTCTTTAGACATGAGAATATTCATTCTCTTAGAGCTGTGCAAGACAGGCATCTAGATCCCTGTGGAAAAAATACAGATCTTGAATGCTTTTCTGTAGCTAATTCTTTATATATTTATATCTGCTGATACTTATGTATGAGTTTTCCATAATAGGACGAGTTAACTTCCCTTTACAGCAGATGGATAGAAAGAAAATTAGCTTGCCGATTGACAATAATCCTCAACTCAGATTGGCTTTGGAGTTTGAGCCACTGATTGATGTGGGCCGCACTGCTCACAGTTTCCCCCACAGTGAGCAAAAAGAGTATTTTCTGATATGTTCTCTTTCATCAGGCCTGGGTTTGCTTTCATTCCTTTCTCCCTTTTCTTTCACGTCCTGTTTTTCTCTGAGTTTCGTTCTCCAAAGTGAAAGGATTAAAACTCTGTCTGATTCCGTTTTGGTTGTCTTTTTTTTTCTTCCCTCAATTCCCACAGTAAGGTACCTCATCATCCAACATCCCACCCTTCCCACTTGCCAGCTGCTTCCATCAGTAAGTTCTTAAGTATTCTTGAATATTACATCAATTTTACAGACCTCTGAAAAACAGAATATATCTCAATCAACACATCTGTTGCCTCTTCAAACGCCATTTGCCAATTCTTTTCTTCTGTGAGTATAATTTTTATTAGAGATATAATCTGCCACGGGTCAGGAAAAATGGCTCAGGTCCTGCTAGATTACTTCAAGCAGCTGATATTTAAAAACATTTCTGAAATTCTGACTCAGCTGGAAATTAAGCATCCAGTTAAGCATCTTTTCTTAAGCCAGAAACACTTTTTGCTTTATATGAAAGCTTGGACCACATGCTCACTGAAACACTAAAAATATGAAAGACACTGATACGTCTGTCTTTCCGAAGGTTGGACAATAGGAACTAAATAAATATGTGAACACTGGAGGTAGGACATTTGGAATATCAAGAAGATAATGAAAGTCAGGAGCAAATAAGTTTTTGTAACCCATTTTGAACAGTTTTGTCTTCTACTGCTGTGTGTCTGTCATGTGGTAAGACAGTTTGACCAGCCCCATGGTGATTTGAAATAGTGTGTCCAGTGCACAGTGAAGAGTAAGATTTTCCACGATGAAGCTGGGGAGTGTCCTGCACTGGGGCTCTTTTTTGCTTTTTAGTCTTTAGATGTATTCATGTCACATTTTTAAAGCTTTTCCCCCTAACCTGAGGGCTGGATATGTGCTGCTGTGTTTAACAAGAGCCAAGATCCTCATGTAATTTTGTATTTCAGCAAGCACACTTTGTAAAACATCAAATGCTGCAGAACTTTGCTGGGAGTCATAAGAAGCAGGAGAGAGATCTCTTTACTGTTCTGTTGCTTGAGGACCTGCAAGAGGAAAAATCAACAGTATATTTATAAGCAGTGGTCTCATATTAGAAATTAGAGCTGTTTAGCTGTCAGCAAATGCATGGTAGGCCCCAAATTCCTTCTACAAAAGTAGAATGAGTTAAGAGTGTTATCTCACCTTATTACTCTGTTTTTTTTCTTATAATTAGATACTGTTTGGACAGTAAAATAACCTATATGTTGAAATCCAAAACCAAATAAGAAGCCTTAGAACTTCTCTTATTTAATGTTGTTATTGAGAAATACTTGTTTTGCCAATGATAGGTCGTGAGGGTGGTCATGTAGTCTGCGTCCCCCATCCTGTCCCTCCCTTACTCCCCGTAAAAACCTATATAACACATGCAAGCTCTACAGACAATATGCAGACTCACTATTTGCAGTGCCCGTAAGCCTGGCGGGGAAAAAGAACATGCTGCTTAGCATGTTTCCATTTTTACAGTGCAATACGTGCTTAGACTTAACATCTAGCAGGGCAGGTGAGTAGTGCTTTAAATATTGGAAGAATTCCATTGAAATCCATGGCACATTGAATATGCTCTTTCATATAGCCATATTCAGAAATGCTTGGCTAAACTGGGGTTCTAAAGTAGTATGCTGGTAATAAATGAAATGAGTACTTCTGGATTTACATAATATATCTATTATTGTTCTCTGAATGGAAATTAGTAATAATATATTTTATGTTGAAAGACACAGATGGGAGAGTTGCTTTAACAGCGCTGCTCGTGAGTCAGAGACTTTCTTAATTAAGCTTTTGTTGTGGGGGGGGGGAGGGGAAAGTTATCAGAATAAGACAAATTCTTCCCACGTTTGAAGGAAAGATGATGAAAAGAGGGAATGAATTATTTTGCTAGGGTTTTTTTGTTTGTTTGTTTTTATTACCAATGATTGCAAGAATCACCTGCTTAGGAAAAGGACCAGGTAAGGTTGCTGGTGAAGGGTGACAGAGGTGTCAGAGTATGGCCCTTAGTAAAAGATGCAAACCAGAAAGAGCAACGATGTGGTGGACCACTTGTGGAAGTGTGTTGTGAGTTATATATCGGGCCAAAAAGGGAAAAGTTGTGACAGATGTTTACTGGTGGCAGCTGTCTTGGAGAACAATCCTTTCTAGGGTGGTAACACTAATATCTTTCACTTGTTTTATTCAGTTAAACAATAAAGTTGTGAGGAATGGAAAGTCCAAAGATTGATTACCTATAGACTCCCGCACCCTCCCTGTGAGAAAGGAAGAAATTGTCTGTGCAGTTCAAATGAGGACTCACTCTTTTACCCATAGGGTGCTCTGCAGGCTTCACTGCAGAGTAAAGGTGTTTGTTAGGACCGTGTGTTTTTAGCATGCAGAACCAATCTATAAAAGATGTAAATGGTGAAATGAAAGAAGAAACATGCTTAAAACTTGTTAAAGGTATATTAGAAAGCTCAGTCTTTCTGTCAGGCTGACTGGCTGTCAGCCATGGGCTGGCTCTCAAGGTTTCCTTGGTGCATACCCAGTGCCTTGGCTTGGCTTGCCGTGACAGGACTTTCATCAGAGCACATTTCAGTAATACCCTGATCCCCAGCCATTCCTCCAGGCTATCCAGAGTTTTACCAGATTGGCTTCATGGCTAGCTGAAGGGCTGGCATGAGGAGTTCAGATATCAGTGGTAACCAGGTAATGGTTTCTAATGTGTGTCAAGATATTACGGTACATTTTCTAACTCTAAAAGTGACCAAGACGTGGCATAAGAAGAAGAAATAATTTAACAGTGGCTAGATACTGTTTCTATGGGCAACTCTACTTCAACTTACTTCAGAGAACAGTTAAGTTATTCTAAAATAAAAATAATTTGTTGCCTTGTGTTACTGTTGAAAGATTTCTTTCCCAACACTTAACAATTTGAATTTTTTAATAATATTGTGAATTATTTGTCTAAGGAGAAAAAGCTATTGTACAGTTACAGTGAGATAAAACAGGTATGAGGCATCCTGAACCCGTTTGTCAAACGGTGGCAATGAAGATGATTGTCTCACTGTTTTCTGTAATAACGCATCCTACTGCTTGGGGTCAAATTTTATTCTCTTTACCAGAGTGATTACAGTCTCATTAGTGGATTTGCCTACACGAAGGTACAGATACTTTGTCTTACTACTTTTAAGACTGTTGGAGGGAAGTAGCCCCCCAGTTTTTACAGCCTCTATTTTACTTTGCTGAAAAATATCTAAAGGGGAACATTGCAGTTATGTGCAAGTATAAGAAGGAAATCTGTAAATGAAATATTAACATACTGCTGTTATTCTGCCCGCCCTTAAAACTCCCTCTGGCCTTCCTGAGCATTTTGAGCAAAGTATTCAGGATTCAGCGCTTTTTAATTTATATCAAAATTAGTCAGACTAATGGGAAAAATTCTTAATGTTCAGGATAAAGGAGCCACTGTGCAATCTTCTCTTGCTTTCTTAGTTGTTACGTAGGCACTGTGAGGCTCTTTTGAATCTTGTGCAGTTCTGCAGTGGACTCTGTCTGTCCCATGGAGGATAAGAGCAAGGAGTTAATACCTTACTGAGAAACAAATGTAGAAAAAAAATACCACAAGACTCACTTCTCCAAAGTAAACTTTCTCAAGTTTATGTACTCATATCTGCAATGGTGACACCTCGGAGTGAAGTCTTTCCAAATTGTAGGCAAGAAGATTTCATTTCCATTGTGAAGCACTCTGAAACCTGAATACGTACAACATGTATCACAGCCTTGGCCTTTGGTTGGTAGGGGGTGCGTAACCATTATAAAGCTGTTTTGAATGCCACCTCCTCTGACATGGGTAGGCTGTACACCATAGGTGTTTGTCCTTAATGTGTTTGCATGAAATTACAATGTCTAATACGGAGATTACAGTGCACGTGAGCTTCTTTTATGTGCATTTAAAAGTTCAGCTGAAAACAAGTCGTTGCTATCAGGAGTGGGACTTGGAAGTGGTATCAACAAGACGACTGTGAGATGTAGTAACTTAAAGAAAGGAACTGGTTTTTGTTCCCCCTTTCACCTTCATGTATCATGGCTTTTCTGCAGCTATCATGTGACTGGGGTATCCACAGGGACCTGTTTAGTTAAAAACAGCTTCTGTCTTGCTGCAGCTTGAGAAGCATGCATACTTTTTCCAGTGCTCTTTTCTGTGATATCTCGTGTCTGTGGCCATCCTCTGCCCCTGGTCTTTTGTGTACGGTGTACAACGGGATAACGGTCACCTTGCTAGAGATACTTCTGTAGTTTGTGCTGGAAGACACTTCTTTTTTTCAGGTTGCCATTCACTCATCCAGCATAACTGACTGCAAAAGGATTTAGGTTGGATTAGCAAAAGAGCCTGCCTGCCAGAGTAGTGAAACAAGATACATGATTGTGTTGTGGAATTTCCCTCACTGGAGATTTTCAAGAACTGTCAGAAAAATGCTCGCTGAGGATGCCTGAGGTACATGGGACCCTTCCTCGCTGCAGGAGGCTGGTGCCTGTCACTTATATTTTTGTTATTCTGTGGTGAAGGAACAAAGCTGGGGTTGAAAAAATATTCGAGAAACAATGATTCTCTGAAAGACCTAAAACCCCAGTCATACAAGGTTCTGTCTCATCACTCTCTATGCAGCTTTTGCAACTATTAGAAAAAGATTGCTGAACTTTTCTGATCTAACACAACATATGCTTAAAATACTGTCATTCAGGATCTGTCTGGTTTAATAGTTACCTCTGGGAAAAGGGCTTTGTCCCGAAATTCTCACAATGCTTGTTTTCCTTCTTAGCATCACAACACTGTTTCCTTTCCAGGAGCTGACAAAGGGCAGCAGCTCAGGTGCTGGCCCTGCAGAGAGGTCAGCTGGCCCTGCTGATACTTCCATGGGCTGGGGCTCTGTTAAAATGTTCATATGTACGCCACTTTTGAAAGATTGTCTTCCACAGCAGCCTTGACCATGATGTTTTGTCACGTTTTTCCTTGAAGACAGCCAAAGAACAGCCAATATGAGCGTGTGTCACCAGAGCAGCAACCATCACCAGAGGCTGGGCATGCTCTGAGGAGCATGACACATGCTTGTTGCAGGTCAGGTTTGCAGACTTGCAGCAATAAGGATAGGGAAATCTAGTCCCAAGGACAGCTTTTGGCCTCATCATAGTTATAATAATCTTAGAATAATAATATAATGCATTATATATGTAGTTTATTCATTCAAAAGATCACCTACTTGTTTTAGCATTAGTAAGTAGTTGATTTAATAAGAGATACTGCACCTTGTTTGTCTATCTTAGACTTAACACTATCGATACTAACACCAGGTTACTAATACTACTCACTGTATCAACATGAACTGAATTTCACTGTCACAAACCAAACTCGTGTTCTTCCCTGTAAGTTTATCAGGTCAAGTTATGGCACAAAAACTGTTCCACATTTTACATATTATTTTACATTATATAATGTAAATATATATTATTATAATATATTATTTTACATTACTACTTACTACATGGGTAGACCCATTACATTCAGTGGAGTAAGGTTTCTCTCCTGAATAACAGCTTCAGTATTTACCATATGTAGAATACATTTCCACCTCTCTGATTTTGATTGCAGATTTACTGACATAAGGGCATTGTGTTTAGAGTGAGGCTGTTTGTTGCTCCTGAAAGATAACAGTGGAAGACTGAAATAACCTTAGCTAGCACTGACTTTTTTTTGTCCTATTGTCTGTGACATTTTCTCCTTTAAAACTGAAAACACTGTAATTCCTGTTCTGCAGAAAATGTCTTGGAAGTTAAAATTTTGTCTTAAAAACCTTGAGATGTGAAATGAACTTTTCAGAAAACCTGTCATATAGCAATAACTTCCCTGTGGTATTTCCAACAATATAACTTTTTTTTGCCAAATGAAGTGTAAAGTGAAAATTGTAGTTACAAATTCTTTACTTCACGAATACCGTATTTCCTAAAATCATTACTGTCGAATATCACCAATGAAGAAACTGGGAGGAAGCAGGAGGAATCTGTCTCTGATTTGCTTACTTTGTGGATTTGACAACTATTTATGTATAGGAATTTATACCTTCACCACTTAGATGAAGGCAGGAACCCATCATCTGTGTGTCTCTCAAAGAACTTCCCTTCCCCTGAGCTAGGAGGGGTCTGAAAAACAGATGTAGTACCCAATATTTATGTCTGCCCCCTACAGCTTGTCACGTCAGCAGTTCCTGTCAAACAGAAGTCTGTTCATTAAATATTGGATTTATTAAAACACACTGTGTGATGCTCTGAAGAAGACCACGTGTAACTCCCTGTTGTTAATACCTTAAGCTTGTACAAGCTGTCACTAAGTCTCAGTGTCGTTTGAAGGAGAATTTTGCTTGAGCAAGTATGGGAACTAATTCCCCCTCGCCCCCAGCCTCTCCTGCAGCAGAGCGGGTGGGCCGCAGCTGTGGTGGCGTCGTCCCTTCAGGTACCAGGCTCCACACTCCTGGTTTTGAATGCTAGCTCCACATTGTTGCCAACCAACAGGGTTGGGAAATTTCTGAAAAGTAAATGAAACCTCTCCATGTGCTGAAATTGCTATGGCAGCTTCGGTATCTATGGGACTTTTCAGTACTTCTGGACTTTATGTTCTCCTTTACTAACTGAATCAAGCGTGAAAGTATTTTCGTTTGAAAGGATGTGGGCTGTTACTGTTGTCCCTTCAGCTTTGAGTAAGCTAATGAATGCGTTCAGGATAATAATAAAGTATGTAGAGAAGGTATGAGCCGTGAGTAAATAATCATTCAGTACAAGGCAGCTGAGGATATCTTTAAAGCTTTTTTCAGAAGGAAAGTAAAACAGACCCTGTAACAAAACGTACCCGTCACACCTCAGTCACTTTTTAGTTGTTTGCGCATCAAAGGAAGTTTTTAAATACATATAGGCAGAATCTGTTACGTTCTCTTTTAGACAGAATTTAAGTGTTCAGAGGTGTTCATGTTTTTGAATGCAAATAAATCTGAGTCTGAGCCTGTGCTAGAAAGCTACCTGCCATACCTGGGTATACTTGGGCTTGGTATACTTTCAAATGCAATTTATTCTTCAGTGCATTCAGTAACTAGCTGATGTTAATAGACATGACTTGTCAAGACACCGATCTCTTCTAAAACTCACCCATTCTGTGAGCATTTTTTCATTTATTTAGTAATGGCCATCACCTTTGTTTTCTTTAACAACAACGTAGAGTTACTTAAGGGACTGATTCTTCTATTATTAAATGAGACATTTCCTGTCAGCTTTCCTAAAGAAAGCAGATTCAAGGTATAGTAAGCAAAACCTTTGTTTTTATTCTTTGCTAAAGAAATAGACTGGAAGTTGTCTACTTTTAGAAGAAGACTTAGAAAAATTGCATGGTCTTTCTATACCTGTGATAAACTATCCAATCCGTGTTCATCAGTAACAGCTTTATGATATTATATTGTAGCATTTAGCTTGCTATTTTTTATCTCAAAGTTATGAGATCAGTTTATTGCATGCATTACTACTAAGCAAGGCTTTTAAAAGAAAGGAGAGGGAAATTTAGATATATGGGGATAGCTTTTGTTTGTTTGTTTGTTTGTTTTTCTTTAAAGATTAAAGCCTTCAAGGCAAAATCCTGTACCACTTCGCCTGTAGAACTGTTGGTGACAGTATATATGTTTCCTCAGTAAAGGCCAAAAATAGAGTTTGGCAATAATCCTTTGAGACCTAAGTTTGATGCCCAAAGAGCTGGTTACACTCAGTCCTGAAATCCGAGGGGTCCTGAATATTGTTCCTGCCCCTCCTCGCTTTCCAACATAACTTTAGGCAAATTACCTCTCGTGCCTCAATCAGTGAAATGTCAATAGTAATACAGTCTTACTTGAACAGGATGTTTATAAAGTTCAGTTTAGACATTATATAGTGCTAAACCAAAAGCTCCTTATCACTACATACATGCTGATCGAAGTGGACAGGGTTTGAATATTATGATACAAAAGCTCTTAATTTTAATCATCAGCAATAAAACATCTGTAGGATCATTGTTCCTTTGGATTCATTTTTCAGTGATGCTCTACTGTAATTATTAAGGGTTGGCCATTATTAAGGGTTAAACCAGCTGTTTTTTCTGGCCTGCTGGTTGTAGTTACAGATGGCAGTAATGGGAGGATGCCCGAGAGATGCACAGGGTGACTAGTACTTTGGAAAAGGCAGTGCTCTGTTGCATGGGGTTGTGTTAGCTGCACCAGTTCCTACTAGAGTTACCATTATCCGTGGCCTGTAGTTTGGCTTTGATGGGGCAGTTTGGCTTTGATCAGCCAATTTTTTCAGCCATTTAGCTGAAAATTCTGATTTGTTTTTCTTCCCCAAACAGTGTCACTGTTCAGTGTAACCCCCTTCCAGATGAAGGGAGGTGCCCAGTGCACTCCCTTTATAGAAGTCAGCATTCGGAGGAACATTGAAAGCTGGGAAACTTCTCTGTGCATGTCATCTGTCTCTCATTTTCTGCAATATTTTTCAATGTTTTTGTTTGTTTTCAGAATTCTGTAAGTACTTGAAACTTACAGGACAAGGAACTGAAATGGCCTCCTTCGCTACGCAGAGTAATTCTGTCTGTTGCAGTTGGTGCTCCACGCTAAACCTTTCTCATTTATGTTCAAACCAAGTTAGTATGAAAGGAGACCTAACATGTCTCAACCTTTTTATTTAGTGTTCACTATTTGTCCTTCAGTCTTGCCCCTTTGAGGATTACGCAGTACTCTGTGTTACTTTTTTGTCTTTTAAGTTAAGGCTTATAAAATGTATTTAACAGATATTATGTGATTAACAGTGTTAAATGAAGTTGCAGACAGTTCAGTTGAACATCCAATTTGCAGGTATTTATGAATTTCATGGAATTCTGCATTCCAAACACTTCTATTAACTTTTATAATGCTTCTCTAAGTGCCCGGAGTTAAGCCTGCTAGTCTTTTCAGGATTGTAAACTTTGAAATTGTAGCAATATGGTTGTATGTACGTGAGTGTATAAAAGCAATTATGTGCTATTGTTTTCCAAATAACTAAGAGTTACTCTTGGCTGCAATGAAAAGAAGCAGTGGCATTACTGGGTACAGTTTTAAGGCGGAATTAGTTCTAAATTTGGCAGTTCTCAAGTGCCATTGTATAAAGCCTAAACTCAATATGCTGTATTGACAGTATTCCCTATGAACACTCTGAAATGATCATGAGGCTTTCTTACTCCTTCTTTTGAAAATGAAGTTTGAATAGGATAAACTGAATAATACAAAGAGTTGAGGGGCTCTAAATCAAAACAGGGAACAGAATGTATTTTACATAAAGAAACAGCTTTTACTGAAGAAACGATAACCCTCTGTGACTATTTAGCAGAAATGCTGTAAGAAGAAATTTTTGTTTATGTTGGAACTTGCTTATAGACTGACTATGACAAATTCACTTAATTTTAATTTGAACTCCTCTGCTAAGAATAGAAATGTCACGGTTGGGCACTATGCTATATCTTAATAGTATTTCCTAGAATTATTATTTTAGGTTGGATATTAGGAAAAACTTTTTCACTGTAAGGGTTGTGAAGTATTGGAACAGGCTGCCCAGGGACGTGGTGGAGTCACCATCCCCAGAGGTCTTCAAAAATGTTTGGATTCAGAGCTTAGTGCCATGGTTTAATGGTGGACTTGGCAGTGCTAGGTTAAAGGTTGGACTGGATGATCTTGGAGGTCTTTTCCAGCCTAAATGATTCTATGATTATATACCAGTATAAGACTTTTTCCTTTAAAAATAGTTTTAAGAGGCCAGTTTTGTTTGTGATGCCAGTATTTTCCAAAAGAAGTCTTGAAAACACTTATTGGCTCTATCACCAAAATGTTTCAGTTTTTTTTCCCAACTACTTACTGTTTTCTGACATCTACTAATCTTTACTTTCCGGATTGTGAAAAATAAGAAAACTTTGGGGCTCACTTTCTGAGTGGATGTCTTGAGACAGCTAAATGAATATCTCTAGTGTGACTCTTCAGCATGAGGTAAATGGATTTTAATTTAAACATAAGAGTCTTGTTAGTGCTCGTCAAGAGGAGCGGCTCACAGCCCTGGGTGTGAGGCAGCGGGCGCTTCGTCCCGTTCTGAGTCACCTGGAAAGCAGCTGCCTTGTTTTGGAGTGCTGGTCCAGAACATCGCTGTGAATCGTGCAAGACATAGCTTGAGCTCCGTCGAAAGCACTGCTTATATGTTCTCACTGGGTAACAGTGACCGAGCTAGCTGAACTTACATAAACTGAGTGTAAAGCTACTGAACTGAGTGTAAACCTCGTGGGTGCACTCACTGCGCTTGTGCCTCGGTCTGTTTGATGAAGGGCTGGCTGAGGTCCAGTTGTGCGCAGTAGCGCAGGATACCACTGCAAAGCCCCCGGACAAATGGCGTGACTGGCTGACGAGGGATGGGCTGCCCCGGCTGTGCGGAGAGGTGAGGTGGAGTCACGGCTGGGGAGCAGCTGCTCCCCTCTTGGGCACACAGCTCCTCTGTGCAGTTTGACGCTAAAGCAGGACGCCGTGCGCGCCTTTGGCCAAATGCTAGTCTGTGGTGATAAATATAGAGCAGAAGTGGTCTGGGGGGAACTGGCTAATGAAGCCCCAAGTTTGTCCAAGACAGATCAAGGAAACTACATTTCCCTGAGTTGTTTGAGCATCCTTCTCACAGGGACGCTGTTTGTGTGGAAATTATATCAATAACTGAGACCTGCCATTTAAGCTGGTAATTTCAGGATTGGCATATTGCTTGTATCTGTTTTCAAGTCAGCTCATTTCTGAAAAAGACACTATTCTGTTATTTTAACTATAAATACTGTAAGTGAAGAACGGAGTTCCATGTAAATGTTAAGTATAGAACTGAAAGTAATAAAATTATTTTTCAGAACTTGTTGGTAAAAAAAAAAAAAAACCTAGTGTCATGGTATTCTGTTTATCTAGTCAAAAGGGTTTTCATCTGCTCTGTAAAATTACATGTGCGTTGTCTGTGAAGAGTTACACTTGAGACAAAAAAAAGGCAAAAAGGAGAGAAGTGGCATTGCAGACTGATTATCGTATCAACTGTGAACTGTGCAGTGTCAGAACATCTTGTTCTTTTCATAAAAGCAGATGACTTTCTGTGAAACCTTTCCAGGAGAGTGGTTTTTAACGTTCTCGCATCCAGGCTGCATACTTCCGCAAATTCTAAAGTCTGGATGATAACCAAAAGAACCGTTCTGTTACATATAGAATTATTTCTTTTAGTAATAATTCTAAAATAAAATTTAAAAAAAAAAAAAAAAGGTTTCCAGCAGCTTTGTAAAGTCAATAATCCATTCAGAAGCTGGAAATAGGAGTCTTTGGTAGGATCTCCACCTACTTGCTATGCTTTCTCTGTGAACGACAGTCTTTCTCCCAAGGGGCTGTGGTATTTATTAGAAGTTGGAATTGTACTTAATGCATAAAATTGAGCATAACTGATAATTATTTACTTCGTATCTCTTTTTGAAAGGGAGTTAGAGCCATTACTTTTGATTGCTCTTTGACAGGAATAAAAGGGGTAACTGTGTGCGTAAGCCAACCTTTATTTACTGAGAACTCACTCGGAATATAAAAGCAATGCTGTTCTGGCCATCCAACAGATGGGTCCTCGTAGGGTGAAACTTCAGTCTGAGTAGGGAATGTTTGTATGATGTTGATGTGTAAGGAGCATGGTCTTGCTAGGGTGTAAATGAATTTGCTAGAGTCATGGTTTTTTGCCCTTGCTGTGCGGTGAAAGAAATTGATCTCGATTCCTGGTTCTCTGCTCCATGTCTTCACAAGCTATCCATCCATCAGCTTAATTTAAGATCATTTTCTAAGAATTCCTAAATAAATGCCTTTCAATTTTACAAAAATATGGGTTATTTTGAAGGATTAATCCCTCAAAAATTGGGATTATTTAAATATATTTAAAAGAATGAAATTATTATAGATTTGAGTTGTTCTTGGACTATTTATTTCCATTGTGTTATTGTTAAATACTTCATTATTACTTGGATGTGAACTCACTCGTGTAAAGGAAAGCTTACAACAAACCAAAGTTATCATCTTTATGCCGTCATAATGATTCAGGGTAGCTGAAATTCAGAGAATAACAAATATTAGTACATTTCATAGTGCACCGAAGTAGTAAGTGCATAGATTTGATGGATGACTGGATTTGGGCCTCTCCAAGTCTGATGTTCTGTTTTCAAGAGATACAAGTGACTCAAGGAATGCTTGTAAAACCTTTCATTAACAACTGTGCACTATTTTTCATTTCTAATTTATCCTGAGCATTTGCTTAATGCATGCAGAATACTATGGAGGAGTAGTGATACTTTTCAAAATAATGCCTTAGGAAAAGACCCAATGTATTCTGAAGGACTTTTCCAAAGGTTTTCATTCTGACATATATTAACTTCAATTTTGGTTAAAAATTGGTTAAAATTGGTTAAGAGGAACAACTTCCTTCCCTTGAACGTTTTGATGAAAGTATATGAGTATCAAAGTGGGTATTAGAGCCTGAAGCTCAGATCCTAATCACAAATTCTACAAAGTAATCTGGATGGAATTTTTGTTCTACTCAATAACGTGTGTTTGTATTCAGCTTCCCTGAACTTGTGTCTGGATTTTCAGAGGCAGGGGAGAAGTTGGGGCATTGTGGTGGTTTTTGTTTGTTTATTTGTTTTTGGTCCATGAAGATCAAATGAGATGGGAGTCTGAGCTGTTTGGAGAATCTAACTACATAATTACTATTGAAGAGCTTGTCGGTGTGCTTGATAGTGTTTAAGTGCAGAAGACTTACTCCCAGCTTAGCATGAATTTACAGTAAAGGTTTAGAACCAGTAGAAGTTCCTATACTTGACAATGAAAATCCTTGCCCTTTAGTAATTGGTACTAAAAAAGAAAAAAAAATTACCCACAGCTTAGGGAAGTTATCTTGCAGTGCTAGCTAGGGGGGATTGTTTTTATTTTTGGAGGATATCACCTTTTTATTGCATTTGAGTTTTTCCATATTTCTATCTTATAAAGCCAGCGCTTATTGTTTTTTTATTCTGTTTCAGCACCCAAAGACAATGAAGAACGTGTATTTCGGGAACGGATGCGCCCCAGAAAGCGGCAGGGTGCTGTGCGACGCAGAGTACATCAGGTTAATGGACACAAGTTTATGGCCACCTATCTTAGACAACCAACATACTGTTCACACTGCAGAGATTTTATATGGTATGAAGCAACTTTTACTTGTTTTTCTTTGCAACTTTGAATTGAAGAATTAACATACCATCGTATTTTGCTGAAGCATAAATAAAGAAGAGTAGTAGTTCTTTTCCTCTTCATTTTAATATTAGGCTAACAATATAGGAAACTGTCAAATGTCCATTGTGAATGTTAGAATTTCTTGTTTGTTTGTTTGTTTGTTTGTTTCTCCTCTGAGCCACAGAGTTCAATCTTTCTCTGTCTAGCACACACCATGAATTCTAGGTAGACAGACACTCTAGTGTTCTCTGGAGGCCTAAGAGTAAGTTTAGACCTAATATTGGAGCTTTACATCTTGCCGGGATGACCGAACTCTTCTTTAGCTACTTGAGTATCACTATCTTTCTCCTAGGGAATGCCAAGCTCCTATACATCTTACTGAAGATAATGGAAGATGAGAATATTAGACTTCTAATGTTCTGGATTTTTGGGTGCTTAGTGTACAGAGTCTTTGTTATTATAGTGTATGTCAAGAACTCCCTTTTAGAAAGTATTTACATTTATGCTGAGTACTCACGATTTTCAGATAGGGAAAAAAGATGAAGACATTCAGTTTTCAGTTATTTTTCAGCATCTCTATTGATTTTTACTTAGATATATGTATTTGCATATTAATCCATATTAGATCTGACGTGATCCATAATTAGTATTTCATAAGAGTGTGTAATGAATCAGTCTTCCTTAATGTGAAACAATGTAATGACTCCAAGAAAGGTCTGCAGGTTAGGCCTTAGGTTAGCCAAGATGATTTCAAGCAACAATATTGGTAAATTCGATCTTTTGTCTATTTAGAAACCTACTTAATGACTCTTTTACCTGCTTATGGCTTGGCTTCCCTCTCTGTGTCCTTTGGCTTTGCTTATTTTATTACAGTAAATGTGTCTTTACTTCTGGATCCTTTCATGGCCTGTCTTCCTACCTATCATTTCTTAGCAACTGAAATGGGGTATCTACTTTGAACTGATCTCAGTCCAGGGATGCAGTTATGAGATTATTGGTGATAAGAAGCTATTCTTTTAGACTTGTACATGTGCAATAAAAAGAGGGGAAAATGTTTTTCATTTTTAGAAATATATATTCTACATTTTCTAAAACATTGTTTTAATTTCAGGGGTGTAATAGGAAAACAGGGATACCAATGTCAAGGTAAGAGAAAGTCTACGGAGGAGCAGTTTAAATATATATGTTATAATATAACATATAAATAATAAGGTATTTTCATTAGGCAATTTATATGTACAATGATAAGGATTTAGCACAAGCTGATCAGAATATGTTGGTCTCACCAAAGATTCGGTCTTTACAGTAAGTCACAGTAAGATTTTCAAGACTGTTGGTCTTAGGCAGCATATATGAAGTAGCAGTGCAGTTAACATCTCCGAGCAGCAGATCCCAGCTCTCTCTCTCTGCACATCCAACTAGGGTGGCATATCTGGTGATGTTGGCTTCTTTGTTTTTCACCTCATGCGTTTTAAAATTGTGAAGTCTTTATTCTGCTTAAGATGCATTGTTTAAAAATGCCAGGTAATTGCAAAGACTGTGATTAAATAGATGAGATAATTATAGAGGTCAGCATTAGAGAAAGTTGTAGCAAAGACTGCAGAAGTGCTTCATTTTAAACTCAGTTTTTCATCTCGATTTCTTGTACTCTTAATTTTTTTTTATGCAGTCACTTCTTGGGATGATGTTTTTCTACCTAATTCTCATCTGACAAGTAGAAATTATGAAGTTAGTGATGATTTTTCAGTTACAAAAGGCTTAATGAAATTCCATTGTAAATAAATAAATGCAAGTAACAGTTTTACATGATATAATAAGAAATACTGCATTAACATAGAGCAGAGGTTCCCTGAGTTCTAATTTTTTTTCTCTCAACAATGACCAGAGCTAGAGGAAAATAAAATTATTATTTCACCTCAAAGGAGTTTTTTTCTTGAATTAATGACCTTGAATCCTACAGTATTATAGTCCTTGTAATTTTTAATCTTATCTGTCATATCTGTAAATGTTATTCGTTGCGTAAGTAATCAGTATGAATATTGACAAAGCATTTTTGCCCCCTGAAACACTTTCACTGTTATCAACATATGATAATGTGTTACAGAAGGAAAGTTCAACTTTGATTTTTCTGTTCTTTGAATTTTACAATGAATAACCTTTGTGTCTTTTTTTCCACTGGAATCTCTTCAGACAAGAATTGGTTTTACCTTTGTGTCTTGTATAATATGGAAATCATGGACTTTATCAAATAAATTAAATGTTATGTAAAAATTAGGAAAAAATGTGGTTAGTATTTTAAAAGGTAATTTGTAGTCTTACATACTGAGATTCTGACAGATATGCTTTAGTTCTCCTAAAATTCATTGGTCTCAAAAGTCTGTTATCTTCTGACTTTGTAAGCCAGTCTTATTTAATAGTACTCACCACGTGATAGTCACTTGTGGCCTCTATTTCGGGTGCCAGCATTTCTAGTCTTTAAAATCAATCTTCATGAATGCTCTTTTTTTAATCTGTTTTTTGCTTACAGTTTGCACTTGCGTAGTCCATAAGAGATGCCATGAACTTATAATAACGAAGTGTGCTGGCTTAAAAAAACAGGAAACTCATGATGAGGTAAATGTTTATAAAATAAATTTTCTAGATAAAGCTCTCCCTTTCATCCATTCAAATTAGTGTCGTCTCCTGTATTTAATCAATAAATATTATAGACTTTTTTGTTCCCTTCTGGTCCTGTTGAGATGTAGCATTTACTTTGGAATGACAGAATATCATAGTAGTTTCATTTACATGGAAATTATTGTAAAACAATTTATTTTTAATTAGTAAACTTTTTTATAACATCTGCATGCTTAGTCTCAGTAAGCTCTTTCAATTTCTTTCCATTTTTAACATTCTCCATTTCTGAGTTAATACGAGTTTTGTCATTTTAATTCAAAAGAAGCAGACTCTGGCCCTTTATCCCTTATCCGCATTTCATGTGGCTGAGTTACTAGCAGTGGATAGGTTAGGCAGTAAGCTTGGGGATCTTACATCAGCATAAAAGACTGTCCAGAAGTTGTTCGCAAAACCTTAGCAAAGACTGTATCCAACCTGCCAAAATGTAGAACAAAAGCCATTTATGTATTGAAGAAGGCCCCTGGATATTATATAAGATGTCAGTGGTAAGACAAGGTACTGCATGGCTAACAGGTTTTCCAGCATAAGTACTCCCTACCTTTAGCAAGCTTTTGCTTTTATATAAAGGGAATCAACAAAATATGTGCTTTATGTTATCATGCATTTAAATAAATGATATCATGTGAAAATGAAGTGAGCTGCCTTCAGAACTGCCCTATTAGGGAAGTAAATTTATCTGCCAACAGCAAGTTCAGATCTGGATCAGAACAGGGAACAAAGTGGTACTTTCATTTGGGTGAAAGGTCTATCTCAGCTAAGATGACATTAAAACTTGCTTAGTAAATGAATGTTAATTTCTGTGGACAGACATACACCAGGGAGTGATATGACTGCTGTTGTGTTCAACTTCCTTAGACTCCTCAGCTTTGGTGCATCCTTTCTTGGCTAGGTTGATAGGGGACATTTGGGGAGGGGGCTTGGTTTTATAGCTTTTGTTGTTTGTTTGTTTTTTTAAAGAATTATAGCCCTCAGCAGTAGCCAGTGAATGCTTTATCTTACACAGAAGTGTTTTCTTTGCTTGTGTTTTAACGAGAAAGCTAATGAATGCTCACTATCCTGTTTTGCTCAGCAAGGGCCTACTATCTTTCACCACAGGATCAGGTGAGGTACCCTGTGGGTGATCCCCGTTCATTGGCCATGCAGAAAAAGTACATTTTTGTTTCTATTTGTTAAAAGCCAAAATTTGTATGTCAGAAAAGGCGTAGTTGTAATTAGAAATTAGAATTCTATGTAGCTATGGTTTTAAGTTACTCTTGCAACTTTGATTTGAATATGACTGAGACACTAACTCGTCTCATTCTTCCTGTGCAGTTCACTGCCCTTTTTCATACTAGAAGTGCTCTTTAATATCTGGTTCACAACCTGTATTTTATGTTCAACACTTGTTCTCTTGCATAGGATTGTGATAGAAGACTGTGTTTTTCTAGTGCTGTTTTCACATAGTACCCACAGGAAGATACGAAATCTTGCGTGGATTTATATTCCCAGGCTCCAGACTGATGGAGTCTTGTGTCCTTTGCTGATATAATGCTGTCATTGTTTAGAAGCAGTACTAGATCACTGGAGAGAAGCCAACAGTAATAGGAAAGGGAAGGAAAAATACTGAAATAAATCTCCTGCCATACAGTGGTCACTATAAAAACTTATCAGTGACATCCTTTAATTAGTAAGTAATCATACCTTGGAATTCCTGAGCATAACAATTTATTGTTGTCATTTTCGTAATCTAAAGAACAGTGGGATATGAGAAGGTAAATGGGTTGTGATATATTTCTCTTTCTTAGTCCTGTATTAGGTCTGCCTCCTGCTCCTAAAACAATTGGGAGTGACTTCCTTGCCTTCCACATTAAGAGCTCTTTCCTGATAGTTATGTATTTGTTGTTTCCAGAAGTACTAGGAAGTAGACTTTAGTCTTTGTCTCTTGGACAACAGCAGCCCTTCCCCCTCTTTTCCCCCAAATAAAGAAGAAATGTGGAGCATACCTAATGCAAAGAGCATCATTTCAGCACAGACCTATTTCGTCTTGTTTGAATTCTGTGTGGTTTCAAAACACAAAAAGTCCTCAGTGTACACTGAATATAAAAAGTTTAATTAGAATGAAATGTGCTGTGCTTTCCTTTTTCAGCAAGTGGGATCCCAGCGTTTCAGTGTCAACATGCCTCACAAGTTCAGCATTCACAATTATAAAGTGCCCACCTTCTGTGACCACTGTGGTTCATTGCTCTGGGGTCTTTTGAGACAAGGTTTACAATGCAAAGGTAAGGATTATCACTTTAGAGCTTTTCATTTTCTTTGTGAGTGCAGTAGATTTGGAAAGACCTTCTCAGTTGTAATAAAAAAATATGCTACTGCTTTCAAATTACTCTGTTTCTTCCAGCATGTACAGGAATTAATAGAAACTGAATAGCAGAATGCTGTAGGGATTGCCATCACCTTCAGAAAGTGGTCCTTTCCCCTGTCTGCAACACCAGCCAGTAAACAGATGCAGAAGACGAAGGTGAAGAAACAAATTTTGCACTGTCTACCATACAGGTTTATTGCCACACAGGAGATTAGAAGTTGACAGGAAATTAGGAGCATTAGAATTTACATTCCTTATCTTATATGCTTCCATGTTTCCAGGTTTGTGGGGATGGTTGTTAAAGTTTATAAACATTAGTATTCTAGAAACTTTATCCTTTAATATCAGCTTCAAAAATGACTGTTATGTATTGAACACTAGGCAGAACATGTCTTGTGCCCATATGCAGAAGATGAGGTATTTTGATATCTAACTGAATTATGCTTTGTGATGGTTTGCCTAGCCCCTCTATTCATAAAGCAAAAGATTCATTATGTTCTGCAGCTTAAGGACTGTACAAACTGGACTGTATATGAAGCTACTGCTGGAAGTTATTGTCATGTCATTTTAACTAAAACAAAAGGTTGGTTCCCTATCTCCTTGTTTCAAGCAAAGCCATATGTTTTGAAAAGGGGAAAACATGGTACAAACACTTGCAAAGGAAAACAGTATTTTAGAAATAGTGAACAAAATACTGCAATTAGTGAGTTGATGTGAATGATGTCATGAAGACTATATCAGATCCTTAGAAAGTAGTACCTAATGAAATTACGAGCATTTTAATTTTGTTACACCTTTACTAATGGGTAGGTCATCTTCATAAGTACAAAAATCACATTATGTGTACTTCTCAATGGTAGAAACATGGAGTCATATATACGTGTGTAAACATGCAATCTGTGAAATACTATCTTTTGCAGTTATTTAAGGTAAGGCTAAATTATAGGTGAAGGTCAGACCTAATGCTTCATGTC
>VXAL01010090.1:45975-68419 GCA_013399475.1 Chauna torquata | reverse complement strand
TGAGAAAGCCAGAGGAAAATGGTTAGTAGGATCAAGATTATAGTGTGTTCAAATATTCTGATGACAAATGGTTAATATGATTTTACAGTTCCTAAAATACTGAAAATGCATTGCTGTTTTATATGCTTTGAAGTTAACAAAAAAATGGCCCAGGAAGGTGTGTGTAAGAATCTTCCACCTACAGTTTGTTTACGAAGGATGTTGCGCTTATTGAGACTTTCATTTCATTTGAATGTATGTGTGAACATATAAAGGTTTTAGCATAATTTTAAAATGTACAACTGTCACTGAGCATGATGAAGATTTTAAATCAAGAAAGTGATAGAGAGATTGTACTAGGATTGAGAGAAGTGAACTGAGGGTGATCTTTAGAACTAAAGCAGACCACACACTCTGAAATGCAAATAAATGTATCACTGGTCTGATGCAAACCATGTAACAGAACATCAATAAACATGAGTTTTACATGAACTGAATTATGCCAGAAGGTTCTCCTGCTACTCCTCTGGTTTTCTGGAGATTTCTTCCCTTTTGTATTTCTCATCTGTTCTCCTCTCTTTTGCATCATGCTTTTTGTCTTCCTCCCTACTCTCCAAAGCTATTCATCAAAGCAAGATATTCAGAAATTCTTCTCACCATCTTCTCTTCCCAGATCTCTTACTCAGAGAAACTGAGCTACTTTACTCTTGTGGTGAATATAACAAGACTATACAGTTTGTAATTTTGCTTGAACTCAAAGGAACTGATAGATAATCTATAGAGCTACAAATCATAGGCCAGTGACTCTTACCAAACAACCAAAAGTACATCTAGCAATATTCAATCAAATTAAAAGTCCACAGTTGAAAATTTGAAGGTTTTTTTGAGCATGGCCTGTGAACAATTTGTAAAGAACTCTATAAAGAAGCAAAAACCAAAACGTGTGTATAACCAAAAATTAATACATCTGTTAAAGCCATAAATTATTTATGAATGACAACAAATGAAACTGTACCAAGTAAACTAGTCACTGAGTGATTTGATTGGGTTCAGTGGAAAAACAGGTAGAAAAACTTGCTTGAATAAGCACGGTCTATGGTTAAAATAGCTTTACCGAGACAAAGACTACTGTACAATACAGTTTAAAATGTGTTTAACGATAGTATCTAGTTACTTACACTGCAGTTGTATGCTGTACCATGGCTGTTGTATTTTGCAGAACTGGTCCCTGAAGTGATCATGCTGGAACTAAATTTTACATTTCAAGTAGAGCTTATTTGTCATATACACCCAGACTTAATGGGAAGGTTGACTCAGTATTCATTGCTGAAGCACTCAGAGTTTTACTTTGTGTAATAAGATTACCTGCTTTGTTCCTCTTCCACAAAATTGTAAATGTATGAGTTCGGTTTTGTGTATTGCAGTGTTCTCCTTTAGTAGTAAGGTGAAGACACTGCAGAAAAGTTGCCTAATATGCTTTGTACAGTAAGTATGCTTCAGTATTATTTGTTTTCTTCATAGAGTAGACTTTTCATTAGTAGCATTTACTAAATGATATTATTGTCATCACAATAAATAAGGGATCATATTTAGAATTATCTTGGAATTCAAAAATCATGCCGAATAATGGCTAATATCTGCGTACCTTATATACTAATATGTTTTTCGCCTTGTGTATCTGAACTTTCAGCAGTTCCATCCAGCGTCTTGATAATGCAGATGAAAATTCTGCAAATAATAGATATCGGGATCAAAACTGGTTTATATGCATCACTACTTCAAATACAATAATAATTCCAGTGAATTCAGGATTAGCACCATAATCTTACTGTGGCCTCAATTCATCAAAATATTCCTGTTTAACTATAAGCACATACTTTCACTCAATTAATCTTAAAGTTATGCACAGGTTAAAGTTTTCCAGAGAATGAAATGTGCTTTTCAGAAATGGAGCCTTCAGCTGAAAGATTAATAAAGTTCTAGAAGTTTATTTATATAGATAAAGTTCAATTTCTGTCTCCTGTTCACTTAGCTCAGTAAGAAGAGATATATAGATCAGGGGAAATGACTTATCATTTCATGATGGTCTTTGAATTAAATTTATAACTCGTTATTTTATTTTAAATGAATATTCTCGGGACTGGAATTTTTCGTGTCCTTTCTTAATCCAAAAGATAAGTTTGATCAAACTAGTTTGCTTTAAGCCCATCAAATCAACATTCTATATTTAAATTGTATGTATTCAAATGTTGTACTTTAGAGACTGTGTTGTGGCCTTCTGCGGTGACCTGGAAGTCAAGAGAGCTGGGTTCTGCTCCAAACCTTGGGATAAAGTGTGTGAAGCTGATATATGATGTTTGTTCTGCAATAGTTGAGGTGTGAACTCAGTCACCCAGTCCTACACATTAGAAAGAATGTAAAATCTACTGGCACGACCTCAACTGATTTTTATGTGTTTTTACGTGGAAGGAGCTCAGGTATTTTAGTGAAGCATATCTTACAAAACCGCATCATAATTGGATAGTATTTTTCAACACTCCTATAGTATGGCAGCATTTCCTTCATCTTTTGGCCAGGATATGGTCAGTGCATCTGTCGGTGTTTTCAGAGGCCTGATTTATAAACATAAATTTGTGAACATTGCTTGTGGTCTGTCTGCTGGGATGTAAATGAGGAATACTGCATTCTATATATGACACTCGCAGAGCAAAACTTGCACAAAGCTCAGCATACAGGGTATAGCATTTTTGTAAGAACAGACCGTTGCGTATCATCATCTTTGGTTTCTTCAGGACTTTGTGTCCTTTATTGAGAAAATGTCAGAGGTGGGCGGAAGGAAGGTTCAGGACTATTCCTGTTTGCATTCTTTTTTTCACTTTTTCCTCTTACCTTCTCTTTCTCTTCTCCTTCTATATTCTGGCTCTCTGTGTTTTTAGCAAGGAATGTACTACCTGACAATAATGCTGACACTGCCCATTTCACCTCTCCAGTGTTGTCTTCACTTCAACCTCATACCATGCTTCAGCGATCAGCTACGGAACTGGCGACATTAGGTTTGGTTGATAATGCTTCAGTCAGATGGCTGGTAAAGGGGGTCTTAAGTATTTCTAGAGCTACTTTCTCTGAAGGCGTTCTTGTATGTGATACTTGGTTCATAGCTGCAAGTTTCAGAACTGTGAAAACTGAAGACTTTTTTTTTAATGAAAAGTTCAGACTCTATAAAACATAGGTATACCTAGCTTCACTTTGTTCCTCATATGCCCCTGTGAACCTTCTTTGTAGTACTTAAAATTTTCTAGACCTCTACCCTATGAGATATGTAACATACATGTACACACCCTATAATTTATAACAAATTATCTTAAAAAATACTTTAGAAAGAAAATGTTTTTTGAAGTATTTAAGACAGTGGAAGATTTGTTATGATAATTCATTATAAATTTAGAAGACTACAGCACTACCACTTCTAACATCTACCATTTGCTTTTTTATCCAGCTCCATGAAATTAATTAAACTTGGGACTAGTGCTCTCCTACTCTATTCAGATCACTATTTTCAACAAAACTGCTTTGTGCACATAGTACAGAGTACTACAGAGTACTACAAGTACAAAGCAGTGTTCGCAAGTAATGATTAAGAGTTGCATAACTAAGGACCCTTAGTCAACATTATAGCTATTTCTGTTAGAGAAAACAATTGAGTAAACTTTAGAATAAGTCAGAAAGGTTACTACAGATAAATCGTTAGACTTATCCCACCCCTAAAACCATTTTTTCCCCATATGATTGGCTGCATGTTAATTGCAGCCTATGCATTCATGGTGCATAGTTCCTGAGCAGACCTGCAAGACCATTTGCTGTTTTCCTGTGTTCCAGTGCTATAAATTAGAGATTAGCCACATGATGGTGGCAGAACTGAAGGACATCTACAAAAAGGCTATAATGAGCCTATTACCGCTATATCTCTTAGCTGTTATGTTCTATCTAGTGGCTTACACTGCTTTATCCTAGATTGTGTGTACTGTGGTTCAGGTACTGTTCCTCTCTGTGTGTTTGCACGGTGTCTAGCACACTCTGGGTAATGCTAGAAGGCTGAAGTTTTTAAAGCTAAGATTTACGAGATTTTATTTCAGTTTCAGCAGTCATGCTGTTACTTTCTGATTTTGCCCTATCTCTGAGCCTCTTTCACCATCAGACCCCTCTGTAAAAACCAAGAATAATCAGTCTTTCTTCTACTTATGGCTTGTATTTATATGTTTCCAAGGAGGGTTTGGAAGTCCAGTAGTACAATATTATTATAGCGTGCAAGGATCAGTATGGAAAAGTGGAATGTTGCAAGAGGTGTAAAATGAAGTTACATTTTTAAAGTTACATGTTTTATTTGTGTAAGAAAATGTAAAGCAGCAAGGGAAAGAACGATATGTTTATGATGTCATTAAGTCATGTTTTCTAAATTAATTTAAAGAGAATCACTGTAATATTTAGCCAAAACTGCCTTTGGTAATGTAATAGCAAGTCTTATTTCTCTTACATGTATTTGTACAAAAAACTAAATGTATTCTGTAATAATAGCTCAGAGGAGTGTCATTTATGATATACAGTGCAAATTAACCTAACTGACTGGCCACTGTAACATTCATCTGGGACTAATCAGAGTTTATAATCCATTTTATCTGGTATTCTTGTACTTTCGTTGCTAAGCAGCTAAAGCCATTATACAGATATTGCTATATGGGTGTAATCAGTTTAGCACAAGTTTACATTGCCTTTTATTACTGATTAGTGTCAAATTAGAACTTTTTAGGGCCCAATTCTGTTCATTATTATCCCTGCTTCACTGGATTTGTACATGTGTGAGACAAAAGACTAAATTAGCCCCTGTATTTTTAGCTACTTAAGTGCTAAAATATTTTAATACAATTTAAACATAAATTTTTTTGAGAAAGATTTCTTAATGGAAAGTGTTAACTATGGTAAAAAGGTAGAATAAAATGATAGGCAAGCATGTGTATGTTATGGTACCTTTTTGTATCCATTTATACTTATTTATATTCAAACTTCATTTGAATATTTTAACTGTATTATTGGATATGTATATACACAGAATATGTACAATAATAGCTATCTTTTTCTTCCCAACTGGTTTCTACAGTCAGTTTACATCATAAAAATTTCAATGAACTGATATTCATTCTTTGGAATATGTTATGAAGTGCTAGAAGTTAGAGTGATATCTGGTGATGACTCATACAATCAAGAAGTCATGTAAATACATGAAATTTTGGCAGAATAAGTTTTTTCATAAATTTGGGTACTGTGTATGTTAAATTTAGATTTCTAATTGACTGCTACACAGCATGAATTCATTGACCGCGATCAATGTATTGTCTAAAAGTAGACTCTGTGGTCAAGAATAGTTGGAACGGTGAAGCTGATGATTAAATGCTATAATCATTGTCTCTCTCATACACCAGCCCCCGTTTCCAGCATGATGACCCGGTTTTGGGAAACTTTCTATTATGCTGCTCAGTTATGGCTAGCTGTTTTTGAAGGATTATTAAAGCCTAGTTAGCTCACTGAGGACTCATTGTTCACATTAGTCCTTTTAGTGTTAAACTTCAAGTCAGGCTATCAGTACAGCCAGACTCATCAAGGGCCCACAGGAGAAATTACTCCTCCAGCATAGAGAAAGCATCAATCAGAAGAGTCTAAATGCTTCTCTTTCAGACAGGAAAGACTTTTATTTTGTGATGTAGCACCCAAACTGACGGGACTCTTTCACACCCTCTCAAAGCTAGGGCTTGTTCCTAGTTTGCATGTATAAACGTGAGTGCTGCAGCTGCGGCTCCACGGGTTGCTTTGCTGTAACCGACTGAGGCCTCTATAACGCTGGTAATAGCCCCAATTCAGCATCTGTGGCCAGAATTCAGTGTAAGTGCCGTCATGAAATAGGTGAGGGCAAGCTGGAGTTTGCACTGATTTTATTTACCCTGGTCCTCATGCCTGCATATTAGGGTTTTAGAGTTAATACTGCCAGTAGTTGACTGGGTTAGATATGTCTTTTTATAGCCAAGTGTCAAATTCAATGTCATGATTTTAATCTTCATGTGGTCATGTGCAGACAGGAGGTTTTTAGGATAACAGGTGGAGCTAAGGGCCTTTTTCAGTACTGCTTTCATATCTCTTGGACAGAGTAGCTGAAACTACATACTGTATACTTTTCCTTTGGAGAAAAATTTGTTTCTCCAGTTGAGGCATGTTTGAGGGGTAGAGTTTTCAGAATATCTACCATATGCTTTGCTGATAACTTTCCTGGCAAATCTGTCTGTCTTGTACACCGTGCTTTAGCAGAGATCAGAGGAATTGGGAATATTGTCATGCAAACAGGGCAAAGGTGGTAGCTGACTTTGAATGGAACTGGAGTATATCCACCACTTACTGGGTTTGCAGAATCTCCGTATAAACTTTGTCTTATGGCTGTGTTAACATCATGCTAGTTGGTTCCTTGTCTGATGTTCTTAATCTGATAACTTTTGGGGGAATGGCGTACCTATCCTAATCCAGCAGCATAACTGAGCATTGTTGCTTTAAATGAAATCCTGCAGGTTAAGGCTGGATTTGGGCTTTTAGTTTAGTTTCACCTTGGGAGAGAGGAGTGGGAAAGACAAGGGTAATCCATGTTGTGGCAGTAGCCCGTGAAAGAAATGTGCCCGATGGGTTTGTAGCAGTATCTCTCACCCTGCAGCCATGTGCTATGACCCTCCTTTCTGTCCTTCCTCTGCACCTAGGTCTTGAGACCATCCTCAGACCTGGTGCAGGATTCCTGCACCGCCTCCCCAGTTTGGTCAATAGACACCTGAGTATATGACCTACATGAACCCACTGGTCCTTTGTTCTAGCACCCTTTGTGCTTTTTATTGTATTTACAGCCATAAAACACTATTCAGAATTTGCCTGTAATGGGTTCAATACAACAATGAATTTGTAATAATAAAACATCTATTTAAAATAAGTGGAAATGTAATGCTCATGTGGGTTGCTGTCAGGATGCCTCATTTATGCTAGTTAACTGCTTTAAAAGCTGTTTAAAGAAAGACTGTTTTACCTAAGTAATTGTGGGAGAACATTTTATAGTGTGTTCGTTAGGTGTTGCTCTTACAAGTAAACAGCTAACTCATCACAAAGGAAGAGTCAGGAAAAAGAAAACTGTATATAAAATTTGATTCTTCTTCAGCTTCTTTTTTAAACACAGAAAATTATTCTTTTTGGGATTCATTTGGGTGCTTGAATTCTTTTTTTTTTTTTTGTAACAGTAAGCTTAGTAAATGATGATTGTACACAAGAGAATTTTGCCATGGGAAAGAAGTGGAATTTACAAAACATTTGTATTTGCGTCTTTATTAAAATTTTCATTGCTTTTTTTAAATGTGCACAGAGTAGAATTTTAATTTCAGTCTCATCTCACATTTTAATGTATATTGTTGTGGGCCAGCAACACACACACGTGGACTTTTTTGATCGGAGAGGGTTTTGCTCTTGAGTAATTACAGTGGGCTAAGAGTAGTGCTGCTTTGTCTTGTGCTTATGTGTGGGGAAATGTGTAAAGGGCTTCGTGTTCCCATGTAGGGTGGGTCCAAGGCCATTCTGTAAGCTCGGAAGTATTCAGTGCATTGTTTATCTCCTTAAAAAGATGACAAGGAAGTTGATCCGTAATGACAACTTAGCAGTTAAGAGAAATGACTCTCTGGAGGAGAGCGAGTAATGTGTCATTTGCGTGCCTGTGATTCCACAGTGCCTCTAAGCCAGGGCTGAAATGCTGTATAGGGAGTATATACAACTTCCACTAATAGTAAGTAGATCTGTAAAACATGTACAGATAAAATGTATTTCATCATTAATGTTTTCTGTTCTCTTCTCCTAGTAAACTGATCAGTCATTACAAAGTAATTGTTCAGGACCGAGGAAACCTGAATAATAATGCAGTGGTTCTACAAAGACTCCGTCCAAGTCCCAGCTGTGCTGATCAGCAGAGTAGTTCATAGGAATGGAAACAGTGTTTCGTAATTGGGAGATCATGACAGTGAAAGTTAGAATGTCTGGACTCTGCTATTCCATCTTACACCAAATGGCTATGAAATACTGTGAAACACTTTCAATTCTCCAATTCCATGTCTAAAAATATGTATAGTCACCTTTAAATGTGTACAGTCATCTTTAATAAGTCCCTCCCACTGAGAGTGAAGATCGGGTTCAAGACCACCTGATGAGCTTGAACATACATAAATCTATGGGGCCTGATGACATGCATCCCAGGGTCCTGAGGGAACTGGCTGATGTGGTTGCCAAGCCACTGTGCGTCTGCGTCGTATTCGAAAAGTCATAGCAGTCAGGTGAAGTCCCCAGTGACTGGAAAAATGGAAACATCACTCCCATTTTTAAAAAGGGTAGAAAGGAAGACCCTGGGAACTACAAACCAGTCACTTTGGAGAAGGACTTGGGGGTACTGGTGGTTGAAAAATTAGGCATGAGCCAGCAATGTGCTCTTGCAGCCCAGAAAGCCGATCAGATCCTGGGCTGCATAGAAAGAAGTGTGGCAAGCAAGTTGATGGAGGTGATTCTCCTCCTCTACTCCACCCTTGTGAGACCCACCTGGAGTACTGCATTCAGCTTTTGCACCCCCCAGCACAAGAAAGACATGGACCTGTTTCAGCAGGTCCAGAGGAGGGCCACGAAGATGACCAGAGGGCTGGAGCAGCTCTCCTGTGAAGAAAGGCTGAGAGAGCTGGGGATGTTCAGCCTGGAGAAGAGAAGGCTCTGGGGAGACCTTATTGCAGCTTTCAGTACTTAGAGGGGGCTTAAAAGAAAGATGGAGAGAGACTTTTTATAAGGGCATATAGTGATAGGACAAGGGGTAATGGTTTTATACTGGAATAGGGTAGATTTAGATTAGATATAAGGAAGAAAATCTTCACTGTGAGGGTGGTGAGGCACTGGAACAGGTTGCCCAGAGAAGCTGTGGATGCCCCATCCCTGGAAGTGTTCAAGGCCAGGTTGGATGGGGCTTTGGGCAACTTGGTGTAGTGGGTGGCATCCCTGCCCATGGCAGGGGGGTTGGAACTAGGTGATCTTCAAGATCCCTTCCAGCCCAAACCATTCTATGATAAATGGGAATGGAAAGAGGGAGAGGGTTGTGAGTTTTAGTTAACGTTCCTTTTCATAATAAGTAGTTTCTGATTATTACTTAAGGATGAATTATATATATTGTGATCTCAGAATATATTCCACTAACATGTCTGTTATGTTACAGAATCAGTATGAAACAGTGTTTTAATGTATTTTCCCAAAGGGAAGTCCTCTGCTTAATTTGCTCATGGTCTTTCTCTTCCTACACGGCGTAGCATAAATATTTTACTTTTCCTGCATCATGTGTACTAATCCATCTTTTCCTGCATCCCACAGTGTATTTAATAACTGTAAGTCTTTTTCCCATGCACGGTGACTCTTTTTCTGTGTGCAAGGTTAACTTCATTACAATCAGACATTTAGGCCCTCTAAGGATTAATGAGGTTTCGAAGGAATGGTATGACTCTTAAAAATAATAATAATCCAATCACACCACTTTAAATAAAGCAGTAGCTATACTGCAAAAAACTTTCTTCTTTGAAAGGTAGTACTGTAAGGGAACTGAGTGTTCATGGAAGGCACTCTGAAGGTTAAATTACAAACTTAACTACTTGAACTGTGTGTGGAACAGTATCAGCTGGTAGCAAGTCTGGATATTTCTGTAGGCCAATTTCTGAGTTGTGACCTAGAGAGTCACCCCATTTTATCCTTAATACATCCAAGACAGACTTAGCTATAATTCCTCCTTTTAGAGTATGTATGCCTTGCCAAATGCACAAGAAGGGAAACTGGGCTTTTAGGTACTTAACTTTCTGTTCAACAGATAGAAGGATGAAGGGGATCCATTTTATAAGCTTCTATAAATAAATTTTCCTAAAAATCTTTACAGAATCACACACACTAAGTAATTTCAAGTACTCTAATTGATAAGTGGTTTCTTCAAAAATATTAAAATAATCACACAAAATTCTGCCCCTTAAAACTGCATCCTGAATTGTAGAAAAAACCTGTGTCTTGAAGTTAAGAGGCACTATTCTCTTCTGTGCTGCTTTACTCATTTCAGGCGATGGCTGAAATGATGGCAGAATTTGGGGCAGAATTTCCTGTTGTCTGATTAATTTATACTTGTGAATTGCCAGGGTTTTCAGCTGTGTGAAGCATACGCTTTGCCAAAAATTAATCATGTTCTGGAAACAGGAAAGTATGGAAAATAAAGTAGATACAAGTAATGCTTTTAAAGGTCACTGTTGCATTTATAGAACTACAGAAATCCAGACAGTGAAGAGAGGTGTACGAATAATGACTTTCAATAGGTATTGGAAAAGCCTGGCTCAGGTAACTCATGTTTATCGTTTAGGACAAAAAAATCAGTGTGTGATGCTTACACAGATCAATGGGTAATTGTAAAGAGCTTCATTTTCAGGAAGGATTATGAAAATGTATTGAACAGAGAATGTTATATGGCAACTAAGGATTTTGCTTGTATTTATCAGTTTTCATAAATTGTGTGCTCATGTAATTTTCCTCTTTAAATGTAAATTTTTAAACTCTTGCTAGATTTCTTTCATCCTCTTTTGGAAAGCTAATTTTTACAGAGGGCCACATAAACGGCAATATCAGGCTCTGATCTCATGAAGGAATGAATAAGACATACTAACATAAGAACAGCCAAAGGGGTGTTTGGCCCAATACCTCGTTTCTAGCAGTACCAAAGATGATGCCCAGGAAGAAAGTAGGTGCAGGGTAAAGCATATCATGACATTTTTTGAGAATACTATCTCAGCATCAGGAGATACACTTTCATGAGCCAAAAATGATGTTCTTGTGTGTAATGAGGTGGCATCTTTGCACATAATGTGGCTTGTGGGAAGTGTTAGAAGTGGAAAAACTACATAGAAAAGTGAAAAATTATGTAGAAATGTAGATGTTGGAAAGCACTGTGTTGTGTTCTCTGCTTTGTGGAGGGAAAGTCTTCTTAATACCACATCTGCAAATAGATGATTCTACAGTGCAGTATGAATATTTATACAATTTCTTAATAACAGTATTTCTAAAAATACTGTCTATGGCATTAAAATTCTCCAAACTGTTGTGCTGCATTATTTCTCCATATTCTTTTACAATAGTGAAATACTGTATCTGACCACCTTAGTAGCAACTAAACATACTGAGGTTTCTCAGAGAGAAACAGGATTCCCAACAAATGGATTGATATGCTTTCCATAATGGATTATCATGCATGCAGTAGATACCAAAAATATTGTATACTATAATACAGGTAAATGATACATAATAAATCTGAAAGAACAGTCCTCAAGTTACATTTTCCAGCACTGAGAGCTAAGGTACTGAAAGAAAGAGATAAGTGTTACAGTGTCTTGTGTTTTCCCATCAAGAACATAGGCAGCAAAACACAGGTGACTATTTCAGTGACTATTTAACACTTTTATCTGAACATTTCTTAAAGTAAAGGTTGGGTGTAGACAACTCTTTCATAAATAATAGTAGCTGTGTTGGATATATTGATGAGTAAAACCCATGGATTCATTTGTGGACCCACACAGTAGGAGAACATGTTCTAAAAGAGCAGTTAATTAGCTTCTTTGGACATCCAGGAAATCTCACTTGTATTTTTAGACAGTTGAAGAGTAAGAACAAAAAAAGGTTTGGGCAGGAAAAGGGTCTTTCTTTAGAGGTTTTAAATTCAATATACCCCATGATGTATTTAATTCCTGGTTCTCTTCGGTTGCATTCAGATGTGAGAAACTTGGTGGTCATATTACTGAGTTCTCATTCATACAGGCTCGTGCCGCATATTCATTTTATGCATTGTATATACAAACATCCACTCCATGCTTGCAGTATTCGAGAGCAAGCCCTTTAATGGCAAATGTTGTACTGCAGCAGCATAGGAAAGGAAGCTTGCAGAGCTTTTCTAGCATGACAAGAAACAGGAAGATCATATCTAGTGAGATTTCTGGATCAGAAATGACAGAGTTTTAGATAGGAATCTGAATTTAGAGAGGCTTAAACTCACAAAACCTCTGAACTTTTGGAAATTTGCCATGATTCTGTGGGAAAAGTTAAGACAGAATTGTTGCTGGGTGATATGCCTGAGGAGATTTACTGCTTTCCACATTGCAGTTCAATGTTGTATTATTATATAAAATACTCGATGTGGTTCAAATATCCCTTAGGTTAACATACAATCTCAGCCACATGTGTAACCCAATATCTGAGTATTTTTTCCCTTTGCTTTTTAACTGGATTTAGACTGATGACTTGGGTTTAAGAAGCCACAGGCAACTCCCTAGAACCTAAAATACCACCGTGTTCAGGATTAGATACACAATACAGGCTTCATTAAAATTTGTTAACCATTATCTGGTTGCACAGTTAACATCATTCTGCCAATAGCACTGGCAGAAAGGAGGTTTATTTACTGGTCTTGTCCAGGGAAAAGTAATGTTTTATCCATTAGTAGTATGCTGTTTTTAAAGTTGTTTACATTCTTTGAGGAAATGCGGAAGCTACTGCTTGAAGAGGCTAAAGGACATGTGATCTTATGGGTTCTTTCTGAAAGTATTCTTGAAGCAAATGCTAAATTACATTATTCAAGTTATTTCCCAGACAGCAGAGAGAACATTGTGTCTTGGCAAACTGAATTTACTGTGTTCTATTTGAATAATGAAATCTAAATTATGAAAAAAGTTCCCAGATCTTATCATGATGCAGTGAAGAATTATATATTTTTTTTTGTCCTGCCCACAAGTTTTGCTTTGTCAAATTACTGATGGCGTCAGAAAGATATACAGACTACAAATAAAATTACTTGAGGATTTAAGTAAAATGCTTAGAAATTTAAAAACATGATAATCTGTTAATGGAAAATTCTCAGTTTTTAAATTATTTTTCCCTTTCCTCCTTCTTTTTTCCTCTAAGTATAGGTATCTGTTAATTTAACAGAGGGAAGTTTGTAATCTTTCCTTAAAGCTCACCTTTGAATTATGTAAATTGTTGTCCCATAGAAACCTTTGGTTATAAACTTCAAAGGAGTTTCATGAAACCTCAAGATGAATGTAGGGGAAATTTTCAAAAAGAACTTCTGTCTCCTATGGAACTAAAGACATGGGAAATTGTGTCAGTTCAACTGAAGTTTGCTTTGAAATGCTAGGCTAGTATGACTACAAAGTACCAAATGGGAAGCTTCAAATCACTGCTGGTATACTTAACTGAATCACAAAAGACTAAGTTCATGCAAATTGTTACCGCTGGTCTTTTGTTCCTAATTCCAGAGAACATTTTTTAATGATTAATATACTTTTTCTTAGAACGAAAAATTGCATGAAGGCAAGGTTACGGCATGTTATATTCCCTGGATGCATTTTAGTCCAGGAATAGCACTAGAAATGTGGTGTGAAACCACTGGGACAACATAGGCTACAACTCCAACATTTTATAATCTTACAGAGCTAGAAATATATCCCACTGAGCATGTTCATCTTTCAGTAAAACATGAGATTTCTTTCTAATTCTTGTTAGCTAACAGACACTGATTGCATCGTTCTGCTGTAGCAGCTTGCTGTGTTTGTCTGTCATTTTGATTTTTGTGGCCTGAGCATAGTTTTTAATCCTTCATGAACTAAGAAAGGTAAAAACTTTGTGTTCTCCTTGCCTTGTTTCATGTAACACCACAACTGCTATGAAGTAAAACTAAAGTAAATATACTGGGAGTTACACCATATATTATTTTTGCATTTATTTTAAAATGAATTATATGAAGCTTTGACATCAGTTTTGAAATATACGACTCACCAATTGTTGATTTCAAGATACTGATAACTGTGAACAAGAAGCTGTTCATGTATTATGTTCTTCAATATGCTGAAGACCTTTGCTATCTTTGGGACAAAACACTCCACAGCTTGAAGTTTAAAGCCTAAAATAAGTAAGATTAGGAAAATAAATACATGCATGCTTCTTTGTGATACACAGAATGAAGTCAAGTAATTTATAATGAAAGAAAGCTTTTTTTTTTTGAGTGCTTAAACTTAAGTACATCTATCTATCAGAGAGTAGAAATATATTGTCACAGATACAACCACTCATTTAAAAAAAAAAAAATAGTCAGCAAATATATATTAGAGGTGGTCTTTCAAAAATTTTGGTTGCAGTCCTGTTTGCGTTATCCAAAGAAAATGCATTATCCATGCATTATTTAAGGAAAAGCAGTTTGTCTTAACTTTGCGTATGCAATAAAACAAAATTGCTGAAAGGAATTTTCCATATTTCTCAAACAATTAGGAAGCTTCCATCAATCCACTGTTCATAAATGCCATTGAAATTTTCATAGCTGATGCTTTTAATCTCACCAGGCCACTAGCCATTTCTGCTTATTTTCTTAATATAAAAAGAATTGCTGTTGGACCTACTTTAAAACTTGCCAATGTTGTACACATGGGATGAGATTTTTGACCTGTAAGCAGTACAATGAAGTGTATAAACATTCTTCATTTTTACTTACTGCTTATCAAAACCTGTACTTATTTTTGTATGTTTTTAAACTTTATTTGTTCTTTGTAGTCAACCTTGATACTGAAAAAAAAGGTATTGAAAGCTCTGTCTTTAAAAACATGTCTTAAAAAATAAAGTTCATGTTCTTTTGTTATCACTGTTTGCATGGAACAATTAAGTGAAGCTACGTAAGTTATAGCTGCAATTGTGATTTAATCCAAAACTCATAAAAGTTACTTAGCTTGTAATCAGGCTCATAATGATCAAAGCAAGATACCATGTGATGGCACCATATAGTTTTTCACAATGTTGTATAACATTTTACTGCTGCAGTCTGTCATCTAATGAGAATGTTTATGGAATGAATACAGAAAATCTGCTCAGTCTGTACCTGACAGTCAGGTAGAAGTCAATGAAAACTTTTTCCAGGATATTGCCCAACTTTCGTGGGGTGGGGATGTTTTTTTGCTTGTTTGTTTTCATAATGACTACATTTAATTCAATGAAGCTGAGAAAGTGCAATTAACTATTGGAGGAAAAAAATGGAAAATAAGCATTGTTTGAATCTGTTTGTACAAAACCAAAACATTGGTATTTTTTTCCAGACCATTTGAACATTGAACAATTAATAGTGTGGCTTCGTGGTAGGTGTGGGCACTGATCTGAGACCATACTGCTGCTGCTGAAAGAGGAAGTCTCCCCCTCTGTTTCCTCTTGCTGGAGTACCCAGTCTTTCCATCGCATCCATTCCAGTGAGCCCTTGCATGGGTGAATTGGATCCATTTGCTAACAGAGCTGAAAACTAAAGTTGCAAAAAACAAAAATAAAAAAATCTGTGTATCAGTGAGCAGCTCCAACCTTCCTGACATTCATGGGTGCCAGAGAGGCAGCAAGTGGGAAAGAGACTGTTGCTCTGCTCAGTAACAGTTCTCTATTTGGACAGCAAGCCAGCTGTGAAATTGCAGATAACCCTGCCTCTCCAGACAGCAATGGATCTTCATCTAAAAAGAGTAATAAGAAAATCTGACCTGCAATTTATTCACATTGGTGTTTTGTGGCTGTAATCACCTTAGATGTGATCCTAAACTCTTTATTCTCGTGATTACTATTAAGTTGCTCAGGAGAACGGAAAACAAGATTTGTGGGTCAATTTTAATCCTTTTGAAGATAACGGTTATATTCCCACTGACTTCAGAAGGATCAGAAACATCAGCCTTCAGGTTTTTTTGCCATTACCAGAAATATGCATTGCAGATGAGATGTGTCATTTTGTCATCTGTTAGAAATTCAGCTTTTGGCACTGCAGATATGTGAGCAGCTTATGCAATTGCAATTTTGATTTTGTTTTGTTTGTTTTGTTTTTGTTTGTTTTGTTTGTTATTAATTCCAGTGTTTATAGTCAATGAAGCCTCAGCAATAATTGTTATACGTAAATTAATTATACTCTGAAGGTGACATGCCATAGTTTTCCATGTCCATCTTAGGAAGTAATTATTTCACTTCTGTACAGTGTTAGATTATGTGTTAGATTAGTCGGCATGTTACCTATGCAGTAGAGCATTTATAACTGTTGATCCCAAATGGAATGTGAAATATCTGAATGTGGATTTCTGAAGGCCAGAAAAAAAAAATTGGCCAGTAGATTTCTGTCTATCAAATGCAGCAGTAAATTTGGAAAACAGCTAGAAATTGCAGAGCAGTTGTATAATAAGGTACACTGGTGTTGGCACTCTCCAGACAAGTTGATCTTTCAGGAACTCGCATGCCCCTGTATATTTTTCTTTCTTCAGGCGGTTCTGTCTGAATTTTCTCAGATATCCACTGTGGCTGCCTGTCACTATCTTCTCACAGGACTGTGAGCTCTCCTGGCAGGATCAGCCCTGCTCCCAGACCGCTGCTCTGCTTAGCATCACTGCCAAGCACATGGCTGTATTTTGAAGTCTGCAGTCTTGACGTTCTGTGTTTGAACAAGGCCTGACTCAGATAGATAGATACAAGTCTTAACCTGCTGGCTACACTCACTTTGTGCCTTACCCACTGTTACACGAGCTTGTGGGATGAAATGGATAAAATAGGAAAGGCAAATAGACAAAGCGAAGTGAAAGGCATGCACAAGTGAGTTTTCCATTGCTATTTTGACTGTGTATCCTGAGGTGTTTTCTTGTAAATCTTTAAACCCAATTTACTTGTGTACTTGCACATAGTTTCGACTGTCATTTTGACACAGTTTCTGCTTCCTGTTCTAAATCAGAAAAGAGGGTGCAGGACAGTATGTTTCAAGAGAAAGAAAGAGTTTTGACTGTCACTGTTTTTCTGGCCAAGCCACATGTGTAAAGCATTTGCAGGAATGTGTTTGTATATCCATGCGCTCAAAGCACATACACTTTTGTTAAATTATATTTCTGTCCTGGTAGTTTAGTATTCATCCAGCTTCCGCTATTCACAGGTATTTTCATAACCTCTCCCTTAATATGTCTGCTATAATTTTAAAACTTTTGGAGCTGTTTAAAGAAGCTTGCCTTTTTAATTTTGTCATCACTCTCCAAAAAATCTTGGCTTCCTTCTTGAGTTGATTTGAATTTTCATATGTATCTTTGTGATTAAAAACCCCATTACAGATCAAAGCTAGATCTGCTGAAGTGATTTTAAACATGGGTTCTACTTAAATTCATTAATTGGACTAATAGATGTTATTTTACATTTTTGTATGACTTAATACTGAGAAACAATTCAGATCCCTCATAAAAATGCGTTGGACTGCAAAAAATACATCGAAACTTATTGGCATGGAGAAGAAGAAGGCTAAGCGTTGAAGGCTTATGATGGTGACGCATGGAAATGTTACGTGCTGGTCATCTTCCAGAAAGAGCAGGGTTGCGACAGAAGTCTGTGTGGTTACTTTTCTGCACTACAACACACAGTCACATTTCTAATGCAAAGAAACTAACTGTGGGAAGACAAATACAGAGCCGTATATTACATTGGTAAGCTGTTCATTTCTATCTTTCAATGGAAAGTCTTCGCTGAAAACTGGGACTATAGATGCCGGAGGCTAGGTGGCTTCTTTTTTCTTGAGAATTCAAACCACAAAGTTTTTTAGCTTTCTATTTCTAGCACTTCAGTATGCTAAACTAAATATTAAGCTCTGTCTTCTGACAACTCTACAGATCTATAAAACTGTTGATTTACCTGAATTCAGAGATGGATTGGGTCCTGTGTACATCCAAGTTACCTCTGTCAGGAGTTCTTAAAAGTTTTTTTCCCTAAGCATTAATGTAAATTTCTTACAGCTGTAACTAGGTATGTCCTCTCATTTAATTGTTTTCCATCTTGATAGATACAGCATAGAAGTTTTGAGTCAGGCTTGCTAGTAGGAATTTTTGGGGTTGTTTTCTCTTTTTTTTTGACATATGCACCAGTACTTTTGCTGACCCCCAATAAAGGTGTTTGTTAAGTGCAAAATTTTATGTCCTAGATGTTGAACTGTGTGTGGTTTAACATTAAAAAAAAAAAAATCTAGGTCTGCACTTTTAATGACCCAAACTTTCATTCATCATAGAATTCTGCACTTAATCTGTTCTAGGATCTCTGCCATAATCTTATCGCTTTAATTATAGTCCCCAGAAATGCAAAAAATGTTATATAACTCCTTCTGAACTTGTTTGGGCTTCTTATAGACATGCTTATGTGGAAGGAAAAACATCATGCAGTCCAACAGTGGCATAGGGGAAAAGTCATGCATGCAACAAATTAAAATCTGATTTTCTAAAAAGAAACTTATAGAGCTCTGAAAAATGTAGACTTCATAATCCAAAGACTGGCATTGAGTAAATTCAAATTTGTGAAATCAAAGCTATTGAAAACTTTGTTTTGTTTTGTTTTTATGAAGTCAGGTTCTAACAGATTGAAAGTTAGTGTGCTTTAAAATTGCTTGCACCATCTTATATCTGTAATTTAGAAAACTATCGTAATTGTTTTCATATAGAAATAAAAACCGTTTGGAATATACACGCTGTAAAAATCTGTGACTCTAGAGGTTACCCAGCTAGAATCATAATGACTTTCTGTCTTTTCACTTTGTGAAGTGTGTCTGCATTTCCTTTAGTGGAGTACCTGAGAGAAGGACCTTTTACTTTAGTGGAAAAATTAAACCATTCCTACATATTCTTGCCAGCACTGCGTAAAGCAGTTGCAATTTCATCATTAATGTCATCATGATTATAATGCTAGAGGCAAGAAAAAAAAGAGGAACTGTTTTTTATTTTCAGTTAACAAATCCTTTTCTGTGTGTGTGTAGATGAAAGGTTTTTAATGGCATTTTTATACTAGCTACTGACTTTTTGAATTGTTCATTAACTCTTTTCCTAAGTTCCCTTGTTTATTTGCACATGCTTTTTCTGTGTCTTCAGAAATATTTTAAATCGTCCATATTTTAATACTGTTTTTATCAAAAATGTCAAATAACAGGTCATAGAATCTTAGTAAAATTTATGCTTAGAAAGGACCACACACACATACACATGCACACTGAATGCAGGGCCAATTTGATCAGTCTGCCCAGAGCCACAAGGTTTCTTCACCTTGATGTTGTAAGCAAATTTTAACATGACAGTAATTCAGGCCATTAGAAGAGAACTCTGAAACTCATTTGGTGGGAGCACAATAAATAAAGTTTGTGCAGGATTAGCCTCATGAATAGTCTCCTGTGTGTTGAGGTATTGTAAGAAATTCCACTGTCTGTCAGAAGCATATTGGCTGTTGAATAATTTCTTGAAAATGGTATGTAGTTGTACACACTTGTGGATACAGGCAAGAGAGAGGCAAAATGGATGTATTGCTTAAACATTTTTACTGGTGTTCAGACCATCAGAATTATTGGAAAATCTGGCATGTGTATTGGACCAGAGTAATCGTTCCTGGTGAATAACACAAATGTTTTATAACCTGATAGATATTTCATACTCAAAAAATCTGAATGCCAAAGCTGCCGCTAAGCCCGCCACTATTATCTGACTGTGTCACGTTAGCTCATAACTCTTGAAAAATCTATTATGTGAACTCCACAGTTGTAACTTACAGGACACAAAAGTTGTTGACGTTTAGGAACAGCCTGATAGAATGAGTATATTGTTTTTTTTAGTAGATATCCAGACTTCCACTTCTTGTGTGCTTTGTCTTTGAAGTTTCTGGATTACAGTCAAGAATAATCTGGGCTTTTTGAGGGGTACGTCCCATTTGCATTTTGATACATGGGGAATTGCTTGTGTAACTTCTTGGCTTTGGTGTTTGCCACATCAGAGTTTTTACTTCAAGATCACAGTAGTACAGAAAGTCATTGTTTTATTTCCCCTTTGTTAGAGCTTGAAAAGTCACCCATGTGTAATTGGTGATAGGGAATGTCTGCAGTACCAGTCGCATCCCTGATCACTTGCAGAGTCTTCCAAAGGAGCCTGTGGGCTTCCACAGTTCTTCTCCCTGGAGCAGGGGATTTTCCTGGCCAGCAGTTCTCTGTCTGCGCTTTGGTTCGTAATCCGTTTTCCATTAGTGGTTGTTGTCTGTCCTAGAAAGAAGCTCCATTCAAAGAGAAAAACTCTGTGTGTATAGTTGGCAATCTCCTCTAAAGTGGATTTTCAAGAACTTTGAGCTGTACTTGGACAAGGACTGTCAGGAGTTTGGCTGCTACTTTCAGACTGCAAAGATCATTTCTTTTTAGAATGTTATGTACATTTTACCTTCTCATATCAGGACTATTTCTTACCATGCCATCTCTAACTTAATATTTTTAATTTGGTTTTGCTTGGAATGTGTCAGAGTAACATGTAGTAGCAATATTTGGGAAGACCACTAAGGAGAATTTAAATTTCTAGCTGACACCCACGTCTGAATTACTGCCCCTGAGTGGGGAGGGTGAATTCTGAGCTCTCCAAAGCTGCTAAGCATTCGTTTTGGTACCTTCCACCCCTGCTTTTTTTTTTCCTTTCTGTTTTCGATAGGCCTAAAATAAATATTACTGAGGTATCCAAGAATCCTTGGGCAGAGGGGCAACTTCTCTGAGTGTATCTCCTTACATGGCACTTATCACAATAGTGCTCATGCTGACTATTCTATGAAGCAGTGTCATGATTTTTAGTTGTTTTTTATTTCTTAGAAACAATTTTTGCCAAGCTTTGAAGTTGTCCAAGCCCTCGGTTTTTCTGCAGCAACAAGTTTAGTGGGGAAGAAAGGATTCCAGCAATGAATAGGTCTGAGGAACTATGCTGGCATACAAAGTATCTTATATAAGAAGTCAGATTTTTTTCTTCCTCCCTTTTCTGCCCTGCCCATTTTCTGTGCTAGTCAAGGCCTTTGTTATAGCAATAGCCCAGCTGGATGCTACTTCCTCTGCTTAAGTGAAGTTCAAGAAACCAGCTGCTGCTTAAAAGAAAACTGCTTATTGTTCAGTTCCCCTCCTTCCCCCTGTCAAGGTTAAACATGTCCCTTCTCCGTCAGCACCCCCAGTGTAATGTGTCCCTAGATATTGTGGGGCACGCCTTCAAAGACATAAACCCAGTCTTTTACCAGTTTACCTGCTGACAAGGCAAAAAGATAGACAACGGTTGCTGAAGTTGACAATGTTAGCCAGCCACACCAAGACTGGCTTCCCTTCCTTTAGAGGACTTTTTCTATCTACAAATGTAGTGCAAGGTGAAATTCTGGCTCTGTGGGAAGTCAGTGAGGACTTTTAGGAAGATGATCATTTTAATTTTCATACTCCAACTGTGTCCATTCTGTGATTCTGTGATTCTGTGACTCTCTTCATCACTATTGTAAGGAGAGGTATTTTTTCCTCCACCTTATAAACCTCTTAAGGTTCTGTATAAAATCTTGTACTTTGATGGAATTTTTAATACAAGAATTTTCATGATAGCTCCCCAAAATCTGTTAGTCAAGTGACTCACCCACACTAAGGTCCAGTAGGAAAGGATTGGAACAGAATGCATTAATGCCCTCCTCATATATGCAAACAGGCACTTTTAGATCACCTAAGGTTTTAAATATTTAGCTTAAAAACAAGAACTCAATAATCACTCTTCAAAAGTGTGTCACTGAACACTATAGTAAAGTTGCGTAGCCAAATACTCACAAGTTTAGGAAAATTCATTGCTGTAGTGAGATTTCCTGTGTAATTCAGCCTTCTGAGTATTCAGTATGATACCATTCTTAATTCCATGACTGTGTACACTTTTATCCCAGACCATTGCTGTAGTACAAGAGGAGTTGTCTTTTTCTGTATCTGTGATGATCAGTGTGATGTCTTACGTATGCACCGCATGTAGACCTTATGCTAATTAATTTCCCAGTGTGTGTATTTATGGTTCTTTTACCAGACTGCCTGAATGCTTCAGAAAACAATAAACAGAGTACCATGTGGGAGTAGCTGAAGCTGAAGCTGCTATGACCATTGTACAACTGGAGACCTTAGGTACAGAGGGATCGCAGCAATAATCTCCAACAGTTTTGTTTGCATAATAGACATCTGTACCTAGATTAATTCTGCCTAACTATAGCTCTAAAATTGGAGATCAACTCCATCTTCATATAGGGCATTGAGGTTAACAAGGGTTTGAAAGTAGTTGTCTTCATTAGCTACCTTTAAGTTGAATGGAATAAAATTGTGCCCAGGCCATTTAAGTATATTTTCAGTGTTAGTATTTTATACTCTATAAAAAACACTTTTCATCTGACTTCAGATGTCACTATTAATGTCTTGGATTTTGAGTCTTTGACTGCTTCTGGAATGGTCTTTTGTGTATTTCCGGGGTTTTTTTTTAGGTTTGTTTATTTACAA
>VXAL01010090.1:27982-44568 GCA_013399475.1 Chauna torquata | reverse complement strand
ATAAGTTAATTTTTAAAGTCCTGTGTTTAATTTTAGATGTTCTGTTTTTCCTAAAGCCAAGTTCCTAAAAGATAGCTAAACAAATGGGCAAGTTGTTGAAAGGTTGTTATTAATGTTCCAGTGTCTGAATGCAGTGTAAGACAGAAATTTATATATTGTTTATATTATTTTAAAATAACTGACATTCATATTTTTTAATCTACAGAAGGTTTTGAAAGATTAATTTTGCACCATAATCATTTTTATTTCAAGTCAATTGTCCAAATAAAGCAATGTTAGATGTTGCAAATCAATGAATACTTACCACCTCACTGCTGTGCTTAATGATAAAATGTATGGATGGTAAGTGTTAATATTATTTTCTAGGTATTCCCCAGAATATTCCACGAAGGAGAAAAAAATAAATATACCTAGGAAGACCAGAACTGTGGNAAAATATTCCCAGGAAAACCAGAACTGTGGAACCCAAGAACCAAAATACTAGTTTAAAAAAAAAAAAAAAGCTTACTGTGCTGCATTATCTCAGAGATAGTTCAGAAAAATTGTAAACTCTCCCAGAATCAGCACAGAAAAAATTGTGAACTCTCCCAGAACAGCACAAAAAGTGATGTAGTTCACCAAACACTGTGTAAGGAACACCTTCTGGGAATAAAAGAGGATGACTTTACAAGCAAAGTTTAAAGAAAAACATGTCCCTGTTAGCTAATTTACACCCAGAACTACACTTGAACTAATATCGGTTCAGTTAAGTGTTGGACACCTGTTCATAAATAGAAGTTATTAATGTAATAGTTTTCCAGTTGCCAGATTGCCATGTACAGTATGAACTAGGAATATTGAAATATAGCCCAAATATTTTTTATTAATGTGCTGACTGCAAGAGAACAGAAATCAAACTGTGAGCTCCAGTCTCTCATCTGTGAGGTAGTCTGCGGGTAGAAATGGATGATATCATCTGTTAAGAAAAAAATTTACCTGATTTTCCGTATGGATGAAACGCTGATCTACCTCACCAGGATGGCGCAGAGCAGCTGATGTCATAGTGAGAACCGCTCAGGTGTGTGTGACACTTAGGGCCTGGATCCACAGATACTTGATTCATGGAGCCTACTGACAAAGAACTGAACAGGATAACTTTACACTTGGTGGAGTTCTTATATCTGGAGTTTAAACTGATGGTAATGGGACATGTAGTCTTCTCAAATATCTGTTGTATCTGTTTAACCTTATATATTAGTTTTTGTCTGCCACACAGAAGCAAGTTGCTTTCTGTTCAAGGAGAAATAGTACGGTGTCTGACTGTATAATTAGTGAAAATTCTAGGGTTTGGAAAACCTTGTTCGGTAAATTTATTCCTTTTCTAAAATCTTCAGGTGCTTCTCTCCTCCACTCCTTCCCTCACTGCAGGAGATTCTGGTGGGTAAGTCTGCCTCAAAATGTAAATCTGCTTAGAGAGTAAACTCTCTACTGCCTTCAACAGCTCTCCACAGACAAATAACATCAAAACGCTAGAGATGCTGTTATCATTCCTCCAACAACTGGACTCTACCAGGAAAAAGGGTATGGGTAGAAGAATCATCGAGCATTCTCCTACTTGCACAAGTATTTATTAGATATAAAAAAATGCAACCGCTTTATAGTTGATCATATAAATCTCATTAAAGTGTCATAATATTAGATGAAATTGAACGACATGCTACCAGAAAAAGTCGAAAANNNCAGAAAAAGTTGAAAAGAACCATTGTGCCCTCAGAATGGTTATTTCCAGGTTACGGTTTCTGATCTTATTAGTTTTTATGTAATTCAGTGTTTTGTGGTTTATTTATGTGTTTGGAACAAAGGTTTTCTTCCTATTCTGAATTCAGTGAAAGTGAAAGGCTTTTAGAACTTTATAAAGTTTTAAGCAGGTTACAAATGAGGAGTGATTGAGTGAGTATAGTCTAGAAATTCTCTTGTTCTGCATCCCAAGTAGGAATCATGTCAGAGTATTTTCTCGGTCTAGCTGGGGTAGAAAAAAAAGTTCTTTATCCTATCCAACAGTGTTGCTTCCAGTCCTCAACAAACCGAAGACTGCAACCATTTGTGAAAACATGAAAAAAAAAAAAAAAAAAAAAAATTGTTGAACTTCAAGAGAGTCTGAATTTCTGTGTAGCATAAGGGCTTGAATCAGTTTTTATTCTGTCTTACTCAATTTCATGTCCGTACATAGAAAATACTATCTAGTACCAGTACTATAGCAGTTTACTTGGTCAGTATCAAATAGTGTTAAACACAGTACATCACCACGGCTGGTAGGCATAGGTCCATTGATTTAAGTGAGTTTTGTTTTGCTTGTGCCAGCGAACAGGTTATTTTTTAATATGAGATCGTATTACCAAAAGCTTGCCAGGATCTTAATACCATGCTGGAGTTAGATTTGTAGAGGCTTACTACATCTTGTGACCTCAATTTACTTAAACTTGTATGTTTTCTACTCTGGTAAGACATAAATAAACCAACTCTGAACACTACACAAGCTGCAGAGAGCACAGTGCAACTCAGGACACTTCCATGGCCATCCCTTTTTGAAGGATAAGTGCCTTGTCCCTCCATAAGCCAAGATCACTCTGGCAAAGGTTCAGCAACTCGTGTTGCGATGGAAAGAAACATTTGGAAGCAACTAGTTCACTGTCCAGGATGTTAAATATTTATTCACTAAAACAGGACTACATTTAAATAAGGTGAAAGGGGTAGCTTTTAAGCCTCACCAAGGAAAAAAGTGGTCAGGCTCACCATGCTGGCTAACACAGTTTAGTGAGTATGAAGGGCAGAGACTATTTAAACCAAGCTGTCTCACTATATTTTAACCACCACAACCTCTAGTTTTAGTATGATTGAGCTTAAGTGGATTTTTTTTCATCATTTCATAACAGTAAGCCTGAGTGGGCATCTTCCTGGGTTTTATTCCCGTGGTATAGTAGAATCTCATGTAATGGTCCCGGGGAGGCCTGTGGTCCTTGTTGTAGTTGCTGTGAAGGGCATAGAAGGAGTAGGATGAAGTATAACATGCTCCTGCAGTCACTAGGTGGTGAATGGACCCTTAGTGATAATTGCCAGACTGCCTTCAGGGCTCACTGGAAAACCTTTGATATTACACTGGGGCTCTTTTTCTGGTGGGATGGATTTAAGGAAAGTTTGATGGCTGGAGGAGAAGGGCATCTGCTTTCAGTCAGCTGTGGAGCATTATATCATTGACATTGGGTCAAAATAAACTGTTTTGTATTGTAGAGCTTATTGGTATGTAGATTGCTGAATTTTAAATTTAAAATGCTCAATAAGAACAATTATTTTGTCACTGCTGTCTTGACAGGAGTAAGACTGTTGTCTCATTTGCAAGTAAGGAGAATATGAGAAGAGGAAAATAAACTGGTGATTATGCTGGCTCTGATCCCTCAGTAACTTGCACTAAAGTCGAAGTTCACCCCAATGCTGCACTGATTTCAAAAGCACAAAGAACTTATGAGGGGAAAGGAATGAAGTGGTTCCACAAGAGCAGTACATTGCTTGTGGTGTCAAAATGCTAGCTAGGCAATGCATGAGAATGGTGCTTTAAATGGTTCTTAAGTAAAGGATTTCCTGCCTGGAGGGGAGGGACCTTCCTCATCTTATGGCAGCTTTGCTGCAAAAGGTGTCTTATGATTGAACATTCTGGATTGAAGATCTTCCCTTCTGCTGTGCTCTTGAAGGACTTTTATTTAAATCTCTTCATATCTGTAGAATTTCAACAATAATGCAACATGTAAACTGCTGCACATACCCGCAGAAAATGCTCATCACTGAACTCAGTGTGGGTGCTTGCACACAGGCTGCCTTCACTCTAATTAAAAGAACTTGATCTGAGGGCTTTGATCAGAAAGCACTTTGACGTTAGCAAATATCATCCTAACCTGGATGATATTTGGATCATCCTAACCAATATCATCCTAAAAAATAACCTCTCAAATACTGATGGTCTATGTCTAGCACAGTAATTACACAGCAGCAGGTTAATAAGTGTAGAAAGAGAAATAGGAGACAGAAAGCTGAGTTTTGTTTCTTTCTCACTCCAGCATCATATTTTTGTTTTATTTACTGAACTACAGCAGCTGAAATAATTTTATTGTTTTATTCCTGCTCACTACAGACATAGAAACATGTTTTGATTGGCTTTGAAGTTAAAATGCAGAAAGCCCACCTGATGGGGGAATGGAAACTTTATTTTCTGAAAGACGTTTGAGATTCTGTGAGTCAGTGGCAAGTCTGAATTTTGCCTATGTGCATTAAGTGAAACAAAAAGTGTTCCCAAGTTACAAAAGAAAAAGGCATACGTTTTGAAAAAGATTTCATAAACAAAGGTTGTTATGCACTGTTGTGAAATTACTTTATAATGTTACTCTATCACTTTCAGTTTCAAGTATTCTCTTAGGATGATTATCTTTTACAACCATAATGTTCCAATATGTTGTGTGAATCTGTGCATAAAACTCGAGTTGACGTAAATAAGTATACTTTGAAAGACCAAGAGAAAAAGATGGCTCATATTCTGGGGTTTTGCTTGGTTTCTTTTTGTAGATTTTTTTTAATCTGCAGTTTGAAATTGATTCCTTTATGTCAGTATAAATGCTTGGCTTTGTTTCTAGTATTTCAATGTGATAGGCGCATACATACAGCTAAAAGACCTAGTAAAAAATTAGGTCCTATTCTGTAGTCAAATCTTTTCAAATTGACCTTTCAATTGATGCAGAGTCTGTAGATCCTTCTGACTGGAGGCTTGGAACAATAATGAGCTTTATTCACAACATGATTTTCTAAAGGAGTTTTTTTTTTTAATACCCCACTACATTCTTGAAAGCACAGGCTTTTAAGGAAAGTGTGTGGTTGATAATGGATTTCTTTTTTTTGTTGTTCTACTACACTTCTACATTTTATCTGCATTGTTGCACATTAGCCAATGTCATAATTCATTGATAGATGCAGAGGAAAAGGCTTTGAAATTTTCCTCTAGAGTTGAAAAACTCAATACACACAAGTTATGTGACCCGTGTTCATTCTTGCCATTCTTGCTTTTTTCCATACATAGGTGTTAAAATATTTTCACATATTAATGTTATTTCATGAATCCTAAATGAAAAATCTTCAGTGCCAAATATGAACTGAAATCCTGAAACAAGGTAATCTTCAGTTTCTTTTCCAAAACATGAAAGCATATGTTATGCTTTCCGTCTTCTTTCAAGCTGCTGCATTTCTAATTTCAGTCTTTGTCCTGTATCACCTCCTTCATTGTTCTCTTAAAGGATCACTATAATAATGCAATCATTCTTTATATATGTTGCCACCTTTACTGGGATAATGATATTTTTAAAAATCCCTTTTGTGTATGTCTTTATATGTACATAGAGTATGGGTGTATATAAATACATAATGTAAGGTTTTTATGGTTACCTGTGAACTGTCTTACTAGGTCAGTGGTCTATCTAATGCATTAAGTTGCTGCTGACACCATGATATAAAAGATGCTATTTAGAGAGAGCATGTAGGTGCCTTTTTCTGCAGTCTATTCCCTTCCTACTCCAGCAGCATCCAAAATTGTACAAGGATGTTAAAAGAGACTTCTCTGCCATATTCCTTTTATTATCTACTTATGGACATATTGTCCATGATTTTTTCTAATCCCTATTTGAAGTAGCTGTCACAGTCTGCTTCCACAGCTACAGCAGCAAATTCCTGTAGTTGGCTAATTACTGTGTGAAGTTTTTGTTTGTTTGTTTTGTTTGTTTTTACCTGTTTTACTACTTTCACCAAGTGTCCAAGTTCAAGTATTGCAGGATTTTGTGTACTGCAGTTACATATTCAGTTTATCTACTATCTTTGCAATTATGTTAATCTCACTTGTATCCTTCCTTAGCCCACAAATTTTAGTCACCTATTCTATGGCAGCTGTTTCATTCCTGTAATCGTTTCAGTTACCCATCTTTATACTCTCTTTACCTCTACTGCATCTTTTTTTGAGTTGTGGGGCCAGAACTGCACATGATACTAAAGATGTGGGAAAACAGAAATTTTATGCAGCAACGTTACCCAACATTTTGTTGTCTTTTTTGAGTGCTGCTGTACGTTGAGCCAATGATTCAAGGAACTGTCGACAAAAACACAAGTTGATTCTACAAAGATTTAACTCTCAGTTCCAAGGTCAGCATTATGTAGATGTGGTTTCAGATATTTTCCCCTAGAAGGAAAATATTTTCACTTTACACTTATCTACAGTGAAGCTCCTCACCACCTTTTTACCACCCAGTTTGAATGGTCCTTTTCAGAGTTCCTTTAACCATTAGCACAGCATCTGACTACTCGGAAGAGCTTAGTATGAGCCACAGATTTGCAGATTTCACTGTTCACTCCCTTCTCCAAGCCATTGATAAAGATGTTGAATAAAACTGTGGTTAGAAGTGATTGTTTGTGGGACCCTGCCATAAAGTGAAATTGTTCTGCCAGTAATAAAATACTAATTGGTTAAGATTTGTCAGATGAAATAGCTGTACTCCTGTATCGAGTTCTTTTTATGCCAACTCCTCTAATCCTAAAGTTCTCTCAAGAAAAATCCAGTCTCCTTTCCTTATTCTTGCCTTATTTTCTCTAGATGTTATGCCACACTGACTTGCGCACTCTTCCCTCTTCACCTGCATTTCCTCAGCTACTTCTTTTACGTGTTAAGAATATTTCTTTTGCTACCCAGTCACCTGCTTCAAATGAAAAGTGCCACATGAGGCATATTCTTCAAAATAGTCTTTCCTCCAACAGAGAGTTTATTGCCCTCTCTTGTGGTTGTCAGTGTGTTGGACTACCTCACAAGCATTCCTGAGTTTTGGTTCAAACTAGGAATGATGCTATCAGTATTATTTTATAGATGTAGAAATAGAGTGCAAAAAAAAGTCAAAAGGTCATTTAAGTGATATTTTTTCTATTTCCACTTAGGTATTACACACATATGCGCTCAGACTCATTCTGGGAGATGGGACAGTTGTCCTCACAGGTGGTCCTGGCAAAATGTATCTTTACATTGGTATTGCAGTATGGCACAGAATAATGGGTAGAGACAGTGCAGGATTAGGCTGAACTATTTACACTGTGCCACTGTCCTGAATGATAATGCCCCATTTGTATCGTTTGTCTTGAAGCCCTTATTCTGAGTAAGAGCGAAATTACAGTCCATTGGGCAGTGGAATTTCCACTCTAGGAGTCCTGCACACTTGTTATTGCAAGTAGGAGTTGGTGTGAACTTTAGTTGACATTAATCCTTCATTTTTTTAAGATGAATAAATAAAAAGTAGTTTTAAGGGGATTTTAATTCAAAGATTTGCCGAAATTGTTGAGCAAGAAACATTTACCAAACTTCCTGAACCATGGCCAGGTCTTCATTTCTGAGGTTAATTCATCCTGTTTGGTTGCAGTATCTGCTTGTAACATCACCAGATGGCTGAAAGTTTTGTGGCAGTAACAATACCAAGAATTTAATGTAAATTGAATGTTTCCACCTTGTAATTTCTCTCTTGTGCTGTGATTCGTATTACATTTTCTATTTAACCTAAAATTAAACTTTAATGACCTGGATGCATTCTGTCATCTCTCTAAGTATTTTTCAGAAACATCTTTCCTTCGATATTTCCAAGAAAGTAGTACCACTTAAGCTACTTCAGTAACTGTCAAAATAGGAACTTTACTGTTTCATGCACATACACATTCCTTTTTCAGTTTATCTTATAGTGAAACACATTCTGCAAATTCCTGATGCACACATCTTTCTTTTTTATGGTCATTCTCCAGAGAAGTAAACTGCCAGGCTATTCTGTAATCATCTTTGATGTTGCAATAAATGCTGTGATCTTTAAAGTTTTTTAACCTTTACCCACTTAAAGAACAAATCAAAGAAGCAGATTTCTAGATAATTTAAAAAGAATATAGACACAGTAGATAAGTTGAAGTCTGTGTTTGCTATGTATCAAAACACTTTCCCACCACAGGAAGACAGAATTTCATTGAGCAGCTAGCAGACAAACTTGACTCAATTTAGGCATCTTATAAAAAAAAGAAATTTATATTCAAAATGTGCAGATATTTGCACATACAAGCCTGTATTCACAGGACTAGGATTTTAAATTACCCATGCTTTGGTATGCACTGAAGTTGTCTAGCGAATGTACAAAAGCTAAAGACTCTGTACTTATGTGACTCCAGGCAGCAGGTGCAAGTCTGACTGCACAAAAGTTTTGCCCAAGTCAGAGGTCAGTGGCTGCTGATAATGTCCTAATAGCATCACCTGACGTGTGTGTCCCCACTTCTTGTTTCATGGGAAACTTGTTGGTCCAGTTTTAAAACCTACTAGCATTTTACTGGGTCTTAGAGTGAGTTCAGCCTTACTAAATGCAGAGCAGTCTTCATCTATAACCTGGAAGGCACTTGCCATCTATAATCAGCCGAGGCATCTCTCCCTCCACTTTCTTTCCCATAAGCAGCTTGCCTAGTGATTAAGTCATGCAGGGGACAACCTGTGCTTCAGGCAGATAATCTTCCTATACCTGATGTTTCCTGGGGATCACATTGTACCAAACACTGATTGCCTTCCTTTGAGGGGTATAAATTTAATCACCATGCATTCAAATTTGTCCAAACCTTTGGAAGTAGATATTATCTATCAGCACCAGGCACTGACCCAGGGCAGAGCCAGATGTTGGTAATGGGGTCCATCAACAACCTCTGACATGGCAAAGGGATGGACCAGGCCCAGGGTCCATCCAGCAGCCAGGGCCAGAGGCACACACCTTTGGGCACAAATGAATTAGGCTGACATGGAGCTCCTGTGCCTATGAGTAGGGCTGGGGGTTGTCCCTCCCAAGGGGAGCTGGGCAGGGACATTGGGGGCTGTAAGTGCCCTCAGGGCCCTGGCTATCACTAGCAATTTTAAAAATGCAAAGGGGATTAAATGCTAAATTTGGTGCTGCAGAGGATGACTCTGCTCAGTTCAGGAGAAGGTCCTGTACTGAGGTCGTCCACCAAGGTCCTCATCTCCCTTTATCAGTTCATGCAGTAGATCTGTATGTGTGTTGCTCTCCTAACATTTGCTGTATAGGAAAGCCTGTGCATACATTAGTTATTCTGAAGTGGATGTATTTATTTGAGTTTATATTACTTGTGTGAAATTTTAACTTTTTTTAGTTTTTAGTTATGTGATTGTAATTTCATTCTCCCTTTTTTTTTGGTTGTTTTTTGTTTTGTTTCAAGTTTTTTGCTGCATGATAGCAAATCAAAGCAAAGCATGAAACACTGAGTTTGTGGGTATAATAGCGGTATGTACAAGAAACACAAGAGAGCATGTGAAGGTTAAGTTTCCCTCTCTGGCAGCTGCTCTATAGCAGAGCAGGTTATCTGGTTTCTGCTTGGCAACAGAGGCTCCACAGGGATTTGTTCAGAACATTTACCCAGGGTGGACAGTCTGCCCATAAGCTGCTCTTCATGCTGACCTCCATATCCAGATGACCAGGGAATTTTGATGATGTTGTGTTCCTGCAGAGAGGTTTCAGGAAAAGCACTGAAAATCTTTAGAAATTCTCTGGGTTATTATATATTATCAGCAAGTAACTAAACTGTTATGTTAGCTGTTACCTAGGGCAATCTAGGAATAGGAAAGGAAGCATAAGATGATATGAGGAGAGGACACAATTTTGTGTTTGGCCTTGCAGCAGGCATGAGGTTAGCGAAAGGTCTTTTAGTCTGTCTCATCCTAAATGGCCTGATTCAGTGATAATTTTGTGTTGGTCTCTCTGAGTGAAGGATACATTTCCCAAAGTGTAGATGAGCATCTCTTCTTGCTTTGCTGTGGTCAATGCAATGAAGCTTGCTCTGTGGGAAAGGCTGGGCTCCCATAAAACTGAGGCTTGACACGTGCGCTCCCTGGAGCTCAGCGACATGAGGTGGTTCCTGAGGCTCCAGCAGTGGCAGTGCACAGCCCTCAGCAAAGGCTACACCGCGCTCAGGTTGGGCAGCAGATACCCTGGAAGCACTTTTCCGAGCATTGTTTGCATTGTTTTGAGTAGTTGTCTCAGTGTTTCTCCCTGTTTCTCCCTGTCCATCCTAACTCTACCCCTTCTCAGTAATATAATGAGTCCCTGTGCAGGGGAGCTTTCAGTCTGTATTGCTAAGCACAGCATCAGTGGAAAGTTGCTCTGTCACTGGGTCTTGTTATGGTACTTTACAACTAATAATAGTATACACTTGAGCTCAACATACTTCCTCGTGTATGTACAGTCTGAAGGACTGAGCTCGAATGTGAAGAAATGAGGATCAACATGTTAATGTGCATGTCACTGTTACAGTAAAATGAATTTATAGCAGCAAGAAAAGAGAGATCCTGAAAGAAAAGCTGGAATTAGATATTTCTGAATAGAAGCATTTCTTAACTTACTTTAGAGCTGTAAGACATCTATTTTTGCTAATTATTTTGTTCTGGCTCAGCTGAGTTCACAAAAAGAAAGTCTCTTTGGTAAAGACTGCAAAACAATATGCTGTTTTTCTTTCATGTGAGTGGAGACACGGTTACTCATGTTAATGTCTCATATTAAGGAACTTGAAATCCTCAGCAAGTTTTTGTTAGTACAAATGCAACTATTTTTTTACTATTCAGTACATCATGTTCAAGTAAACTGTAGAATATAAGTTATTTCTGGCATCCAGGGCGTAGTTTGTGAACTGATATGACAGTATCTCATACAAATTTTCCATCTGGATGATCACAGTGCGGTAGAAGTTTCTTGTTGTGTTGTCAAGCTAGAATCAGCTGTTGTCACTGGCTGACCTTTGTTTTTATGTACGTGGGAACATTACTGAAACGCTTCACATCATAGAGAAGAGCTGTTTCTCTGGTAGTGAGTATCTTTATGTTGCCAAAGACTTCATTCATCTAGTTCTTTTGAATGGAGCACAGGATTCCCTGTCCTCCCCCACTGCAAACTTTCTAAAAGTACAAATGAGCCAATTCGTTACCGCTTAATCTCACAGAATGTGCTATAGGAGTCAGTGGCCTCATCTAATGAACAAAAGTTAGAAAATCAAGTCCTAAAACAAGGCCAGAGAAAAAACAAGGCCAGAGAATGTTTTATTATTTTCTGACTTGTGTAAAATTGTTGAATACAAAGCAGTATGCACCGGAAGGTGAGTCAGTGAGTAATCTTACATTATTTTGCTTAGTGCAAAATGATTGAGTTTGTTATAAGAGTAAGGAAGTGTGAAGAACATGCAAAGGAGTGCCTTGATGGGAACATTAATTATGAATAACTTACTGATGAATGAAAGGGAGATTCTAGCCAGCTAGAGACTGGAAAATTATCAACACCAAAGAATAAAAAGGTTGTACTGAGAAATTGGTAAAAGACTTATATTTAATGCTCGTATTTTACTTTTAAGATTCCCAAGTTTCATTCAGTGAATCCTCTTCAGAAAAAAAAAATAGCTGAGGGGAGTACTAGTCTTTTCACCCTCCCCCCTTTTTTGCTGAGGCAGAAATAACAATTTAAAAGCCGTAAAGAATATCTGGTAGCGAACGCTTCTGCAAAACAACAGAGCAACATAAATGGAATAGCTAAGCAGTACATATACAAGCTGACACAAGCCCATTCCCACATTACAGGTAAAGAGGTTTAAAAGCTTTCAGAGAATTCTGAAATTTCTTAATAAATGCACTAATGTTCATGTCAAGCTTCTATGAGCGAAGTTAATTTACAATACAACATATCAAAATGTTCTGGAGAACGAGTCTTACGAGGAGTGACTGAGGGACCTGGGGTTGTTTAGCCTGGAGAAAAGGAGGCTCAGGGGAGACCTTATCACGCTCTACGATTACCTTAAAGAAGGCTATAGCGAGATGGGGAGCGGTCTCTTCTCCCAAGCGCCAACTGAGAAGACAAGAGGAAATGGCCTCAAGTTACGCCAGGGGAGGTTTAGGTTGGATATTAAGAAAAATTTCTTCACTGAAAGGGTTGTGAAGCATTGGAACAGGCTGCCCAGGGACGTGGTTGTGTCGCCATCCCTGGAGGTATTCAAAAAACGTCTGGCTTCAGAGCTTAGTGACATGGTTTAGTGGGTTAACAGTGGACTTGGCGGTGCTAGGTTAAAGGTTGGACTGGATGATCTTGGAGGTATTTTCTAGCCTAAATGATTCTACAATTCTATGGATTGTGTGAACTAATTTTGAATAACTTTTTGTACTCTTCTGCATTGCCTTCTTTCCTTCCACAGTGTCTGCTGTGTTCAAGGGCAAGTACAATTTTGCACTAGAAGAAGGGACAGATTTTTTCCAATGCCAGATTCTGAAGTGCGGGACAGCTCTCCTTTCACAGGGTGGTGCAATGGTAAAAATTTGTTGTTACATGAGGACAGAGGGAAATTCTATACATCTGTGCTTTCTTTTCTTACAAAGGTTTTATCTTTTTGATGGTTTTCTAAGTGAAATTCTAATTCTGAAAATGTATACAGTTAGTGAAATTTAAATATGAAATATGCTCATGCATTCCTGCTGTAGTGCCCACTTTAGTTCAGCATGCCTGGTCCTCATATGCTTGAATGGAAATCACATCTCAACAGACTTCCTTGTCAGGGTAGTTTTTATACAAGTAACTCATTGGTAAAGACATTGTAGTGTCCACCTGTTTCATGACTGACAGGTTCCTAGATCTGAGAAGACATCGTCTGCATTTCAGTCTGTTGACTGCAACTCTAGAAACAAAAAGTACTGCTGCAATATATCGTCACTGTGATATAAAGACTTGTCCACTCAGCTAATTACTTCTAATTTTTTTTTTTTCAGCAATAATGGATAATTTCTCAGAAAATGATTGCTGGATGAGTATTTTGTCCCATTATTTTCATTATCTTCTTTAACTGAGTTCCTTCCTTGTGGTACCACTGCTGCTAGGCCAACTGACTGCATTCCCCAGAGAGTTCTCTATTATTTGTGTAGCATCTGATGAATTTCCCCATGTACTCAAAGACATAAATTAGATGCCCAGATGACACAGGAAAACAGAAATTATAAACACAAGAAAAGTTCCAGAACCAGACCGGAGACTGAGGAGAGACCTAAGACATGTGCCACCTCTGTCTAAGCTCCTTGGTGAAATATCAGCTGGTTAAAAGTTGTTCCTGGAAGTTCTTAAGTGCATTCGGAAACTATATAGTTAGTTCTAATTGGAAGACAGTGTTTATATTTTTCCTATAAGAATCAGAACAAAGGAATATTAATAGCTGCCTGCACATTGTAACATTTTCTGCATAATGACATTTTGTAGGCTTGATATAATTTTCTGCAATGTGCATCAGGCCATTAAATGAGAGGTCTTTAAAATTATCTCACCAGAACTATTCTTCTTTCCAAACAGCACTGAAAGAAAATAAGATCAAAGAATTTCATAAAAGGCTCTTTTCACAGCTTATCTGTCATCAAATGAAGGTATTAGGGAAATGGCCTGAGAAGCTTTTCCTACTTGATACCCCTTTTGAAGTGACTAGAACTACAAAACTCACCATTTCTGCAGAAGATTCCAGTTGGGTTTCTCCCTTTTGTGAGAGGAACGGCACAAAAAGCGTACTGCACCAGCTGGCACCCTTCTGGGGTCCCTGCTCTCACCCCAGGGCATGCCTGGGCATTCAGGGAGCAGGCAGGGGTCAGCCCTTCCCCAAGCTTGCCATGGAGCTTATGGGTCCCAACACTGCAGCTGGGGGCAGAGACTGAAAGATTTGCATCAATTCCCAGAAAAGTCCAGTGAGTAGAGGGCACATATCTTTCCTGCATAATTTGGGGTTAAAGATTTTCCCAAAGCTGGAAGTCTTTTGTTTCAGTTCATTTCTAAAGTTAAATGGTAGGGGACAGAGCTGATGAAATGGCAACGGATATAACTTGTTCTGCACCTTCATTGCAAGCCTTTGGCTAACAAATTCCACATTTAATCCTGATCTAAGCCCTATCAGAGTTAAAGACAGTCTTACCATTAAACCCTGTAGATACTGTGTCAGAACATTACATATGTCATAAAAAAACATTCACATAGGCAGAAAGCTTACTATCCACTAGCGACAGGGAGGAACAAAACAAAACAAAAAATTGTAATTCTTTTTTTAAAGTAGAAAGTAACTGTAAAAATGAAAATGTTTACATTCACATGATAATATTTTAGAGTCATAATATGAAATTTTGGTCTATTCAAGAAACTCAAGTAGATCCAGAATTTTACGTCGTATTCCCACTGAGTAAAATGAAAGCTATATGGGGAGCAGGCTGACAACTCTCTACCCAATGTTGTGCTACATTGAATTAGTCTGAACTTTATCATTTTAATAACAAGATGAATGAAATTTTGAACCACACTTTCTTTTTACTTGGCCTACTATGAGTCTGGTACACCAACTAATATATTACGTAGTAAATTCAGTCAAGATAGTAATCTGAAGAATTAATTATCTGGAAAAAAAAGTAGGAAGACTGTTTTCAAACAAAAGGTACTTTTAGTTTACACAGGAAAAAGCTCTGTGTAAGGGACATAACCGTCATCAGTTATTCTACTGTATATGATTGCTAGTTTCAAATTCAAAGGGTATAGGTTTTATTCATATCCATACCTTGTCATACTCCAAAGCCTATAGTACAGATGAGGACCTCTACATTTCAAAAGTGATGCTGTAGTCAGTGGATCTTGCTGGTCACCATAATGTGGGATTACATTGTTTGAATAACTGAAGTAGTCAACTAAACTTTTATAAGATATTAACGCTAAGGGGATAAAAAAATGGTGCATTTTTTCACTGTTTATAAATCTGGGACAGGCAGGCTTCTCTTCATTTTGGACAGATTTAGAGTATTATTGGATCTCTCTTTGGAAAAATTACTAAACAGTACTTCCATCTTGAATGACAGTCCAGGTAAAACCTAATCATCCCTTGATATTTTTTTAAAGAGAATAGGTGATGCCCACAATGTCCTGGCTACTTTTTCCTGCATTGAAACAGAAGTTGTAGTTTCCATAGTTCTGTGACCTACTGCCAGTACATAATAGTTCCCCTGCACTCCATCCAGCCAGTTTATCTCAACACATGTAGATCAGCAATATTTTCCTTTTTGAATAGTGCTATGGGATGTGTTAGGGGCATGAAAAACATACTAAAAACCACATTCTGTTCTAGGATCAATTGATATTCCACAGGGAGGCAACATAAATCTTCCATGACAAGAGCAACATACCAGGCCTGCTTTATTAAGATTAGAGATCTCAGACAAACATCTTGCTTAAAAACCCTTTTCCAATGACTCACATTATAGTTCAGTAAATGCTACAATGCAAGTTTTTATAGTAATACAGTGTAAAGGTTTTGAGAACCTCTGTACTGATTCTGAAAGCAGTTTGGAAATTAGTCGTTATATTCAATTTGCAGTTTTTTCTGGCCCTTTACACAGTTTGACATGATAGCATGGAGAGTGTTTTAGGAGAATTATTTCACTGTCTCAAAGAAGGCCAGCCATTCTTGAAACTATTTTCCAAACTTTAAAAGTGTTTTATATCCCACAGGCTCTCCATTGACATAGTAGCTGAGGTCTCTACAGAGTAGAAATGTTTTGTGATCAGTTTATAAAATCAGAAGAAAAAAAAAATCAGTTCTTTGCATGAGGAACAAGGGTGGAGAGCACTGAAGAGTTTCTCTGAAGGCAGTATATAAGTTGCAGCAGAGCTAGGAATTGATATTTTAATTAAGCTAAGCACAAGAAGTGATGCAAATAATTTGCAGCAGTGAAAAGAGTTTCCAGTGGTATTTTCTGAAGTACTGAAACAGATTGCCAATGGAAGTCAAGGAATCCTTATCAGTGGTGGTTTTTAAGAGCTGGTCAGAGTAATTTCAGGAGTTGATGCAATTTCTAGGTGACCGTGTGTTTTTCTGGCCTGCGAGGCAGAACAGGCTGAAGGAGCACCATTCACTACTGTCTTCTGATGCTGCTGCTGGGGAGGGGGGCTGAGAAGGGAACAGGGCACTTCTGGCACAGCAGGACATCCTGCTGCAATGCAGTGCAGACAAACCTACCTTCCCTTGGGCTGACCAAACTAGCGGAGACCTGCAGCTACTGCATCAAGGTCTTTGTGGGCCAAATGGAGTCCAGTCAGCAGTGCCATTCAGCTTCGCAGTTGGATCAGTGGTCCACAGCACCCAGGGACAGCCTTGCAGCACTGAGAAGATTAGTTCCCCTTAGCTTAGTTAGGTACAGCTGATCCTGCCTGTCAGCTATAGGGTAAGCTAGATGACCTTGCAAGACTTCTTTATCCAATTTTGTGTAGTTCTCTGACCTTCCAGTAGATGTCTTGACTTTGAGGGCATCCTTTCTTTCAAGAGCAAAAAAAAGCGGATTCAAAATTGAATGCTGGGCACAGCTGAGTGAAACTGAGCAATAAGTCCCTAGCTATAATAATATTCACCAACTTGAGAGGAATTTGAAGTGTCTGGTTGACAAAAAAAAAAAAACAACTTTTTTTTTTTTTTTT
>VXAL01010090.1:0-27929 GCA_013399475.1 Chauna torquata | reverse complement strand
AACTTTTTTTTTTTTTTTTTTAAGAGGAAGATGCAAATATCCCAAATTTGTAGTCCTTGTGAAGTTTAAGATAGCAGTTCCTGTGTATGGGGCATTTATACCATGAAATGTGGGATTCACAGAAATTGTTCCATCTTATTTGGAACTCCATGAAAGCATTGCTACAAAACAGGAAAAACATCACAATTAGCTCTGAGAATAAACACTGAAGTCAGAGACAGATAACGTATCATAGTGTCTTGTTGAAGATTGTTACTGTAAACATCAAAAGGAAATTAAATGAACAGGAGAGAGCTTTTTGTTGTTTTCTGTAATGTTATACCAGGTATTTCTCTTGGTTTTGTATTTGTCCCTCGTAATGCTGGGATTGTGGAAGATGAATCCACTATTCCGATTAGTCTTCTGCACAGGGTGTTGAAGGCTTTCTTTTAGTTTTGTGTACAGTGTGTCTGTGCAATTTCCATCAGAAGCAGGAAATGTTTATTCAAGTTCTGAGGGGTGGGACAGTTGCTGCAGTTTTAGGTAATTTTAAACAAACTGTTTGAGCATCCTGTTTAAATAGAGTTAAGTAATCACAGTTTTGTACTAGCTGGAAAAGAATTCTATACATGCATGATATGAATAAAATATCATCTTACACAGCATACCAAGGATGTGATGTATTTATCTGACTTCTTGTGCAATAAAAGATATCTTTGACTTTTGTTTCAGTAACAAGTTTACTGGCAAAACATATTCCATTACATGACGGTATTCTACTAGAATATGAACTATTTTGTATTTAAATTTACCTGTATTTAATACGTATATTAGTTTCCCTGATATTTCCAGTAGCCTCTGGAGAAATATAATTCAAATATGACTTTCTGAAATTGGGAGGGAAAAAGTGTACTCACACAAACAACTTAGTTTAGGGAAGCAGTGAAAATCAGGAAGTTTATTCACACCCAATTGTATGAGAAACATAAAAGAAAGAAGAAAAAATGGTATTTGGAGTAGGCTGATAAGGCTTATCAGTTACAAATTTTACTCAAGGTGTGCACGTTCAATGCCTTTCCTAAATTCTGTGCCTTTAAGTGTTGCAAGGGTTAAATTGAGAGACAGAAAAACAGCAATGAAAAGATTTGTTCTCAGGCTTGTAGCATGGATGTATATCTCACATTTGAAACTGGGAGACAGATTACATGTTTTTTTGTTTTGTTTTGTTTTGTGATGTTTCAGTAGTGAGGCTCTGCTGAACTGCATACTGGGTTCCCCAGCTGATAGGACTCATTTGAAAGAAAAAAAAGAGTTTGTGCTCTTCAGATTGTGAGTGATGATTGTACTTGGCCTTATGTCTATCAATGCATTGTCTTTAAGCTGCAATCTAATGTTAATGAGATTTTAACTGGAAAACAAACAAAGGACAGACAAGTTAATGGATAACAATTTAAAAAAAATCTTTAAAGGGCTGCACAATAATTAATGTAAACAATACATCAAAGTCATTCCATGTCTAAGCTTTCATACAGGGTTTACGTAGAAGTCAGTTCCTCAACAATGGTATTATTCTACATCTGAACAACTAGTATACTGTATAGTGTCATCCGTTAAATCAAAACTGATTGGCAAGATTATCTGGTCTTACTAGTAAGAAGGTTTTAGTCATTAATCACAGCTCCATAGAAAGGAGCTGAATTGAGTCTGTTATGTCCTGAGAGTTTATTAGTATTGGTGTTTCTGGAAATCACCCCACTTTTCCGAAGTAAAAACTTCCACACTATTCCAAAAGAAATAGAAGTTAGAAGTGCTATGCAATGGAACTCATAACATCTAAAACCAAGCAAATGTAAAGAGGTGACGGGAGGAGGACGGCACATAATATATAGGCTGATATTAACAAAATGTATATAAATACAACTGAAAATCAGAGAAAGCAGTTTTGAAGAGGGAAGGTAATGAGTAACAGTCGGAATAAAGAGTAATGTTTTAGAAGCGTTTGCTGTAGAGCTTAAGGGTGCTTGTTTTGAATGTCAAAAAGGATGAAAAACAAAATTAGGGAACAAATAAAGGAGCAGAATAAGAGAGAAGATGAAATAAGATTTCTAGTTTAGGTGACAAGTGTGCTTCTTCTGTAGATAGTGATAGGGACAGAGACTAGAGGAGAGGTTTCTTTTGGAGTCCAGTTTTGACAACACAAAGCATGCAGAAAGATATCTCAATTAAGAAAGTCAAGAGGTGAGACTGGAATAATAGAGGTGTTAAGACAGGCAGTCATGCATTCCAGTAGGGTAGCTGAAGCCACAGTCAGAAAATACTATGAAAATATAAAGTTGAAGAGGTTTTTTTTTGTCTTGACTTCTAGCTTGTTTACTCCATGTCCACTTTTAAAATCTCTTACCCATACTCTCTACTCTTTCTTTCCATTTATTATTTTAAGTATTCTCATTCACCCATACCTTTTGAGAAACTCAAGGAAAAGCAGGTATGATTAAAGGCTAAAATAAACCCTGTAAAAGATTCTAATTTCTTCAGAAAACATATTGGCTTACTTTGCAGTACTTTTTTGCATTATAGATGCCAAGAGAGGATTAATCTATAATGCCTTTGTGATTTTTCCTTTTATTTCAGTTTATATAATTAAATAGTTCCCAGGACTGCTTCACGTTTATTTTGTTCATCAAAACGTGCTTCTCAAGTGTTATGAAAATGGAGTCCAAAAATAATGCAGTCCAAACCAAACCCATTCAATTTTCTCTTTGAACACAATCAATAGTGAAGTCATAACTTGTATCTCATTTTTAACTGAGTAAATACTGTGTTGTCCCTTAATAATGCATAATTCTTTAGGGCGTTCACTGTATATTCTCCCACTTAAATACTTGGATATATCCTGGTGATACATGTAGCAAGATGCATATAATATATATATAATAATTCAGTTGCTTCACAACTACTGTTTGAGGATGAAATCCTGTCCTCATTGAACTCACAAAGGTCTTGTTGGGTCACTCTGTATATGTTCATACATTATGACAGAAAGGATATATTCAGAGTAATAGGAACCTGTATTTTGATCATTAACTTCTGGTGAAAGTCAAGGAAAAACGCTTAAGTAGCAGAAATCAAATTTGTATCTTTGTTGTAGTTGTTGTGACAGCCAGAAAAAAAAATGGACTTACCAATCTCAGCTAATATTCATAAAATATTCTCTCTTCTCTTGCATCCTCTTTTCATGTAAATTTGAGTCCCAACTGATGTGTCATTGTCCTGACCAACAGGAAAACAGAGAGTAGCTTTAGGAAAGTAATTTTTTATTGGACTGGGTATATTTCATCCAAAAAGATGTTATCTTCTAATGTTGAAACACTGGCCTGCTGTGCATATGCATGTTGTGCATCTTTTTGTTTACTCCATGTAAGCGCTTGAGAATTAGTATTTTTCTCCTCTAAAAATCAAACCCTTTCCCAGACTCATTACAGAGAATAGGACTTTCAAAGTATTTTCTTTTTTCTGTGAATTCTGATTAGGAAGCTGAAATGTGCACCCAGGGAAGCTAGAAAAATAACTTGAAATATGATTGTGTAGCAGAAAAACGCGACAGCAGACCAATTTCAATCACAGAGCTGTTAATTCAGTTTTTGGTAGGTGTACCTCTGAAGAGATGGTCAGCTAAGCTGCAGAATCTGACAGAATGAGATCCCCTCACATGAGAATGGGATGCGCCTAATAGGAAGGATGGGAAAGGGGAGAATAGCACTGTCCTGCTTTCGGAATGGAGCTGCTGCTAAATATTTTGCTTAGACCGTCTACTAACAAGATATTCTGCTAAACAATCCAGATGTAATTCTCAGTTGGCTAAATTGGAAATTTCTTGCAAAGGACTGAACGGGAATAAAGGAAGTTGAAGTTTGAACTAAACACAATTTCTGATATTTAGAATCGGCAGTTAGGTGTTTGGTGAATGTCACAAAAAACATTTGTTCTATTTGGCTCAAACATTGAAGTATTTAATATAAAAATGATTAAATGTATATTCTGATATGTTAGGAAATGGCCCTGATCTAAAAAGTTGTGTAAGCCAGCCTTTATTTCTGTGCACCGTCACTGGCAGTTGGAAGAGTGGTGGTATCACCACTGGGAGCATCACCGTTTGGGAGTCACAGCTGTGAGACGTGGCACAATCACTTTGCATCAGCATTGATTTATACTTGCGATAAAGGTGCAGCGAAAGGGTAGCAATGCTGGGTGTGAGCATGGCTGCTCAGGGGCACGTGAATTGCAGCTTTCTTTTCCTGTTGTGCCCACTCACATCCAGGCTGTTGACTTTGGAAAGGTTAAAATGGCGATGTAAGAGGGTTCAATTCACCAAGCGTTCGAAGTTACTTTAGCCAAATGTTAGTCAGACACTCCCCAGCCTTCAGTCCAAATACTTTTTGTGCTTGAAACACTGCGCTGTATCTTTCCATGTAAGATTGCAATGTGTTGCAAAGGGACACTCGTGCCAGAAGTACTCATCAGAGATGCTCAGTCACTAGCGCAGTGATGAGGAGCCTAATGAAAGACAATGCCTGCGTCTTCTGCTTGGGGATGTTGTATCCTCTTACGTTACACTACAATACCAATATAGCTAAAGTTTTGACTTACTCTGTAGCAAAACTTACTGCATTTCATGTTATCCTTCAGCTCTAGCTTCTGAAATCATAAGACCATCTGAAAGCTATCAGCTTTTCTTTTAAAAGCGAAGCTGTAATTCTCACAGGTTCCAGAGAGAAATTAGAGACACCACACAAGGACCTGTATTTTTTGCTTAAAGCGAGCAAAGAAGGTGATATTTAAACCCTACAAAAATGTCAAGATATCTGCATCGTGATTTTGAAAGTTTCATATCAGTAATACTGAGCATTGCAAAAAGAATAAAGACGTGGCTCTAAAACCATTCTCTTTTGCGTTTATGATACAACCAGAAGCTTTGACACCATTCTTTGGTAGGTTTTTCTTAATAGGGAATGGTAAGAAAGATGTTGGAAAATGTACCAATGTTGTTAGCAATGTTTTGCCTAGAATACCAGTCCACCTGGATCCTGAATTTGATCCAGTCTGGCACTTTCTGTGTTCCCAAGATACAGGGCGAAAGGCACGATTTTTTTTCTGCATCCTCTTTCTGTAATCAGCAAAAAGTCAGCCAAACATATCTAGCCTCCTCCAGGAAACAACCCTGATAAGTATAGCATTTAGGCACTTAATGAGCAGGATTAATGCACATGCTTAAGTTTAAGCATATTTTTAAGTGCTATGTTTTGAATCTGAGCCCTAGAGTAGACGATTAGAGAGAAACAGCAAACATTTATGAATTTCTGGACTCGTATCTATAAAGTATGTAATCTGCAGGCTTGCATTCACTGGTGGGAGGCTAATTAACTTCCGTCTTGTTGGTTTTGTCTGTCCAAAGCAATGCTGCATCTTGTCTCCTTTTCTTCAACCCTGCACACCAGACACCACGAGCCAAAGCCAAACTGCAGTGTTATGTGGAAGTTGGAGAGGGGCTCCATTACCTGAAGTCCCATGTTTGCAGACCTGTGTATCGTGTGACCGGAGAAGGATGTGTTTGTTTCCCATGAGCTAATGCAGAGCAAGGATGCGCTGAGATCCATTCCCACATCACATGAGAATTACCTCCACCTCTGTCTAAACTCTTGCTTGTGGATGTAGATATTTAACAGTACAAAAATAAAGAATCTGGAAGTAGGCTTGAAAACCAAGGGTGAATGGGCAAAGAGCTGAGGATTTAGGGCTGTTAGTACAGATTAAGGAAAACGGTGCAAATTACTCATTTGCAAATCGCCATTACAAAAAGTAAGATCTAATACCAAGTGGATGCGTGTCATTTCTTTGCTTATGCCTTCATCTGAATTGTCGGTTTAGATTCTAAATGTTTTAAGATGCTGAGCACATATTTGATTTACTAGTGTTCTCAATTCTGTTTTGCTGAATGCATGAATTTTGGATTTTTTTTTCTGAAACATGCCAAAATGAGGTGGTTACCCAAGGATCTCAGTTGATGTTTGCAAATAAAGTTCATTACTGGTTCTCTATCATGGAGTAAGGCTTGAAAACTTGAACTTCAAAATGATAAGGATCAGAAGTAAATAAAAAGAACTCAATATGTAGTTTAATTGTGTAATTATATTTCAGTGTCTTAAGAGAGTGTAAGGCAATTTAAAAAGTTATATGAGAGTGTTTGAGTTTGGCAGCACTGGTTTCTATAGCTTAGCCATTCTATTTCATTTTTACATAATTTGGGAAAGATACTTTGTAGACAAATCAGCTGATAAGAGATCAGAGAAGAAATAAGGGGCCTGATATTTCTCCAGCAGCTCTTCAGCAGTTGACAGAATTGACTTTCTCTCTTTATTTCTGTGACTAAATTTAAAAAGAAGCAGCAGCATCTTAGGGTCTCCATTATTATGTCAAATTGCTTATAATTCCTTATTTATGTGTTGATGCATGGAGGGGTGTGTGTGTTTGTATTGCTTATTACTACATTTGGAGCCTATTCCCCTTTTCTTATTTCTCTGTGAGACGCTTGTCTCATTTTCTTTATGTTTGGGGGTTTTTCGGTTGTCAGCTTTTCCTTTTTCAGAATTGTAGTGTTTGTTTCTTTCATTTCTTGACGCAAATGCTGCAGTTGCCTAAATGTAGCTTCAAGCAGTCCTTTGTGTGACTAAAAGAAATTAGCTAAATAGCACTGTTTAATTAATTTCAGGACCGCCTCTTTTTCGTCATGGAATATGTAAATGGAGGAGACCTAATGTTTCAAATCCAGCGCTCACGCAAATTTGACGAACCTCGATCCCGCTTTTATGCAGCAGAGGTCACATCAGCGCTCATGTTTCTTCACCAACATGGCGTCATCTACAGGTACTTTTTTGATCAAAAATAAAGTATTCTTGAGGCTCGGGGCTGGTTTTGGCTGTAATCCTCTGTCTCTTAGCAACCAGATTTAGATTAGTTGTTTGTTCCAATTTGCTTACATAGAACTTTTTTGGCTGTTTATCATTGAGAATGTTAACATTTGAATAGCCTCTGCAGCAGTCGCCAGCTGTGTGTGCCAGTTTTGTATTATAGTACAAATAAAGCGTTTTTGAAAAAGCTTGGCACACTGTGACCCAGAGGTGACCTTTCTGCAGATCAGCGCAATCTCTTCACTTTCCTCTCTGTGCCATAGATTTCCTCTCGTTTTCTAACTCCCTGCCACTTCCTGAGTTTGTTTGTCCTAGTTGTCTCCACTCTGATACGATCGGGATAGTAGTTTGCAATGCTTTACTTATGCCCCTTCCTCTTGACTGTTTGGGTGAAGTCTTAGTCACCAGCAGGAAGTGGCTCTTTGCAGGCGATTTTGATTTGCTTGCCAGTAACCCGCATCTATTTGAACCCCCACCCCTGCAAATCTCAAATCTTGAACACGCATGCACAGACGCAAAAATGTGCATATTGTTGCTGTGTTATGAAGAAGGCACTTCAGGATAGGCATTTATTATTAAAAATAAAGAATCACTTTGAAAATTTTCACCCTGAAGTCAGTGCGTTCAGTAAGTCCTTTATCTTGACATTTCACCCTTCTCTTATTTTGTTTGCTTTTAGCAGCCTGTCATTGCTTGCGATAAATTCAGGCTTTCACAAACACAATAGTTTACAGGTTTTGTGGTAGACGTCTGTCCTGTCTAGTAAATAAATTCTCAGTTTTAACAGTTTTTATATTCTTAACCTTTTCCAGATTATCAGTTTTTATTTGAGGTAGGACAGGCAGTCTCAGATCTCTTAAGCAGAAACATCAAGATGAGGATGTGGAGTTTGTCACATCCCTGGATTCATTTTAAGGCTGCTCTCAAGAGTATTAGAAATTGAAAGAAGTGAATTTTAAATTCAACCAGAACTGAGCAGCAACTTCCATCAGAGGCCATTGGCTTTCCCACCAACTGGAATGACACTTCCCAGAAAAGGAATCTCCTTTCCAGAGACATCACAAACAGCAGGAGACTGCATCTTCTGAGGAAAATAGGTATCACTGTGAAAACAGGCTTTCATTCAAAAATCCAGTTTTCTTTAGAAAACTTTTTGCTAGCTCTTCCTCTCCATCTTTTATTAACACTGGTGTGATGTTTGCGTGCTGGGTTGGAGTTTCTGTTCTACCACTTTTGCATAGGTTTATTTTCAAGTGCTGAAGATCCAACATATTTCTTTCCTTTGCTGCTCATAGAACATTTCCTACTCCTTCTCTGCGTTTATTCTCAAAGCTATATAGTTGCACATTTAGACAGTAGAACATACCAATTTCAAAATTTTGTAAATGTCCATTATAAGGGAACAGACAAGTTTGATGCTTTAAAAAGTGAAGGATTTTGAGGATTTGTTTCCATAAAAAGATTTGAGTTTATTTCCTCATCCTGAAAGCTGGAATTTAGACACTTTAAACAGCAGTCAGTTTAGTGATTCCAGCGAAGCTGCAAGAAAGAAAATCCAAATTGGTAAAATTACCATCCAATTTCTTTATAAGAATGCATTCATTATCCTTCTTCCTTCCCTCCTCCCATCCTTTAACACACATCCCCTTTGCTCTCCTCTCATTGTCTTTTCTCCCTCCATTTCCCCTTGTCTTATGTGTAGCTTCTGCTGTGTTGGCTCCTAGCTGCATTGAATCACTTTGCGTGCATATGCTCTTTCTGTGGCTTTTTATCATAGTGAAAGTACTTCAGTCCTAATAGAAATGTCATTATGATGAAACAATGCTTTGTAATTTAAACTTTGCAAGATACTCTCAACTTCTAATTCAGAGACTATGCTGACGTGTCTTTGGCATGCTACAGTAAAACACTAAAATTGTAAGTGGCATGTTATATTAGGTGTATTGTCAGAAGAGGCAAAAGAAGAGAAATAGCATGGGCTGTAGAATGAAAGTAGTAACTGAAAAAAGCAACAGAAAGAACATTAGGAATGTGTCTAGTTGTATTCTGCTTTGACACAGGCTTTTAGATCTGGACATAATTAAGTCTGTCAGGATAGGTCATTTTCTCAGCCATGATGTTCTAGGAGCTTCAACAATACATAAAATCTATAATCCAGTAACTCCATAAAATACAAGTAGGAGGAAGAAACTAGAGATTATCTGAAAAAAATTAATCATAAGAAAATGTCACAATTCATTCATAGAGTGCCAGGCCCTAGGAGAATGTATTTGTTGATGTCAAGTGTGTTTTAGAATAGTCGGCTTTTACAGAACAGTTTCAGACTGATTTTTCAGAACCTCATTGCCTCACTTATTACAATATTAAATATGCATTGGGATCAGGTCACTCCTTCACATCTCCAAAGCTCTTATTAGCTGGCAAGCNCTATGCTTTTGAATAACTACCAGTCATAACTACCTAACTTGCCTTCAGATATTTTAATAAAGAATACTTGTCTTCTGTGTAATTATATCTCTAGAAAAAACATTGTGGTATGAAATTAATGGTTATTCTCCAAAGTGGGAAATGGTGCTTGTGTGGGCAATACTTCAAGGAAAGTGGGGAATATATAAATAAACTAAGATGTTTGATGGAAATGCAGGTTTCAAAATAGCTGCTGTAGCTTCAGATCTTTTTTCAGCCATGTATGTGGAAGTATTTGTTTGGAACTAAACATAGTTATATTTTTGGAAGTAAATAACTAGCTTTAGCTCATGCTTTGGGTTGTTGGCTAGATTTTTAGAACGTGCTATGATGATACTGAAAGATCATCTTTTTTAATAACTAGTTTATCCTCATTTCCCCTGAAGTTCAAAGAGAAAGCTAGCTCCCTGTTTGGCAATAGAAATTATTCTGTAAGTTCACATCTTAGTAACTGGCATAGCTGTTCCCAGACTTATCCAATTATCTGTGTGCTCACTGGAGTTATATACCTTCCTTTTGTTTATGAAGTTTATGCTGGAAGTAAAGATGAAGCTCACAATTTTTATAAATATTCTACTCTTCCTATATTCATCCTGTATGATAGATAAACTTTACGATAATTTTCAGTGTGGCCTTTTTGAGGGTATAATGTTACTCTCATTGTGTCAAAAACACTTCAACAACTTAAGGAAAATATTTGCAATATCCTGCCACCTTCCCTCTCACTGGCATGCAACTATTCAGGCACATGTCAAGTTGGGGCCTGATAATACAAGTAGAGTTAATCAGAAACCACAGAAATTTCAGTCACTGTTTCTGGCAGTTATTGTTGTTCATGTTATGCAATTGCACCACTTAGAAAAAACGTATCCGAGCTTCAGGTATTAAGGGCTAGACTCTGAATCTCATTCTGCTTGCCAGCTGAGCTGGACTTCAAACTCGGTGATGAAAGGTTGTGGACTATGTTCACTGTCACCTGTCTCTGGAGCCTGATGTCATCATCAGCTTAGTGTATCTTCTCATATAGGGAAGATGCGCCAAACTGAGTATTAAGAAACAGCGAGTTCCATACTTCCCACTTATACTGACCCAACTGCATTGCTGCGTACTTTCCACAGATGTGTAAACGTTACCTGTTTGCAATTAACCTGCAGGCGTTGGGCCGAGTATAGGAATTCCTGGATGGGTATCTCTGGCTGTCTTTGTAGGAGTTCAAGTGGCCCATTCTGGCCTGAAATGCATGTAAAGAACTGGTGTCTCCCCAGGCGAGGATATCAACATGAGAATGGGGTACAACCTCACAAACACACAAACAAGCGTCCCCTGTTAATGTTTGATTTAGGCAACAACTGTGTGAGCTACAAATCTTGTTTCACTGAAGACCTGAGAGGCCAACAGTTGCGTGTCGTGGTGATCTCTATCATGTTCCAAGACCATCTGAGTAATTAAAAAGGGTGCTTTCTCTGAAATGCAAAAGAAGGAAACTGAATGTGCACAATTTCAGTTTACCTGAGAGGATGAAAAATATCTTAACTGGGAAATTAGTGTCACCTGCTTTGGGTTAACTCATTCTTTTGGTTTTGAATGTATGGTCTGTAAGAATACATTACCTTCAAATTGTATAGCACCTGGTCACAGGAGAGTCCTCATTCATAACTTTGGGTTATCATGTTGCTCAGTAATATGAAGTAACAATCCAGTCTGTAACTTGCTGCAGCTTTCTGAGGCTCTGTGCACTCTGTAATTAGTATGTTGGTTGTGATGAAGGATATATTAACACTGAATTGAGGAGAATGTGAATATAAATATGCTGATGACAATCCTTGAATACCTTCAGGCATTTTTCTTACACAAATACCCCAAAAACTTGTTCGAACACTAACTGAATTTCTTCTTGGATGATCAGTTTTCCTGGCATTCCCATTTATCAAGGCAACACACACCAGTGTTTCAGCATGAAGAACTAACCAAAATTAAAAGCACTTTCATTAGTGTGTTTTTACATGAAATAAGAATATTTAGAAAGTCTGACTTCAGTGGTGGTTGTATGATTCAGTGCAACCTTGGCAGAGTAATGAGGAGTTATATTTACACTGATGAAAATGTTGCATGGTCAGTGGTTAACATGTTAAAAGTCGTCATTCTCCCAAGTTACCTCACTGTGTTATTTCTGAATGGTAGCAACCAAATAAAATTCCCCTCCCCCCCTTTTTTTCAGCTGTTTAAAACACAAAACTCAAACTCAGAGGCACTTAGGGAGCATATTGGATTAAATGTGTTTGTAAGTATGTAAAGATCATCTTATTGCTAATCTAAACAATTAGAGTTTAAATTGCTGTTTGAGCTATGGTCCATGAAGGAGGGCAAGAAAGACTGTGTACCTCATGTAGCATATTCAGACCTAAGCACAGGAATATCCTGAACTTTCCCCCTTTCCCTCATAAACTGCCCGTTGCAGGAGTCTGCCACAGAGAAGTCATGGTTTGCTTCTGGCTCGAGTGAGCAACAACCTATTTCCATCACCTGCAGTAAAAGCAGGAAGCAAGGCGTGAATTGCGCTGCTGTCTGTGTCTGAGTCCCAGTGCGCCCAGGGACTGTTGCCAAAGGTGTGCCACCGGAACAGTGCCCCTGGCCAGTTTTGCACCCTGGGGTACATGCATGCTCTGCTCTGCATGATCTAGTTTCTCAAACCGAGTGTGAGCTCTGATGGGATTTTATTCAGTGGCCTCCTGCCCTCTTTGCACTTTTTCTTGCTGTGTCTAGGCAGGCCAGCAGTCATGAAATGCATAAATAAGCAGGATGTCTTCCCGCAGGAAGAGGCAGTGGGCTGGGGTGGAGAGGAGCTGTGCTGAGGGAGATGTGAAGCAGGAAGAAGGGTTGGTTCCCAGGCTTCTGGCATTCGGAGTGAGGGAGTCCACCCTGCCATCTGCCTAGCTTCTGCATTGTGCTAAAGGCTGCTGTCGTATAGGAGAGCCTTTGACAAGGTTTCCAGCTGTGGAAGGATGAGTAAAGACTGTGGGAATAGGATATGAACCCCATGGTCTTGCCAACAGTAAAATGCTTTCTAAATTTCTCCTGGTTTTGGAACATAAGAAAGTCTTTAGTTGGCTCTCACGTAGGAGTTGGGTATGCAGAGCCGCAGTGCTGGGCAGTTAATATTTAGAAGGACAGAGCAGCAACATTGACCTCATCTGGGGAATGACAAGGTACTTCCAGGGGGAGTTCCCAGTAGCAAGGTCAGCATTGTTTTTTTGCTTCGTGTTTATTTGGTGCAAGATTTTCTTGTTTAATGACTGTTTGTATAGTGCTGTATTGTGTAAATAAAGCTATGACCTTTACCTTCTGATAACAGTATAGGAGTGAGTTAATGTTAAATGAGAGAGGGCAGGGAGTGGGAATCTGCCAGGGTTAATGCCAAGTTTACATTCCTGCAAGGGCAGCCATGTTCCGGTACGCTCGGTAGAAAGGGCAGTAGCACTTCTGAGCAGATAATAGCCCCAAAATGCTACAGAGCATATTTATATTTATTTCTGGATGAATGTCAGTGATTTTAGATCATTGACGTTTGTGCTTTTATTTTTATAACAGGAAAAAATGTGTTATCTTTCTCATTTGATAAGATTTTAACTGAGAGAAGCCTATACAAAATAAAAATCCACAGGAGTTACAGCACATGTAAAACTGAAGTGTACTGACATAAGACAATCCCTGCAGCTTTCATAAAACACTGAGGCATAGCTTTGTTTCTACAGAAACAAGTACACCAGTTCCAAACAAAGTCATGTTCTTCAAACAATTTTTTAACAGAAGGAAAAGAATGTTTTTTGCTTCTCATTGTATTAAAACTCTGAAGGTCCTTCCTAAATGTGATTCTGCTGCAAAGAGCCAAAAGTTAGAACTGAATTTTGCTGTGCCGCTCAGTCAAGTTTGTCTTCAAACAGTGGAAAATATTTCTATAACCCAGTTGCAGTGGTGTTGAAACTATGTCATGTTAAGGGTGAGGCTTTGCCTTTTTGCATGCTATTGAATGCATCTGCCAAAGTCTCACAGTAATACAGAGAAGGGCACAGCAAACGTGGTTCTAAGGTGACAGGCATTTCACAAAGTTTTTGTCATGCTCTTGAGATGCAACAGAAACGTTGGAGAGTAATGCAAAATGTTAGATGAAAACATGCAAGGAACTCCAGTACTTTTAAAATGATATTAAAAATACTAAACCTTTAAAGAAATGATGATACACTTGAAGATGATACCCTTTGGTAAAGACATTTGCATACAACTTTCTCTATGTTTTGATGAGAACCTTGCTACTTTTGGCTCAAGGTTTGCATTTATTCTCTTTGTTACCTCTTCCCCCCACTTTAAGCTCCGCCCTTGTTATAAAAAGGCTTATCACTTAGACACTGCTCCAGCAAACATTTCTGCATGTAGATCGCTGTAGTCACAGGCTGATTTTGATTCGGTGAGACTATTCACACATATGTAGTGCACAGCTTCCTGCATGATTTGGGACCCTTGGTTTGACTTTTCAGATTGCAAATGTGTTTATTTTAAAATAAACTGACTATTATTAAAAACCATATGTTATTTTGATTGCCCCTGCAAAAAGCTATGGAAAATGAGAATTTTAGCCTATCTGAAAGGTGAAGTAACTGAGTTATCATTGAAACTTTTGAAAACTTTAAAAATGTCCATTTAGCTGACAACTTGGACTCTTATGTAAGAAATAAGAAATAATTCTGCTCACCAGGAGGTTAATGAAAATGTCTTAATGAACTAAAACAGAGAAAATGCAGCCAGTAAGAAACCCAGCATTTGGGGAATTGCTTCAAAGTCTGTGCTACTACCAGAATAAACAGTACAGGGATTACATCAGAAAGACCTTGGACAGACTAGCTGCAGTCTAATCAGGGGAATCAGAAAGTAGGACAAAATGGATCAGATGGTCATGATTGTGCTGAAAATGACGTGAAGGGTGAGGAGTGACAAATGGTAAAGATCGTGAAGAGTCGCTTAGCTTTTCTTCTTGTGTCAAAATTAATGCCTGCCCTGTCCTTTGCTGCCAGTGTTTCCAAACAGGCAGGTGCCCAGAGCAGCAGACAGCGGCAAAGATGCATTGTCTTTAGTGATAGAAAGAGATCCTGCTGCTGTCACAGTTTCGGTTAAGCATTGCTACCTGGGCTGCACTGGCTCAGTAGGGACTGTCAATCGCCTGGGTGCATCTGCACCATGACACACCCAGGGATGGATGGTGCCAGGCACAGCCACTCTCCTGCTGCTGCCAAGCTGAATTTTGCTCACCTGCACCACCTTTTTGGTTTTTTACATTTTGAACTCATCCTGTTTATAGTAAATGTAATGGTTAATAATGTTTTTGAATGAAAGCATAATACAATTATTCTTCATGTAGATTTTACATCACATTACTGAGAAGGCCTTAGATGAGGGGAAAATAGAGCATATTGTAGCAAAACAAATGTGAAGATGAACAACAAACCTCACGACACTGATAACTGAAAAGTAAGTGGACTGCTTAACGTTGGTGGTGTAATGTTTTGGATTTAAAAATAAATCAGCAATATTCAGTGTGTGAGGAGAAGCCCAAGCATCACTTCTTCTTCCAGGATAGTCAGCAGAGGTGTCTTCACTTCTTGCCTCCTGCTTCTGGAATTTGTTTCTGGTAGTCTGTCTTGTGAAACAGCAGAGAGAGGGAGAAAATAGAGAGAGGAGGCCAGCAATAATGCCAGTACTTACATAGGGTATACCTTTTCCTTCAGTCTTTAATTTACTCCTGCTGATGTATGGAACTGTCAGAAAATACAGTTCTTCAAAGTACATCAAATGTAAGTAGTACATGCAGTCGTGTACATTTTTAATGTTGATTTGAGAGTGAAAGTTATAAAAGTATTCTTCATGAAATATTCCAGTATTAGGGCATGTGATTGCCCCTCAGAGGGGAGGGAAGGATGGGATGGCTTCAACAGCAGAGAGCCAACAGAGCAGCTCGTGTGGGTGCACCTTGGTATGAAACTGAATAGTACAGAAGCAATGCCCTAAAAAAAAGAAACAAAGGAAGCTAGGTAACTGATAACCTGAATTGAGGAACTTCAGATGCTCAAAGATTGAAATATTAAGGATAAAATTAAGTAGTGACAGGTAAATATTATAGCACTTTAGCAGGTATTTACTTGATTTATTATAGGGTTTCCAAGGGAGATTCTACGGTCTACTAACACCCATTTTAAAAAATGCCTAAATATATTCTAACAAACACAAATAATGAGTCAGATGGAATTGCTATGGTCAATTAAGTGGGTAATGGATATTTAAAAGCTTCCAAACATCAATAAATCTGAAACAGCTCTAAAGGAGTACTTGTAGAGCAAAAATAATATGCACTTAAGAAACTGCCTGAGTACATATTTGCCTGAAGTTAACCACCAGTACGAGGACAGCAAGTGTTTATGATACCATATACTGAGGGCATAAAAAGACATACCAAATGTGTGCCAGTTCATTTGTTGATGATTTGTAATAAATCCAAAGGGGCCAATGCAGTTTATTATGTTACATAAATATTATAAAGAGGCCCTGATTCTCATTTATATGAAAACCTTTAAATACCTGATAGAATAAAAGGATCCTGAGATTGTGAAGTGGGGAAGCAGACAGCAGCTCAGCACTGCACCCCTTGGTGCAAGGCTGAAGGCTGTCCTTTGTCACCCTCCACGAGATCGTAGTGTGGTACACTTAGACACACAGTAGGACATAAGTTCTGTTTCTGTGGATGACCCAAGAGGAAAAGGATTTAGCTAAGATCTTTAAAACATCTGTGGATTGGGTAGAAGTTGTTCTGTCCATGAGCAGAATGGTCCGAAGAAATTTTGAAATGGCTTCCTGGAAATTCTCTATGTAGTAACAACAACAACAGCAACAAAAATATTAACTGATATTAGTTAGAAGTAGAACTTACAAACCCATACGTAAATCAGTGGCATATCTGGTATAAGTCATTACTGCTACAGCCTTTTCTCCTCTGGCTCAGCTATGGGTGCTCTTACTTAGGCCAAGATAATGTCTGTATAAACCCGATCTGAGAGAGATTTAGGCTCAAATCCCCAAATCCTTCCACAGAAAATGTATTTTATTTTTTAACACATCTTATTTGTAGGATCCATTTTAAAAAACAATCAAACACAGTTATGTTCACCTACTTACAGCAATGGTAGCATGGGAGTATGAAAGTAAGTGGAAGGGATGATGCCTGGGGCAGAGTGGTCAGTAATGGGCTGAATTGGATCATTGCTATTGGAGTACTTGATGTAACCACACTTGAATTTAGAATCTGGGTTGATAATCATACCGTAGTGCCCTTTAGTATTTCATTTGCTATACTATCAAGTCTTAACACAATGCTACAAATTGGCCACAGAGACCCTAAATTAATATCCATGTTTGCTTCACAGTTGGCCAATGGTGAGTTTAACTCATCATGTGCATGTCTTTGGGATATGACGGAACTTCTGCAACTTCCCTCCCATTTTGTCCTAAAATGTGTTTTGATCATCTTTCTCAGAGATTCTTTTATTCATGCATTTTTACTTGGAATTCAGAATGTGATAATAATAAAAATATGTGATAAGTGTGATTATGGATTGACATGGATGTATAGAGGCTTCTATCTGGTGTGTAAGAGGCTGTTTCTTTAAAAATCTAGATTCTCGTTTACAGTAAAAGCTTTTTCTTTTTTCTTCTGATACCAGAAGAGCAACGCAACTTTTCAGTGGAATTAAATTGTATTCAGTGTGCTCAGTTTAAGGCTGTCAGAAGGATGCAAAGAGACTTTATTGAACATTGTAATTTAATGAAACTTTATATTACATAGTTCATCTGTAAGCTGTGTAATTAAGTTTCTTTCTAGTCTTTGCCCATGTAAATATCTGGGAGTTTTATAGGATAATTTCTGATCTTGTCAGAGCATAGAGTCTGGTTAGCAGGTCTCCGAAGCATTATTGTACTGGCTAGACACACAGAAGTTTTGAAGATAGTTCCTCAGGCTCAAATTCAGTTTATTTTAAGATGAAGAAATTGTCCAAGAATAGCTTTCTTTGGTGAATAATTTACATTATAGTCCTGCTGAAGTCAGTATTTACATGCAATGACTACTCAGTAAGTACCAAACGTTAGAAATTAAAATCGTGTTTCACTCTCCCAAATCTTATATTCAGAATTACCTATCTCTGTTTTCATTTGGGCTGGACGCTACCCTGTAGTCTCTCTGTCTTTACAACTGAAGGCAAATTGATGTAGCACTCTTTGCTAACCTTGATGTTGGTAAAAGTGAATAGCCTGTAAATTTCCTAAGTTATGACATGTTATTTTTCATGTGAGTAACCCACATGACTCATCTTTCCATAGCATTCCTATTCATTAAAAATAGTGGAGTGTTTTGTATGAGTAAATTTTTAGTGCTGATATGATACTGTTGGCACTACAGCCAAAGTAGTGTTCCGGAGCATGTTTTCTGGAGGAGATGGGGGGAGCTACAGGTGCTGCATTTGAAACAATGCTAGAGCTGGATCTGAAGTGTCCTGCACAGACAGGTTCCCTAGGAGTGTTTCTGCAGCTTTCTCTAAGAGGTTGGGCAGGGGGGGAGTAATTCGATTTCGCTACACAGTTGTCGTTTGAAAAGTGTATCTTGTAAAATATAGCTGCTCTATGTTAAGATATCTAACCCTCTTTAATTATGGATCAAAGCAAGGTTTGGAGTTGGAACCATCAGTGCAAATCACAAGCTTCTGTGACCTCTGTCTGGAAGCAACATTAGGATTTTATTTTATGTATAGATGAACATAGAAGGACAAGTCTGCCATTTTTTCCAGGCATCTTCTTCATACTTCACAGACAAATAATAAAGATTCTTCTTAGTTTTGCCAGAATACCTCTAACGTAGTAATCTTCTATCAAACATAATAGAAAATTAACTATACAGAATTTTGAAAGACAAATATATCTGTATAACTGAATCCTTCTGGATGATTAAAAAATAGAATAACTTAACTCACTGTTTTTACAAAACTTTCTGCAGAAATCTGTTAAACTTCTGTTGACTGCTGCTGTTTTGATCCTTGATAAATACAGCAGTATTAGGAAAGGTTTTAAATTAAGAGCCTACATACCCTTCCCAAGTTCAGACCACGTGACTGTGTAAAAAGATGTTTAGGCATGTGAACTATGCTATTGAAATCAGAATAGAAGCAGAAATTATTAAAATCTTTCCTCTAGTGATTCCATATAAGTAAACATTTTGTTGGAAGCAACATTCTTGCTGAGTTACATCATTTCATTTATGCTATATAACTTATTTAGTCCATTCTGCGTAATATTACACGTGCTACTCTGTGGAAAGGCTTTCCATAAAAAGACCCAAGAGGTTGAACCGAGACCAAAATGAGGCTGGAAAAATCAGTGGCTGTACAAAAGTTCACTGCAGAGGGTTTTTTTTTTCTCCTAAGAAAGCATTCTTCTCCATGGAAACATGATATGGAGCTTTAGCAGGAGTCTGCTTACTGCTAGGAGCTGTGTTTGTTCCCTGCTAAGGGCACCCTTGGGAGCACAGGGGAGAGTATTCTGATAAATTTGTTTCTTTTATAAAAAGAAACACTGTATGTAAAAACCTTCAGCAACCCTTTTCCTTTAGGCTTTCGGTGCACCATAAAGCTGCAACGGGCCTTGGCTAGTACAGAAAAGGAGCTGTAACGTCAGCTCATGCTGGTACATTAATGGCTTGCTCAGGATACGCTCCTCATCACCTGTGTTTGGCCATTTTATTGTATGGCTAGTGTTGTGGTTGCCAGACTAAAATCATTTTTTTGAAAACATCTTCTTTGAAAGTCTACAGACTGTATAGAGGTTACTCAAAGAAATGAAAGAAAATAAGGATCAATTCAAGTTACAATGTTGGCTTCTACATTGCCACAGTTTCATTTTTTTCCCCTGAAACTGATGGTTGTTCTGTTTCATCCTTATAGAAGCACAAAATAAGCATTACTGAGTAGGTATAAAATTTGTGCTACCTTTTACAAGCAGATTCTAGTATTTTTAAGAGTTCTTCATCTTCACTGTCTTCTCTTCTTTGAGTATGTTGAAGATCTGGTCCCATGGCTGAAAAATAGAGGTTATGTAAGTATCATTAGTTTTCTTTTTATGAACAGCTTCAGCTGAATTAAAAAGAGAAACTTTAAAGCTTTGAAGCTAGAAGAGGGATGGGGTGCAGGAGACAGCAGGTCTTAAGAAGAGCTTTGGAGGCCATCTGCTAGCTCTAAGTGGACTTTATTGTTTTCATCTGTGTTCAGTAGGTAGATAATAAGGCTGCATGAGTCAATTTTCAGTCTTATCACAATGCTCAGGCTGATGTTCTCCTTTCTGTAACAGAACTGGACCAAAGCATGGGGTTTTCTTAGTAGCTGCTGGGAAAACATGGCATGCTTCTCTTTTCTTCACTGAGTCAACAATACACTTGGAAGTGGTCATTTCTGAGGGAGGTGTTGACATTTGTGTTACATTAGTGAGTAAAAGAGTGTCATCTGACATTCATGGAAGAAAAAATGACTTTTTTTCTCTGGAGAAAGAATAGGGTCAGAGCATAGGACAGGTATGCTGTATGCCTTAAAGCCGTTTACATGTAGAGTGACAGCAGAGTGACATTGTACAGGATTGGATCAAATTAACCTATGCTGTTATAGCTTCAGCTTTTATTTGATAGTCATTTCAAAACTTAGACTTGATCTTAATAGACAGCATGATGGAAACAATAGGCTTCCAACTGAGAGAAGTTTTTGGCCCAGTATTGTGATTGTGAATGAAAACCTCTCTCCCCTATTGTAGTTATATCATACTAAAATAATATCAGTATTGTTATGCAATGTGAGGTTAATTGACCTTTAGGCTAGGGTAATTGTAAGCCTAACAAGTTAAATGCCATTGAAAACAACCATCTAAAACTTGAATTCAAAAGAACCTGTTTTATGCATCTATGATTTAAGGAAGAAAATTGGAGATATGGGATGAGATCCAGGACTAAACATCTGAAAGAGAGAAACTAAAGTAGTCAACTTCAGTTGATTAAAGATATTATGATCTTGTTTTTCTGTGGTGTCTTGACCTTACTAAAGTTCACTTAGTATGTAATGGAAAAAACAACCGGTTTGATAGCAAAGTACAGGAAATGCCTTCAATCATGGCTGATTACAGTAGCAGCTTTTCTTCTGTTGTTTTCATTTTTTTAGAATGCTTTTTCTATGTGCCTGAAACAATGTAGAATAAAAATGCTTTGGAGCCCTTTATTTGGTGTGTCCAAGTAGAGCAATTAAATGTCTGGCATTTTGATGGATGTGTGTTGGGAGATTTTGCAGTCAGGAAAGTGCAATATGACATAAGTGAGAAAAATTAAGAAGTTTTACTGTACATAAATTCAAATACTAGGAAATTCTCTGTGTGTGTGTGTGCGAGAAAGAATTCTACTAGACAAATGAATGCAGGTCTTTTTTTTTCTTAATCTGACTTTGGCTATCTCCTAAAAAAATGGAAGTTTCACAACTAATTTGAATGAAAACAGGATAAATCACTATCTGGAACACAGGAAGCTGGGAAGCAGCATATACTGAATATACACAAAGGCTCAGATTCATCTCGCCTAACTTTAGGAATGCAGGTAAAGACTCCAAGTCAGGATTCTGCTTGTCCTGGAGCACATTTAGCGAGTGGAGAAGGATAGGCTTCTTCAGAGAGCTGTGCAGCCCACATATTCTGTGAATCACCCGCTTGGAGATACCCGTGGAGATGGCCATGGAGGTAGCCTGAGGCAAACTGCACTACCTCAAATCCTCATGTTTGGTGGGATAAATCTGGGTCAGAATCCCGGGAAATACAGACAAGAAAATCACTATAAAAACAGAGCAAAATGATTCACATTACTTTCATGTTTCAGATAAATTTTAAGAAAGGATGGAATTGTGATTGATTACATTACATCCTTTATTCTGTCATTCCTATTGTCTGTGTAAGGCAGTAATATATCTTGTGGGCTATTAAGAGTTGCAAGGCTTCATTGCTGAGATGATAGCTAATGAGGACTACTACAGAAATGCAAGATGCTACGTGGATAGACATGCATTTGTTGGCTGAATGTTTTTCTATTCTGTGTAAGAAAGCTTCAGCTAGAGAAAACAGGGAAAAGAAAAAAGAATGTCAATCTTTTCAGTTAGCCACAGAAACTATGCCTGAAAACTAAGTACTTTTTTCTGCATGTTTGCATAATTTGTATTCCACCATCCAAATGATAGTGATTTTGTCATCATACCTACTAAGGCCACTAAGGAAAAAAACCACTGCTTTTGGTTTCCAAAGACAAACTTTTGAACTGATCCGAATATGAGAAGTTAATTAGTATGTCTGCTGATAAATTTTCTTTCTAAGGTTCTGCTAGCATTTTTTCAGAGTTCAGTTTTCTGAACTTGATCTGACAAGCTTTTCTAGCTTCACACCATCCTTTCACTGTCTTTCATCAAGTGGTTTTGTCAAATAATGATTTAGTATTGTTTAAAAGGATTATAGACATACATGGTAGGCACTTTTAGTTTGCGCTCCACCTAATTTATTGTTATAATATGCAATCATATTTGTATGTTATTTGAGATATAAAAAGAAGAGCACGAAGCATTGAATCTCACATAGTAGAATACCGCAGCTTGAGTCAGTCCTTGGCTAAACCTGGGGAACTCTATTGTCCTCAGTGGGATCACTGAGGTGTCAGCGAGGACAGATTGTATCACATTACATATTTAGCAATGACTCAACACAAGGGCTGTTTAGCAGAGGCTGACACAGTAAATATTGTCACTGGGAGTACAGATTTCATCCTGTCATTCTCAGCCTGAATACCAGTTAGGATTTTTCAGCTACAATCTTCAAGAAAAAGGTTAGAAAATGGTGTTTTTAACCAAAGTGGAGAAAAAAAAGAAGAAAATCTCTCACAGAACTGTTAGTAGCCTTAATGTTGGGGCACTCATGAGCACAGTGGGAGACCAGGCACCATCCTGAGCACCAGGCCATCAGCTATTCACACACTGCTTTCATAAAAACCTTTGAACAGTCTGTGTTTTCACCCAGCATAAAACACAGATATTTTTTTAAAATCTCAAGTTTTACAAAAGGGGAAGATCATTTGCTCTCTGCTGTGACTGCAAGATTCTGAGGCAAATTGTCCTATACAGTAGGCCTAATATGAAGCCAGCTCCATTTGTGACAGTTCTGTCTTGGTACAAAAATTGCAGGCCTGCAGGCAATGGGAAGGCAGAATTGCCACGGGGATCCAACATAAAACATGGCTAAATCAGAGCTTTGGAAGTAGGCTAATTCAAGAAGCACAGTTGTAACACTGCATCCCATCCCTGCCTTAGTCTCATTGAAGAACTGTTATATTCCCAGGTAGGGTTCATGGAGGGATGAGGTTTAAAAAGCAGTGTGATGTGAATGTAAAAGGAAACCCTCTGTTGAAAAAGAAATAGAGACCACTCCCCTCTGTGCTTAGCCAATTTTTGAGAATGTTTTACATAATGTATATTTAAACTTCTAGATATTTCACTTATGTTCACAAATAAAAAAGTGGAAATAATAAGAAAGGAAAAGCAACACAAAGGAAAGCTGTTAAGTATGATATATTTATTTGTCTACGCGTTATTTTAAGGAAACTCAGCATAATAAGATAAGCAGATCATGCACTGTAATGTCCTAAGCTGCTACCGACAATTGTAATAAAGTTATGGTCAAAGCCATTAAAAAGCCATATATAGAAATTATTTTATAGAAGTTGTTTTTATGCTACCAGAAAAGTCACTGCTTTCCTTAAGCTCCTGGAAAGGGATATTAAACCTTTGTTCAATACATCATTAAGACATCAGTAAGTAGTTAGGGCCGCATGATTAAAACAGCCTTCTTTTCCATCTCAGAACCTTGTTTTCCTAAAAGTTCTCTCAATGGCACATTGCTGGAGCAGGCAATGTTATACATTAAACAAGCCATATTTTTGGTTTCTAATGAGTAGGGTTTACAGAGCCACAGGTAGCAACCATGTGTCCGTCTCCCTCTGATGTCCTTGGCAGGTAGATAACAAACTGCCATTTGCTACATCCCCCCTCCTGTCTCTGCCACCCCTGCAGTCTACAAGATATTTGTGCAGATGGCGCGGTGATGGACATTGTGCTAGATAGGGAAAGTAAAGTGTGATGGCACTGCTGAAAAGCAACGCTGTTTTCAAATCTGCACAGCAGGTTTTTCTGTATATTGCTGGGTACAGCCCTGCTATAGTTTTTGTGATAGATGATGCCCTTATTCTTCAATAATATCAAGTCATGTAATAGTTACAAAGAAAATGCTTTTCATAAATCCAGTAATTGCTTAATGGATCAACATAAAAGCAAAACAGAAATTCCAAGACTTTCAGATAAATGCAGACAAAACTTCCTGAGATCTCCTACAACAATAAAAGCAGAACCATTTTTTCCTGTTAGTCTCATTCAGTTTTCTCCCTACTCCCTCCCTGCTAACAAAAACTGCCCTACTGTCATGCATCCACTCATAAGCATGAACAGCCCAACGCATGTTGTATTTCTTATTCCATAGTTAAGGGAGATCACATCATCTGGTAGAACCTGACATTCAATGACACTGCCATTATTGTATTTTTATGCTCAGTAACATGAGAAATTATGGGCTCCTTCTTTCCCATGGAGTTTCTAGAAAGGGAGAAAATGATAGTTTATGTTATCTTAGAAGTTATGGTTTGGGTTTTCCCATTTATCTCTGATCTGTCACGGGGATAAAAAAGCCTTGCTGATGTTTTGTGACTTAAAATACTTAATGCAACAAAAGAATCCACTAGTGAAGAACAGTTCTAGTGTATCTATCCCATAGCTTATGTGTGGAAGCTGAGATTAAGTTGTTGAGGCTTAATCACTAAAGAAGCTAACATCAGAACATAACAAATATGGAAATTTCTTTTTGTTTTCTGACCAGCTCCATGTATAACTCCATCTTGGTTAGATCAGAATCTAATACATTAGTTATCTAGGTATTTTGGGAATACCAACGTGTTTGAAGAACTGAGACAAAGATTTTGGTGAATTTATCAGTCATCCAGAAAGTACCATTTCAGCCAGTATGGTACAAATGATCCAAGTTCTATGAAATTTACTGCTTATGGCTGAAATTTATGTTGAAAATGCAATATTAACTAAAATCATAGCAAAGAAAGTTTGTGCTGGGTACAGGAGAGACCTGTTAGTGCAGGAGAGCATCTTTGTCTCAAATGCAATTTGGATACCACTGAGTAATTTAAAAAGTAATTCTAGGAATGTAGAAGTCTTACCTTAATTAAAATAGAAAAAGTAATTTCATCTTACTAATTGAAATTTTTAATTGATATAATGAGGGTGCTGCTTTCAGTTATGAATTTCAATAACTGTAGTACTGGATAACGGTTCTGTTGGCTCTCCGTGTCTCGTTATGGGGATGTTTCCCTTTTACCTTCTGTGGTTCCTTCTGTGAATAGCCTGTCTATTCAAAGCCTGCAGAGAGGATGAGATTTTCCCATGCAGGGGAACAACAACAGTGGCAATGATTTCAAATACGCTATTGAAAGAGTTTATTGCAACTGAAAGACACAACCAAAACAGAACAAAATTGTGAAAGATCTATTTCTTTGACAGTTGTTCAGTAACTACATACTTTTGGCTTGTGTTGCTTTGATGTTCTATAGATATTTAGTAAGGTGCAGTACTTCACTTAACTTTCATGCTATAAAGAAATATCCTTTTTTCCAATGCAGTTATTATTTGTAGATAATGATTATTAACCTTCATGCTGACCTATACACTGAAATGTATATGCTTTATATTTTTGTTGCTTATTCAGCAGCTAGAGTAGAAGCAGATGCTGTGGAGATATTTCATTGTAAAGTGATTGCTTAAAACAACATGTGATCATGTTTCTTAGCTACTTGATCCTGTTCTTCAAATATGGATTTATTTAGTCACTAATGTTTACCTGATTCAAAGGCTACTGTTAGTAATGTTTGGCAGACTCACTGGTCAAAACCCATCTTGGCTGTTTAATTGCCTTACTTTCAACAAGAAAATTACCTGTTATCTAAATGACACATGTGATACACGGCCACACACAAGGCGGTTATCTCTCTGGCTACTGTTTGAAGTCAGACGTGAAGAACCCAGTCCTGTGAAGTCCTCGTCACTGGAGCATTTCGGGGAAACAAGGGCAGTCAGTGTCTCATGACACTGGCATGTGGAAGAATGAATGAGCGTTATGGAAGCTTTCGTGCAGGTTACCTGCAGCCAGCTTGCTCTGCTGTTCTGACACGCACAAACCTTGCTGTTATAATCCTGACTCTCTCTTGAGATCCTGCCAGTCATTCCTGCTTCTGTGGTGATTGTGATGCTGGCAAATGCCCAGAAATAGGAACCAAGGCTTAAATTTCTGTTTAATGCTTTCTGAGAAAAAGAAATTATTTTTGAAAAAACATAAGTTACACAACTGACTGCTCAAGTCAACTGAACTGACTGTACAAAGTAACTTGGCAAACAAACAAAGGAGAGAGATAGCTTAATGTATCATTACTGCATTCAAGCAAACTGGGCATTTTCCTAGCTTAACTGGTTAGGTTGTTTGCACTTGCATGTAGTTACTCAGGTTGTAGGAGCTCATTTTGTCAGACACAGATGACTTTCTTAGTTCCTACAAAGAGTATGCAAAATGAGGAAAAGAAGAATGTAATAGATCTTTGTCATTGAGCTATCTGACACTGGTAAGCTCTGATTTAGAGCTGGCTGTTTCTTTAAACAGTTCTAGGGAGATACAGGTCTTAAATTAAAACTTAAAGTTTTTTTCACTGACACTGCTGCTCTGAAAAAACATGTTTCCGTGACAACTCTTCTGTTATTTTTTCATTTGTTTCTCATCTCTATCTGAGTGTTTTGATTTGGTCTTTTTTTCCTCTGAGTTGTTAAATGGCACATTACCTACTCTCTTACATTTATTTGGTTGCTGAGCTTCCTTTTTCCAAATTTGCATTTTTTTTTAAATCTGTCAACTGCAAATTGACAAAATAGTTTTTGAATGGTTTTCAGTGCAAGCAGTGTTATGGATTATGATAATCTTGTGGGCTAGCAATGAATTTGGCACTTTGGCAGACTCCCAGCTTACTTTTTAACCTCCCGTCTGTACTTTGATAGGAGTCATGCTGCTGTTGTTTTAGCCTCTTCCAAATTTCTTCTGAAACTTTGGTGCACTTTCTATTTGTGATAATAAAAATCTACTGGTGTTAAATTCCATTATTGCATGAGTAATTAAGCTGATGTCCTCAATGCCTCTAACAGAGTTTTGAAGAGGCTTATAGGCTTCATTGTTTTGGCTTGATGAAGGAGTCCCAGATGTTTTTCTTCTGTCAAGTAGGATTGTAATGTCATAAATAGTAAGAAAATTAAATCAACTTGTGCTTTTACAAGTAGGCTAAAAATTTCACTGTTGGTCTTTACAGGTAGTCAGAATTTAATATTTAGGCTCTTCCTGTTTTTGTCTTTGCTCAGTCTGTTCATTATCTTTTTCTGCTGTCAAGTTTTTATTTCTAGTTTCTGTTACTTACACAAATCTTTAAGCCAACAAAGGGATAGTAAAAGGTGATTGTTTGAAGGGTTAAATTTGTTAGCTGTAGGGGATTATGCTGTAGCCAGTTCAATCTTGGGTTGTTTAGGAACTCATAAAAAGGATGACCTTAAGGAATGATAAAATATGTAGTCTGCTCCAAGGGGCCTTATGTGGGTGAACAGTTGAGGACATATAAGAGTAGTGCAACTGATCTGGAGAGAACGAAGTCAGGTGTAGGGCATATTGTTTGCAAGGAGCATTTCTGTATCCTAGATATGCTTCAACTACGTAAACCATATTTGATAAGGTTAGTTTATGTGGGAGACAGCGTATTTACTGTTAATGAGGTAGATCTGACTTTGGCTATGTCATACTTCTTGCATATGCACAAACCACTTAGTAGCATGTGCGTAGCACAACTGATTTCTGCATATGGTAAGTCATCCAGTGCTTCCCAGAAGTGTCTGATTTACCATATATATGTGCAGTCGTTAGGCAGACCTTGAATAGTAAGTCCACTGCGTACCAGAAATACCTGATTATTTTGCTGTCTTGTGTGTATATTATAGGTTAGAAACAGGTGGGCCAGCATGCCCAAAAATCTTGAACAAGTGTTAAAAAAAAAGACAACAGCAACAACAACAACAACAACAAAAAGAATAAAATCCATCTACTGATGTAGGTATGATAGCAAGAAAAGAGCATCTCTGGGGAAATCCCAGCTACTGTGGCCATGGACGTGTCTCACATAATGCAGCCTTGGAAGAGTTGTTTAATTACAGAATGGCTTGTGTTGGAAGG
>VXAL01010089.1:126867-153274 GCA_013399475.1 Chauna torquata | reverse complement strand
ACTCACAGGTGTGTTTCCTTGCCTCAGATGTGCAAAAACTGAATCAAATGCTTCTTTGAAATGTTCTTTCACAATATCTTTCACCAAATTGAACAACCATGCTCTATCATTGTCCTCCACTAGACGGTCATAGAAGACACGAAATACCTCATGTACAAACAAACGAATCATTGTATGTTTGCTTTCAACCGAATTTCTCTTAATGAGCAAGCAGCCATGGATAACACGTGAAAAATCACGCAGGTTGAATGTATAATGAGATTTGGCTGGTGTGGGCAAAAGATTTTTGATGGCTTTCTTATACACCTAAGGACAATAAAAACAAAAAAAATAANTAAAAACAAAAAAAAATAATAAAATCAACAACACATTAACACTGACTGTATTATTATAATAAATCTTTTACAATGACTTCCAAAATTGTATTTTTCTAATGAAAACATTTCACACATTTAAGAAATCCTAATAATGTCTACAGATCTCAAAGTCCTGTGAATATATCAAATTCTTCTCACGTAGTTCTGGAACATATATGTATTATTAATCTAAATTTGCAAATGGGAAAAAGCAATTATAACGCATATAAAGAAGTCTATCGTAGGACCAGGAATATCACTCAGATCTCTTCACTTCCTTTAATTATATGAATGTCCTCCTTCAAGTGAAGCAATGAATGTTATGTAATGCTAATTTCCCAGGTTTTCAGTTGTTCGAATCTGTTTGTATACCTACAAATTACTCAAAAATAGAGTTCATAAAAATGCTGAATAGTCAGATTAAGAAAAGTGTCTTTTGACTATGTTTTACTGTAATTTTGAATGCAGCAGCTGTCAATAGCTCATGTTGTATGACAGAAATAGTATCATTTGTCCTTACATTGAACACATGTAACATACTGAAGTGAATGCCAGCAGAGGACACTTTTGATCTGTCTGTATGTACTCATATGTGAAGAAAATTATCAAATGTTAAACTTGTAAAAAAAATTGAACAGTGAAACAAAGATCAAGTTTCACAGTCTTACAATATACACAGTACTGACTACACATTTATTTAATCTGTTGTCCCATATCCAAAGGCCTGTTCTTCCATTACACTTTAATCCTAGGAGTCAGAAGGTATTGCTTACTAGGATGCAAATCCATGCTAGAATAGATTCTCTGTCTAGCAGGCAAATGTATAAGAGTCTGACAGTATAAACAAATGTTGATGTAGTCTGATGAGACTTAATGCTGCATCACTGCATTAAAAGATAACACCCTAAAACCAGTATAAGATACATCCTGACAAAAGTGAACAGTTTAAATAGTCTATATAGCCAAATGCATTCAAACCGCTGTATATAGTAGCAGTATTGGGCTGTTAATATTATTTTCTCCTTAAAGAAGCAAAACTTTCTTGCAAATTACTTCCTTTTTTTTAGAAGGATAAACTGAACCTACAAAGAGATTTCTAATGGCAGTAGTCAGTCAGCCTCGTCACTCACACACTGAATGTATTATCTGACAGGAGTTCTAAAACACCAGCTCTGCAAGTCCTTGGAATGAGATGGATTCAGTCTTGAATACATCCTTGGGTATAAGCAGAACTAGTGAAAAAGTGTGAGAAAGGCCTCAATTCTGCAGCAGAAGAAAAAGTCACCTGCTAATAATCCCAAACTCACATCCCCTGTGGAACGTCAGCCATTTTATTTTGCCTTTGGAGCTTAGTGGATTTTTTGTCAGAATTCCTCATTGGTCAAATACTAGCTACCTCATGCATCTCAATGACGAATACTTATGGTAGGCAATAGATTTGTTAATGCTGCTACTGATTTCTGCTACGTAATAAGCCATGAAAGCTATACTTTGATGTTATGTATCTAACTTGATGCTTCTTTGCAAAGATGTCATGAATTGCCATTCCTTTTTTGCACGTGCGGTACATTGCAAATACAATACTTGCCAAAATATGCAACATGGAATTTCACAAAACATTTAGAAATTGCATCCATTTGGGTCTGATGGTTTTCAGTTTCGCAATGTTTCTGTGAAGTCTTTTGTCATACTGGAGTCGGAGTCTACAAAGCTGTACGTTTGCATTAGCTTCCTTATTCTGCTGTGATGTGTTCATAATTAGCACAAAAACTGGGAAAGGAAAGAGGGAAGTGGAGAGGATGACTTTTTCAATCTTAAACTCTCAAGGAAGGGATTTTGGGAGTGTTGCAACTGATGTCTTCATTTTGCCTTTGCATGAGACAGCTTCTTGTGTCTGTCTAACCCCAAAGAGACTGCAGTCTGATCTGCTTGACATATGTAGACGGGTACCATGAAGACCATATTAACATACATTCAAAGAGAGTTTTCCTAGAATAAGAAGGTTACTGCAGCCATAAAACTATGATAATTTTCTCAAGGCATATGAAGCTATACGTTAAAAATGACAAGGAACAAAATACCTAAAACCTCTATTTCACCAATTAAATTAATATAGAGCTAATAGAATTTTACTGAACAAATCAAAGGAAACTTCCATTAAAGTATTTGACTCTTACCTCTAAAGTGGCAGTAACAATTTGATTTCCAATTGCATAAAACTCAGGAGGAAATTCCTGAGTCCGTAGGTAGAAAGCTACTACAGTAGAGAAGATGCGGACCATTGTTTCGTCGCTAAAAGAATTAATAGTGCAAATGTTGAAGTGTCGCAAAAATCGAGGAGTAACAGGATTCCTCCCACCACCTGGAGGCCCCATAGCAGCAAGTAACTGCGTATCAATGAGTGTAATTTTAGATGTATCCTTTAAATCATACCTTCAAAATAAATTGTAATGCAACATTTAGAGAGTTACAGGTATAACATATTTGTTACACGTTAGATTAATCTAAACTACAGAATGCTCCCTGCATGCATAACATATATACATATGTACAAAAATACAATTTAAAATAAACAAACAAACAAAACCCTAGTCTTGTAACTGATTATGCCCCAGTTAATCTTAACACATATTGCTGGCCTGCAAAAAAGATTATTTGTTTAATAAGGGTTAAATAAAACCTGACATGAAATTTTGAAACAAATATTTTAAAAGTGTAATGTGGCAAGATATATTCGCTCTACTCAAGAGCAACAGGCTTTTAAGCAGTGCCTGGAAGCACAAAAGCAACAGCATTCACGAAGCGTCTGGAATTACAGAATAACTCAGGCTGGAAGGGACCCTCACAAGACCACCCGGTTCAATCTTCCAATCAAAGCAGAGCCAAAAAAACTCAAAAGCTAAGAAGACATTTAGCTTGTTTCTCTTCATGCCTATTGCCAGATCTGATTTCAATGTTATTTTAAAAAAATCAGTATACTAAAAATATTCTAATGACTAATAGAATCTTGGATGACAGTAAAAAACAATGCATTGTATAAAATCAAAAGTTACATATAATTGCATTCTAAAAAATAGGTCTGCAATTCACTGTGAGAGGAGGAGGAAGAGAAGGGAAAGAAACAAGGAACTGCACTGCAAAAATAAAAATAAATAAAAATGCTGACATAGAAAAACTAAAGTGTAAAAGAATGATTTTATTTATACATAAAAATACTGAAGTTCAGCAATAACACCTGCAGAAAAAAAAAACAAACAACAAATGAAAACACAAAATGAATCTGATTATCAATTTCCTAAACTGAAAAGTCACTTAAAGAGCAACATAAAAGTTGCTTCAACTTTACATAGCGTTTCTCATATAAACCAAAACTATCATAAAATTTACAAAGCACTTTAAGAAAGTTTTGAAAATAAAATTTAAGTGAATAATTATATTAGCAAATGCAGCAACTTGAAAGTTTCAATTTTATTTCAAATAATTACCAAATTCCATTGTCAAAGAACTGTCTTAAAAGTTCTATAGGAGGCTGTGCACCGTACTTCTCCAAAGCAGGCATATTTATATCATCTACAAAAACAATGCACTTTTTTCCCATTGGAGGGCCAAAGACTCCTTTGCGCCTCTTGTCCAGCCTGGCCATAATAGTGTTCTACAATGCAGACAGGAATATTCAGAACACAGATTAAATATTCATACAGATCATCTTTTTGAAACATAAATTGTCTGTTCTACCAACCTGAGTCTGATTGGCACTGGTTCGAGCTGAAAAATTAATGAAGAAGGGAAAATAGCGCTCCTTATCCAAGTTGTTCATTAACTTGTCCTTGACATATACAGATTTCCCAGTACCTGTTGGTCCCACTAAAAGCAGCGGTCTTCAGAAAGAAACAAAGCAAGCAAGCAAGCAAGCAAGCAGAGACTGCAGAAATCTAAACATCTACAAATTAATTGCAACAAGAAGACAAAGGCTTTTCTAACTTCTCCTACCCCTAAAAGCATTAAATGCCTTGAAAAAAGAAGAAACTCTAATGTTTTAAATTACTTTATTCATATAACCCTCTCACAATTTTAGTTTGCTCCCACTGACAAAAGGGTCAAAGAGAAAGAGACATTTCTCATTCCCTCATTCTACTGGTTTTGGAGGATATATGGACATACATGGAAGTTAACTTTCTCTTGATAGGTCTTTCAGCAATTTGAACTTCATAAAACTTTCAGCCTTGAAAATCAACCTGAAATTGTTATATTTTGTTCTCATATGTAACTGATTTTAACTTACGACTACTCAAAGAAAAAAAATATGTATTCCAGTACCAAAGAAGAAAGAGAGGTACAAAAAATCCTGAGGCTGTTTTAACAGCATCAAAAAAACATAGAATTAGCATACTAAAGAAGAATTATAACAGGACTTCATTAAAAAAACAAACCAAACCAAACCCAGACTTTAAGGGAACAAATTGCATTCTTCATAATAAATGTCTATTTTTAACAGGCCAAATAAACTTTGAGGGCTTGATAAAAAACATGAAGTCAATGGAAAGAGTAAAAGATGTTTCTACCTATGACAAATAGTTCAGAAATTTGTATTGAAGTCACTTACTTTCCATGGGTAATGAACAGTTCCATCAAATAGGTATATCGGACTGTATCCACAGTTGGGACTATGATATCTTGAATCTTCACATTTTTATCACTGTAATTAATATTTTTAATAAATCCACTCCAATGCACCCAACATCCTCTGCCTTTCAGCTAGGAAAGAAATCAAATGTAAAATTAACTTACACTTTTGACTGTGGGGGGAGGGATCAACATCAACCAAAAAAAAAAAAAAAAAAGACACTGAAAAAAAAAACCTACAGAAGAACACATTCCTAACTTTAAAAGAGCAACTACAATCCAATATTTCCAATGGATACGAATAACAAAACTGTAATATAAGCAAGCTGCCTGTGGGCTCAACATCTTGCTTTCCTTATAGAAAGTCAACATCTTTCCTTCTACACAAAACCAGACTTGAGTCTGTCAGCTTAGCTTTAGCTAGAAAAGAACCATAACTTACGTGCACAGCTTGGTATTTTCTAAAAAACTTGGTCAGCACACGAGTATTTTAAAAAGAATAATCAATGAAGTATGCACTGTGGGATTTGACTCAGCACCAACACTCTACAACGTCCCAACAATTTTTGTAAAGTTAAAATATCCATCTAGCTCTATTCTCCTTCCATTCAGACGGTAAGAATCTACTTCAATCAACATAGAAGTAAGCAATCATACCTCATACATGTAGTCATAGACCAAGCCTTTCTCTTCAAAGGGACATTCCCATGTTCCCACTACCTTTGGCACAGGATTTTTTCCAGATTTCCCAGCCAAAGTTTCCCTCAAGAAAGTATCAAAAATGATTCTGCTGTCACCATCACAAGTTCCACCAATGGACCAGACTGTGGCAAAAGCAAAGCAACCCTGCAAGGGCAAAAAGATGGAACTGTCTAAAAAGCTGACATATGATCTGAATGTTGTATAGTCTGATTAACAAACATAATTCTGAAAACTATTTAAGCATATAGGTGCTACAGGTTGCCCTTGAATAAACCTGGTCTAAAGACATCTAGAAATCTCATTAATGACGGAGCAAACTAAAACCTTATTCAAGGATATATATGACAAAACATTAAAAAAAAAAAAAAAAAAGAGGCCACAGACTAAACTATTATGTCACATGACAGAGCCTGAGAATAAATCATGGTCTCAGGGATTCTCTAATTGCAAACCAGGATCTAGGAATTTTCAAACTCAATTTTAAATACAGATTTCTATGTTCTGGCTTTTTTTTTTTTTTTTCCAGTTTACGTTAAGAACAGCCATACAAGGTCAGACAGAGAGTCCATCTAATATAACTCTCAGAAAACACTCTTCCCAAGGAAGTTTTGCTCAAACAAGTCAACCAGTACTACATGAACACTTACACTGCCCTTAACGGAAACCAGACACTTTCCTTTAGCAAATTACTCAGTTAGTTTAAAAGCACATCTAATAAAAACAGTAGTTATCCCAGTTAATTGGGAAAATAGTACAATACTTAATGATAGGCTCAAAGGGTTACAGTAAATGGGGTCACATCAGGCCGGCAGCCACTCACTAGTGGGGTTCCCTAGGGCTCCATTTTAGGGCCAGTTCTCTTCAGTATTTTCATAAATGACTTGGATAGAGGACTAGAAGGCATATTGAGTAAGTTTCCAGATGATACTAAATTGGGAAGAGCTGTTCACTCTGTCGAGGGTAGAGAGGCCTTGCAGAGAGACCTTGACAAATTAGAGAGCTGGGCAATCACCAACTGCATGAAGTTCAACAAGAGCAAGTGTTGGTTTCTGCCCTTGGGAAGGGGCAACCCTGGCTGTACGTACAGACTGGGGGATGAGAGCCTGGAGAGCAGCCCTGTGGAAAGGGATCTGGGGCTTCTGGTCGATGGCAAGTTGAACACAAGTCACCAGTGTGCCCTGGCAGCCAGGAGGGCCAAGCGTACACAGCATGGCTAGCCGGTCGAGGGAAGGGATTGTCCTGCTCTGCTCTGCGCTGGTGCAGCCTCACCTCGAGCACTATGTGCAGTTTTGGGCACCACAGTGTAAGAAGGACATGAAACTGTTAGAGAGTGTCCAAAGGAGGGCTACAAAGATGGTGAAGGGTCTAGAGGGGAAGACATATGAGGAGCGGCTGAAGTCCCTTGATTTGTTCAGCCCAGAGAAGAGCAGGCTGAGGGGAGGCCTCATGGCGGCCTGCAGCTTCCCCACGAGGGGAGCGGAGGGGCAGGCGCTGATCTCCTCTCTCTGGTGACAGCGAAAGGACCCGAGGGAACGGCACGGAGCTGTGACAGGGGAGGTTCAGGCTGGGTGTTAGGAAAAGGTTCTTCACCAAGAGGGTGGTCGGGCACTGGAGCAGGCTCCCCAGGGCAGTGGTCACAGCACTGAGTCTGCCAGAGTTGAAGAAGCATTTGGACAATGCTCTCAGACACATGGTCTGAGTTTTTGGAAGTCCTGTGCAGAGCCGGGAGTTGGACTTGATGATCCTTGTGGGTCCCTTCCTACCCAGGATATTCTATGATTCTATGATATCTGTTACTTGTTATACTACCGTCACATCTGGGCACCTCCTAAGTTTGTGGGGAGGAAACAATGAAGAAGCAAAGTTGTTTCTCATGTCTCTTACTCCCAAACTAAGTTGTTTTCGTTAGCCAAATTAGTTTTGAAGACAGGCACATGCAGAAACAGATAAACATTTTACAATAAGTTAAAAAAACAAAAGCAACGAACCATAATCCACACACGGATGTTTTTGTTGGTGGGATCTTGTTGTACAGTTTGACAAATCAACATTTCGAAAAGCCGTGTAAGAGCTACTACAGTATTGCTATTGCTTGTAGGTACCAGTTCCTACGAGATGCAAAAGGAGGGGTATTATACTTTGAGTTGTTAGCTTATCTTTTGGAGTCAAAATACTAAAGTAATTAAATAATTAGCTAATTCAGAACACATATTTGAAAGCAAGGTTTACACTGACTGTCATTCGAAAGGTTATTTACTTCCCTCTACCCTTGAAATGTCACAACATATAGGTTGTTAACCATGTTCACAGCTACCATGTGACCACTTATAATCATGCATCTTAAAACAAAACACACAGAAACAACTACAACAATGAATGAGCAAAAGCCCATGCACTGTATTGCACAGTTTACCAAAAAAACCTACATGTATACTTCCCTAAAACTTGAAGTGCTTTCCCTATTCAACACATCTTTAATGAAAAAAAAAAAAAGAAACACAAAAAAAACCACCACCAAAAATGTAAAAAAGGGGGCTTTCCACTCACTACTTTGAATAACTAATCTATTTTTGAAAAGAACAGGGTGAAAACTATGATCAACTTACAACACATCTTACCTAATATACTGTTCTAACTTTTCAAACTGGACACATGAGTTGCCCTTCCCAAAGCAAAAGGAGGCTGCTGCATAAGCACTATAATTATCCTTGTTGTGAGAGAATAGCACCTCCCTACCCGGGTTTAACAAAATGGAAGTGGACACCTAACTACTGCAGGAAAAAACTACAAAAAATACCTTGCACTGTTTCTGACGGAGTTGTAATGCTGGTGGTATTAACCAATCAAAAAGTCCCTGCAGAAGATCTTGATGTCCCTTTAAGTTAAGAGGTTCAGGCAGTTTATTCAACCAAGAGGTAACAAGTGGTGTCCAGCCCAGTTGTGAAGGTTCCATATAAATCATACCACAGCGACTGACTGTAGCAGGCTAACGAAGAATTGTAAACTCAGTTTATTATATATTTAATATATTGAACTTTGTTTTGTATTTCCATTAAATACAAAACTTACTGATGCCTGGGAAAGGTCCATTGTTTCAAAAATTAGACTCATCTGAAGGGACATTTGGATGATTTCTCCACTCATCAAACAAAGCTTCAATTAAGAAAAAAAATCACAAGGAAGATTATAAAAAAGAAAATATTTAGCTGTCAATTACCCTTCCTGTCACATTAGAGTTCTACATGAAAATCAGCAAAGCCAAGTATAATCAAAAGCAAGGCCAACCACATAAAATGTTTTATCTTTTGGACCAATAACTAGTAGTTTACAAGCTTTAGCTAAATTCTTCACTTAAACCATAGTACACCACGTTATCCTACCAGTAGGTTCAGTACCATGAACTATCAACCCTGCATGTGACAGTATAAAGGAAAGGCAGCAAGCAGAAAGGAGGTCTCCCTTCCAGTTGGAGATCCAGCTTTCCTGCTTATAAGAACAATAGTCCAAACTGAATATTTTCACAAATTATCATCCAAAATTTAAACTCAAAATGTTGTCTGTAATTTTTATATATGCTTTGAGATTCCTAAGGCCCATTTTCAGAAGTGTTGTATGGTTACAACTTTAACTTCAGAAATTCATTTTTAAAATACAACCCTTTCTGTCTTCAGTTGGGATTGCAAAAACTTAGGCACTTACAATTAAAGACAAGTTTTGAAACTGCGGGCTTTACATTAATTGTAATTAAATGTCATTTTTTACATTTAAAATTGAATTATTCATTTTCATTACAAATATCTAATATTAAGGGAATACTATAAATTAAATATCTTACAACTTGATTCTATGATTATGATTCCAATAAAGAAAAAAAGTAAAAACAAAAAAAAAAACACACACAAAACTTACAGCTTGTTCCCAAAGCCACTTTGCACTTGCTCTTTTCAAATGCCAAGTTTTGCTGTTTGCTTTTGTGTTTTTATATGTAAAAGAGTACTTTCAGAATGTCATATCATTTTATTTAGGCATTTATTTGCACTGACTTGATACCTTTTTGTTGTCATCCAGAACTGTGTTCATGCTTTCTATCCACAGAGTATCAATTGGGCCATCAAAGATAACCCATTTGCGTTCAGGAGTCTCAGATATTGCAAATTCTCTGAAAGTATTAGCAATTATACCATCTGTCCACTAGAGAGGGAGAATGTAGGAATGAAAGGTAAAAAAAAAAGACATAGCATACATATTTCAACTGCCACTTCAACAATTTCAACTGCCAGTAATCTCATTAGTAAGCAATTGTCAAAGACTGTTTCAATCGAACAGAAAAAGGTAAAATCATTTCTTTTTCATTACTCTTCTATTTTTCTCTTGCTCTGCAGAGAGCAGAACACAGCTCTGCAGCTTCACAAAGGGCCATACAACATCAGCAAATTTAAAAACAGACAGTAGTCTTTTGCCTTTAAAAATACTTTTTTTTTTTTAAAAAAACAAACAGAAGATAGATAATTCATTTTACAGAAACTTAGAAGTTCTTCTGCTCTATCTTGCATCTGCTTCTTCCTAGAGTCACCCTAAGTTTCACTATTTCACATTCACTTCTTCGTATTCTTTCTTCTCCAAACCTAACTTTTACACTTGGGGACACATGAGTTTCTAAGTTTTTCTAGATAGTTTTGGCACTACTTTGATTACACTGGTTCAGAATCAACAGAGAAATTAATCCAGTTAAGTTTGGTAGGTCTCCCTAGCATGGATGGAACTGTATTAGGACAATGACCCTCAGAGTGGTATTGCTTATTCTGCATATTTAAATCTACCTAATTCATACACACTTACTGCTGCATTTATTTTAAACGCTAATTTGAAATCAGCCATCTAAGTATTAGTTAAAACAACACTTACAATTGTGTTCTCATGTGTGTTTAAAGTGATAAAACCACAAATTCAACTGTTTACAATCAAGAATCAAGGAGGTCTGACATATATGGGAAAAGTAGAAAAAAGAAAGCACTAGAAATACTACAAAGCAGGAAAACCACACAGCATTATTAGCTCCTAGTCCTTTAACCCATACTGGTATGTTTGCTTATTTTTTCTGAAAACTAACCAACCAGTAACATTATTTACAGTACAGCCCTATAAACACTGGAGTGCAGGGAACAGCTGAAGAAATGCTGTCTGGACGTGGGACTTAAAAACCAGAAGCAGGAGCCTTGTAATCTGCCTTTCCTGACCCTGAAAACAGCTGTGCAGTAACACCATGAGTTAACCTGAAGTTAAAAGGTAGTTACACAGGTGCACTCATACAAGCCCCATGAAAGCCACAGCAGGTGACAGGAAGAAACAGATAAAGACAGGCAATTACTACACACTATTTTTAAAACATACATTACCTCATGAGATACCATATCAAACTGCCCAAAAAGCTGACCCATAGTGACTGATTTTGGATTCACAGTTCTAAAAATTACTCTTTCTTCTTCACCATAACCACGCTCTTTCATAAGAGACAGTGTATCTGCCAGTACATGTATAACTTTGGTCTTTCCGGAAAAAGATTCCCCTACTAGCATAAAGCTGTTAGATGGAAGGAGAAAAAAAAAAAAAAAGAAGAAGAAGAAGAAGAAAAGAGCTATTAATAAATCTGTCTTGCAATTTTGACTTTTACAGATCACATGAAGGCCAACAACACCGTTTGCATGTTTAAGCATTTTGGTAGATCTGGCCCTCATATCTAGAAAAAACAAACATATTTTAAAGGAGCTGCATTCAAATTCATACATGAACTTGCAAGCTTGTATTGTGTATCCACCTGATTTTTACAACTCAGAGTAGCAAATCTGGTTTGTACATACAAAACATCATTGAGGCAAAAAGTTGATTTGCACATGCAAACCTGACTGCACAGCCACTGTATGCAAGCTGTCCTCTAAAACAGATCTGCTACCTAACTTCACTTATTCACAGAATCAAAAATTACTTTCTGGTTTCTTTTCAGAACTAGACAGCTTTTAACAAAGTTCTAGAAGACAAGCAGCAGGAATGCGTACTACACACACACGAAAAAATATCAAACTACCTTCAGCCACATTTCAAAATAACTTTTTTGGTCATCCAGCAGAGGGATGTAACTATAACAGTGTCACACAGGAAGGATTAATTGATGAGCTGAATATTAACAAGCGTAAGGCATATATTGCACATATTTTCTCACACCGTTTGCTACTCAGTAATAAAAGCTAGGAATAAAATGGCATAGATCTGATAACTAATGCACAATGCAATTGCTCACTACCAGCCGACGGATGTTCAGCCAGTCCCTGAGCAACGGCAGCCCTCCCCCAAGTACCCCCAGTTCTATTGTTCAGCATGATGCCATATGGTATGAAATACCCCTTGGCCAGTCTGGATCAGCTGTCCTGGCTGTGTCCCCTCCCAGCTTCTTGTGCACCCCCAGCCTCCTCACTGGCAGGGAAGCATGAGAAGCTCAAAAGTCCTTGGCTCTGTGTAAGCACTGCTGAGCAACAACTGAAACATTGGTGCGTTATCAACATTATTCTCATCCTAAATCCAAAACACAGCACCATGCCAGCCACTGTGAAGAAAATTAAGTCTATCTCAGCCAAAACCTGGAAGATATATTCACAAGAATTTTGGTACATGTTAAAACAGTATTGGTAACCAACTGTTTCAATAGAAACAGAAACATTTTGCCACCCTTAAGACCTTTTATACTTGATATAGATAACCACTGTGGTATACGCCAAAATGGTAACAAATACAGCTTGTGAAACAGTAATGTGAATCTTACCCATGTCTAACAATCATCATTTCATATGTCTGTATCATTTTCTCTATGAAAGCTTTTACAGGTTGGACATTATGTCGAATACAACATTCACTCGCGCATTCCAGAAAATCCTAAAATCAAAACAAATCAGTCTTATCATTTGCTACAAGCTTTTCTTTTTTTCTTTTCCTTTTTTCCCCTTTTAAAAATCTATTCTCATGTTTACAGATTACAAATGTATAAATCTAGATTAAGTATTTTTATTAGACTTTATTCATTAGTAAAATTGCAAGTAAATATTCATTACATCATATTACTTAAATTACTATCTTGGACAACAGTAGTTATGATCACCGATAAGGGTTTTGCATTAATCGATAACTGAAACACTACTAATCAGAATACAGCAAGCATCCCTGAAAAAAGAAAAAAAATCACTTCTGTACTTCCTATGCTAGAACAGGAGTTAACTACAAATTTTATCTTGAAGGGAAGGCATATCATCATCAGGAAACCAACAATGTGCATCAGCATACCACACTTTTGACAGGAGTGTACTATTTACTGGAAATTTTAAAAAAGTTAATCAATTTTGTCTTTTCCAATGTGTTCATCATCTTCCCAGCGATCCTCCTACAAAGGAACTGTACTTTGTTGCTAAAAGCGAAAGAAAATACAAGCACAAAGCTTAATCTCACTTAAATATATCCAACAATTAGGATCAATTACATCCAAAAATTAGGAAGGAAATCAGCCAGAGACTCTGAAGTTTGGTAAATCTGCAGATCAGTTTCTGATTCGTAAGATGCCTTACACAGCCCTTCTGGATGTAAGGAAACTCAGATGTGAATTATGCTCACAACATATCCAACAATTTTCTGTGGTACAAAGTTTCATTGCAAACATTCGCAATTTTCCTTATCTTGCAATAACTCACAAATTATTGTATTAATTACACCGATTACAAAACAAACAAACGAACCTGACAATTATTACCATGGAAAGGTTACAAGTATACTTACATTGTAGTCTGCATCAGGAAGTTTGATTCCAGGAAATAAATCACTAGTTATACCCATGAATAGAGGTATATCACATGACAAAAATTTGGGCTCATTCACATCCTTAATTGACCTAAGAAGCTTGAGGAAACAATTACATGTTTTATTGTTTTCATTAGAAATGATGAATAAACTGTTCAGAAATTAAAACAATCTAATATGTAATAAAGATTATTAATTATATGGTGCCTTTGAAAAGCAGTTAAGGACAACTGTGCAATCACCAGCATAGCAGTGGAAAGTGTAGCATGTACTTAAAAGATAATTAAAAAAAAAAAAGACAATAACCTTTGTTTCACAAATAGGTAAACTAAATAAAGAAGATCAGTGACATGACAATGAATATGTGGTGGAACTGCCCTGAGAACTCAGAACTGTATGTGTCAGTAACATTCCTTAAGAATTATTGCCTGAACTCACCAATACATTTTCATCTTCCTTTGGAAATTTCAATTTTAGATTCCCAGCAGCCACCAACACAGCTTTAACTGCTCGCATACCATAGTCATAATGATACTGAGAGGAAAGCTGTTCTGAACAAAGCCTGTACGTCATTACTATCTTCACTGACAGTGACTTTGCATTCAGAAATCCATATGAATAGAGTGAAATTTCTGCTATTAGAGCATAGTTGGGAACCATCATGGCTACTGTTCGGAAGAGAACCTGAAACACATACCCAAAGAAATATCTTTAGGTAATTTTTTGTGGGTAATGGATCACCCCACCACACCATTTCTAACTGAAAACATTAACAGCTTTTAAAATGAAGTACTGCTTAATATGATTATGTAGATAAGCTGTGGATCATTTACACAGTCATACTGGAAAGCAGTAGCGTGCAGAACACTGGGAGCCAATGCAATAGAAAAATTACCAACTTTTGCAGATACAGTTCATGACTTGCTAGGAAGCTAATGTAAGTACACTGCCATCAGGTCCATCTTGATGTACAATCCAATGCAGAAAAGACACTCTGCCAGCACCTTTCCCTCACCACTGTCTCAAGAGTGCAGTTTGCCCCTTACACTGATACATCCAACACAGCAGTAAGTGATGTAGACAGCATGAGAGAATATACTTCCTTCCCTGAAGTAATCTGCAGCTGACATACTTTTCACACCGCATTAAGTCTGCTTTAAGTTAACATTCATAGTACAGCTCCTACTCTGTCCTACACTGAGTCTTAAGGAACAGATGCGCTGTAGCAATGCTTCCAAAAGGCTCCAGATTACTTTGTTAAAGCCAAATCTCCCCAATGAAACTACTAATCTAGTCAAAACAATAATCTCTAAGATTTTATTTAATCATGTAATCTCATCAAACTCATTACACTTATTAAGAGTAGTTCACTAATACTTCTTTTAAATAAGACCACAATAAATGCTACGTAAAAATATTTTCTTAAAGTATTTTTTTCAACATACCCCTCCCTCCACCCTAAAAAAGTCAGCATCCAAATCTTATAATCTACTGACAGTCTGACACTTGCCAGTTTACTTGTTACAGCACTGCAGTCTTTGGCTTGGAAAAATAAGCATGAAAAACAGAAACAGACACAAAGGGAAAAAAAAGAAAAGGTTTCAATTCCTTCAGAAATAACAAAGTACTTAGGAAAAAGAGAGGCTTAGTATGTGTAAATCACAAAAACAAGTAGCTGGTACAATCTGAATTAATACCAGCAATACGTGTGTCTTTTTTTTTTTTAAATCATTTTTAGGCAGAAGCATATATTTTATTATTTTACCTTCAGATTATCTGGAAGTTCAGAACGTCCTGCATAACCTGGATTCATAGTAATAGCTACAAAACAGTTGGGGTTAAGCTTCAGTTCAGTTCCTTCAAAAGCAAACTTTTCTAGCTTCATCTGTATGGCTCTCTGGATGCAAAGGATCTGCTGTGCCACAACAGACAATACTTCCAGTTCAATGCGATTGAATTCATCAAAACACGCCCACGCACCTGATGAAGCCAAACCCTTGAAAAACTGTAAAATGAACAAAGACAGCAATAATACCGCCAACAGAGTTTTCAAGGATTTGAAAAGAAACTAAGAGTATCATGTTGGAAATTTAATTATATGACAGATACAACTATGATAATATCTAAGCCTGTTTAGAGCAAAAGTCAGTGATATTCTGACAAACAATCGAAGTCTTTTCTTTGTTCTAAAGAAAGCTAAATCAGAAGATCCCAATCTGGCAAACTCGTTTCTTTTTGTGTTTTAATTAGTGACTTAATAGGATTTCACGATGCACAGCAAATTAAACATATGTAGAGACTAGTATACTGTATCCAAGTGTAGCAAACCACAGGTGACACTCATTTATTCAAGTGTCTCTGCAAAGTGGGCACCCTACAATTTTCATCCTAATAAACAAAATACAAGGCCTAACACTTATTTACCTTTCCCATTGCCAGGTAATCAAGGCCATCAGAACAGTTGAAGACAACACACTGCACAGCAAGAGCTTTAGCTAAATCTTTGGTGGTCTCTGTTTTACCTGTCCCTGCTGGACCCTCTGGGGCCCCACCGAGGTTTAAATAAAAAGCTCCAATCTAAGGAACAGAAACAGTTTATGAAAATTATTAGTACTTCATTCACATGAAATTATTCTTAATGAAAATGTTAAATTAAATTGCATTAGATAGACAAAATGACTGTATGAAACTAACATAAAAAGTACATTTATATATTATACAAATTTAAAAATAATCTGAAATCTACTTACAGCTTAGAAACAGAGGCAAGAGAACTGAATTTTCCCTAAAAGAGAATTTAGTTTTATACATTATCATCAAGACCATGACTAGTAACTCAAACTTTATTGGATCCAGTCTTTCAGTTCTTGCTTAGATATCTCTCTCAAATCAAATTTGTTGCAATTACTTAGTTACTACTATTTTCTACCTCCGCTTCTCCTTTAATATACTTTTTCCTCTTTTCTTTTTCTTTCCTACACTGTCCCCCTTTGTTCCATTTGAATTCCATTGACTGTTCCATATGGAAATTTGCCAGGATGCTAGGCTTCCAAGATTCAAGGTCTGTGAGCCCAAAAAAAGAAACAGACTACCAGCCACATCACACTCTTTTGTCACACCAATGTACAGAACCTTAATATTTTGATAAATATGTACCAAATATCAGCTAGAACCATACCACAAAAATTGAAGCTATGAAGAGAGCAAAAATATATCTTCATATGCATCAGTCAGGCCTTTTCAGAATAATTCTTTCTTAAAACCTACAGAGCTGGTGATAGGTGCCTAGTAAAATTTGAAACCATATTCCAGCCAAATAAATTGCACTTCTGTTTCTAATAAATAAATAAATAAATAATAAACAGGTGACACTTCTCCAGAGGCAGCAATCACCCAACAGTCTGTCCTCAGCTGCAGCTTCTTCTTCCTGGTTTTTCTTCAGTGCTTTTGCTTAACAGGTGGTGGCCTCACAGTATATCATTTTGGTATGCATGGTAACTTTCAGTTGTCAGGTTAGTTGCTGATAGAACAGTACAGGAATAAACACCTCTAACAAGAGTAGGGAGGCTAAAAAGTTGCCAAACTCCTGTACTAGTCTTAGGAATGCTATGATCACAAGTGGATCCTTCTCCATTTCATTTAGCAGCTACAGGGCATCAGAAAAGGATTTTGTGTTCTTGTAACCTAGAAAGTGATAAAACCTAAACAGGGAGGTTTTTCTGTATATATTTTTAAAAATACATCCACAACAGAACAATCCACTAATGTTTAAGTCATGTTGGTGGGCTGTCCAGATTTGTTACTATAGATCAGTTGCGTGTTCAATAATCTATAGAAATTATTATATTTGAAAATTGCCTTTTAACAGAAATACCAGTCTCACAACAACTGAAAGCCCTAAAAGTATGGCTGTAATGAACACTGTAAGAAATAACATACTACAGTAAATATGGTATTTAGTACCACTTATTGTAAAAGATCATACCAAGGTGCGATAACACCTGTCTGTTAGAGGAGTAATGACAAGGCGTGGTGAGTTTCCAAGGTATTCATAAGCGTATTTTACATTGCAATTAATGATGCAGACACGAACGTTCTCAGATTCCCAATAATACCGTAGTTGTGCAAGCCACTGAAAGTCTGTTTCACTCTGTACACCTGACAAACACATAATTAAAAGCAAAAGAAGTTTTAGATAACTAGATTTTCTATTGGATTTGAAACAATTTTGAAATTATTACTGTTTGTGCTCACATCTAAATACTCACACACACTTGATGCTCACATCCTAAAACTGTTGTGTTTTATGCAGCAAAATCAGATTGGTTAGCTATTTTTAATTAACTCAGTATTAAGGCATTAAAGACACACAGAAAGAAAAATATTTTAATAGAGAAGTACCACTGTCAATCATTTCCATGAGGACATCTCTAGCGTGAACATCAATAGTAACCAAGGCACCAAGTGTAGTCCTTGCTTGCTTTGACAGTTTTCCTCTTATCAGCTCTACAATATCATTAAGTTGAAGCTGAAGTGTATCACAGTAATCCTTTAAGCCCTGGAAAAACCAAAGGTAATTATGAAACTAAGTGTATGACAGTTTCAAATGTTCCAGACTTCTTCACTGTAACTAAATACCTTAATGGAGATTGCTTATTAAACCTATGCATTCTTACATCGTCATTTTTTTGCATCAACTTCTCTCTCAATCACAGTTATGCATTATGTGGCAAAGCTACATTTTAATCCATGGTTGCTCTAAACAAGAATATTCAAGAACCTGAATTGAAGGTATAAATCACTTTACAGAAATTCATGCATATCAAACCCATGTGCTGATGCTTTATCAAATTTTATTTTGACTGTAGAAAGAGAAGATTTGACTAGGCAAAATACATTAACTGAAATGAAAAATGATTAAAAATTAAATAATAATAATAGTAGTAATAATAATAATAAAAAGCATTACATAGTACCTCTGGTCCACTGCAAAGAACTTCATGTACATCACTTGTCCAGAACATTTGAGACACACACAATACTACTTGTCCAGGCCACTCCAGAACCCAACTTTTTCTCTCAGTATCTAGATATGCCTGAAAGAGATAAACAGCATAAAATACAGTGTCAGCGCAACTCAACATGAGCCTCCAAAGTGCACTTGCAGATGAGAAAGCCAACTGTATCCTGGGCTGCATCAAAAGAAACGTGACCAGCAGGTCAAGGGAGGTGATCCTCCCCCCTCTACTCTGCTCTCCTGAGACTCCACCTGGAGTACTGTGTTCAGCTCTGGGGCCCCCAACACAAGAAGGGCATGGACCTGTTGGAGTGGGTCCAGAGGAGGGCCGCAAAGATGATCAGAGGGCTGCAGCACCTCTCCTACGAAGAGAGGCTGAGAAAGTTGGGGTTATTTAGCCTAGAGAAGAGAAGGCTGTGGGGAGACCTTATAGCAGCCTTCCAGTACTTAAAGGAGGCCTACAAGAAAACTGGAGAGGGACTCATAATCAGGGAATGTAGTGATAGGACAAGGGGTATGTAGTGATAGGACAAGGGGTAATGGTTTTAAACAGAAAGAGGGTAGATTTAGATTAGATATAAGGAAGAAATTCTGTACTATGACGGTGGTGAGGTACTGGAACAGCCTGCCCAGTGAAGTTGTGGATTCCTCACCTCTGGAATTGTTCAAGGCCAGGTTGGATGGGGCTTTGGGCAACTTGATCTAGTAGAAGGTGTGCCTGGCCATGCCAGGGGGATTGGAACTATATCATCTTTAAGGTTGCATCCAACCTAAACCATTCCATGATTCTATAATGTAATACAGAAGCATATATTGTGATCCTATTAATATTTTCTGCTGAAAATACTCTTTTCCTATTTTCAAAGTCCAAATGAACTTTTAAATGCCTTTTCCCCCCTTAGATTTGCCATCTGTTATCAAATAATTTTTAAGATTCACACACTTATCTTTCCCTATTATGTAAATATTCTGGCTAATGATTTTCTTATAGGAGGAAACAAACATATTGCAAGTATTTTATTTATTTCGAACTTCTAAATAAATTTAAAAAGCTACATAATTCATTAAATTCAAATTATATACCCTAGAAACACAGTATTGCTGCAAATCTTTTTTTAAAAAAATTAAACCCAGTGTTACAGGAAAATGACTTTATTATTATTCAAACTAAACTCTTACTTATTTCACTGGCCTATAAATACAAGTCATGTTAACTTGTTCTTGGTGCCATAACTTCATATAGATGAACTCTAGTGATCAGGAAGAATTTCAGGAAGCCAAGAGACAGCCTTAAAATAAAGAAATGTCTATTTCTCTTTGTGCCATTGTTATTAAACTATTACAAAACCCATACTACAAAATCCATACCATTCTTGATTTAGCAACAACATCATGTATACTCTTCAGCATAATATCTTCTACTTGAATTAACCACTTCTCCACTGCACCTCGAGCTTCAGAAGTAGAAATTGTTGAAATCAGTTCAACACACTCGCCTTCAGAACTATACATTGCTTTAATATCCAGATTGGGAAGAAAATGTAGCTTAGCAATGCCTTCAAAACACTTCTTCAAGTGAGGCTGAACTCTGAGAGGATCTTTAGTCTCTGACAGGATCTCCAACATTTCATCATTAGACAAGAAAAAGAAGCTAGAAAAAGATTTAGAAAAAAGAGAAAGTTAAAAAAAGAAAAAAAAAGAGAAAAAAAAGGAGGAAAAAGAAGGAAAGAAAGCAAACTGAATTATCAAGCTACTTTAAAGGCTGACCTTGTTGAACAACAATATAAATGTTCAGAATCTTTGTTTTTAAAAAGAAATAGAATAAGCACATCATACCGGGGAAAGAAGAGACGCTTTTTCTCAAGATAAGCATTAAGCCCTTTCATGATTTTGTCAAGAAGCTCATTACAGTTCTGAAGCTTCTCCAACAACCCTACCAAGGAAGTAGCAACAAGAACCTGTAGTAACAAACACATGCAAACTACAAGTTATAAATATGATATTCTGAAAAGGAGAAGTTACTCAAATAATGCACAACATTGTTTTATTCCTCGAAAGCCTAGGTAGCTGATGTAGCTGGTCACTCTATATTCTAAAAATGAAAACTGCCAAAAAGAAACTGAAACTACTGTTTCTTTTTAGTACAGTCTATTTTCCTTACCTGTGGGTCTTTGGCACAATATTTCATAATATCTTTCCAGTGTCTATCCACAGTCTGAAAGAGACGCCCCTCTTCTGGCATCTGTTGCATAATATCCTCAGAAGAAAAAATCGGTTCCAAATAAAGCCATTGTGCTTGCACTTTCAGCCATTCATCAATTATCTCCTGAATTTGAATTAGGCGATTTTCCCATTCCTTCATAAATATTTAAAGAATATTACCTGAATATTTCCACACAGACAGTATTAAAGAAAATAATTATAGGAAAAGTGGACACTGTGATGTTCTAATTCCCAAGGAGAAAATAAAACAAATATATCTAGCAGTCAGCAAAATAAAAGAAAAATATTTAGGAGTATTTAGGTTCTTTCACATATACGGGTGGCCAAAGGAGTTCAGAAAGCTTAATGTATCTGGAAATGAATTCCCCAAAATACAGTTATCACTTCAGTGCTATGATCTTTTAATAACTTAATGGTTAAGTAACTCTCTGCAGGTTACCAGTGAAAAATTCTGTTCCACCTTCCACAGCACAGAGCTCTTTGTTTGCAGCTGAATTACAGCTGGGACACAAGAATACCAGAAAGGCCACTAGATCAGAGGAGAGATCTAGCTGGCCCAGTATCCTGTCTCTAAAGCAGACAACAGCAGTTGCCTCTGGAAGAGGCTGGAGAGGCTGCTACCCTTTACAGGGTTATTTACATGTTAACTGAGCCTGCTTGAATCAGGATTTCCTACACAAACTGAAACAATTAGGGAGGGTGACTGCAAAGCAAATTCACCAGCTTCTCTCATGTCAGTAGACATAGTATTAGCACCACGAAGACTACTGTAGCCCCGCAAATAGATAAGCAGGTGTAAATTGATCCTGTCGTTGTTCTGAGGCCTGATTAAAATAACTTCACCCAGCCCTCAAAAAGTTTCCTTGCCCAGAAGTAAACACTATAGTTCAAAATTTGATTCCAAAACTCAAGGACTAAATCACTGTTCACTATCTGAACAATAATGAAATCTTAATTTCAATATATTAAGAAGTAAGGTTAAAGACCCTAACTGAAATAGTGATTTTCAAAGTATGTGAACCAAAGTTCTTTTGGTTGCACTTGTATCTGAATGGCAAAAGAGAGAGGAACCAAAACATGAAATGTAGAGGGAACTGCAACACTGAGAAATAACATAAGAAGGACTTAAATGAACTCCAAAGAGTCTTGCTGAAAATCCATTAAAGCATTTCACCAACTTCAAATAGTAGTGCTGTAATACAATTGGCTTACTCTTCCATTATAGCTATTATGCAACTCAAAATGCAAAAAAAAAAATTTTATTATCATACCCTGATTTCTTTGTCAAATGGTTTAACAAAAGGTGATCCCCTCATTGTCTGAGTTTTCACAATCTGATCATCGAGAACAGCTTGAATCTCATCCACTGCAGACAGAATACGAACACCAGTCTCACGATACACAGTTGTATTGAAGGCAATCGAATCCCAAGTTTCCATCATGGCATGCATTGCTTTCTCTAAGGAAAATTCCTACCATGTAAAAAGAAAATCATTTATTCTAGTTACTGCATTATTTTTTTCCAGTTGATTAATTCAATATATAAACTTACCCAGCTGAATAAGCTATTTCGATCTAAAAGCATAAATTATATTTAGTGTTTTTCTTAGTAATTCATTTTGTAGTGCACAGAAAGCAGTACACTTTGGAAATACTAAGGATGTAACATGGGATACAAATGTTCACACACTCACCGTTATCACCTAATGGGCCAAAGTCTCACCAAATCTCTTTAGTGTAAGGACAAAGACAAAAAATTCTAGCAGGTCATAAAAGCCATCGCAAAGAGACCTGACATTTTATTTGTCACTATTAAATCTCCATGCTTACCTTACTTGCACCCACACTTATAGCTTCAAATTCTTCCAAATAAGGGCCTAGATTCTGCTTTAAAACTTTTCTCAGGGTAGTTCCAGAGTCTGGTGTTAAATCATATCCTACTATATTTGACATCTGCTGCCAATGACGAGTTCGCATGCCAGGGTTACAGAAGATATTCACAGTGGGAATATTCTCCTAGTTAAGGAAAAACATTTATAATGTAAAAATTGCGATGCGCATTATTTCTCAACTTTTTTTCTCATTCTTGATGTGCATTTAAAAATCTGCTGCAGTAGCTGATTACATGAAAATCTTTTCTGAATAGTGTAGACAAATCCATTCAGCTATCCACTCCATTCCTAAATAATTGTAGCAAATTACTGAAGAAGAAATTTAAAACTGTGAAGCAGTCTTGGCAAAAGTGAAAAGGAACAAATTTTCAACTATGTTATGTTAAATCAGACTTCCACTTAACATAACACACAGTCCCATGTCAAAATTCTCAACTACATTCTTAAGTGTTTCCCTGAATCCCCAAAGCACTTTCTCCATGTATGCATTCACTTTTTAACAATCCACATCCCTAAAACTGCTAAAAAATCAGTAATGCTATTTTATTAAAATAAATGGGACAGTACTGTGTGGGAACGGTGATTTGGACTTCTCTCTCTCTATCATAATAGGAAGAAGAAATAACTTGCAGAGGATACTTCAGGGTGCTTAGGTTCAAGAACTTACAGTGTCAGCACTTCTCTTCAGTTTCTTGTGGCTGGATTCAAACATCCACGAACACACAGTATCAAAGAGTAAATGCTGGCACAGTAGTTCACTATTAGCATGGAGGGTCTCATCAAGGCAAGCTTAACATTCTTAATGAATTGCATGGCCATAATTATTACTCAAATGAGCAGCAGCTTTCTGCTACCTGGCCTTCCTTTTCAGGCCCTACTGGACAGAAAGGAAGAGTAAAGGTTTTACCCTCCTGCCTCCCTGGCCATTTGTGTGAGATCAGAAGCAATCTGGCCCTGGTATATCATTCAACTTCCTACAGAAGTTCGTAGTTCCAAATAGCTTTTACTTGTACGAAACATCAATCCCCTAACCTAACAGAAAAACAGGTCTCTGACACTGCAGCATTTACCCATGCTGAGTATTGAATTTAGCATTTGTCCCTTAAAATTAAATATTAATAACCTTCACTTTTTTTTTTTTACCTTAAAGTCTTTAATCTGCTCGAGAACTGAAGAACACATTGTAAGAGTTGGATTTGTCTTTATTTCTTCTTCTTTCTTGTCTTCTACAGTTCTGTGTTGTGATGTCTTTTTCAACTCCTGCTGAATTTTCTTCTGCTTTTGTTGGAAGAGTTTTGACATCTTGTATATCTCTCGAAAAAAATCATCAACCTCTGCCTCCATGTTTTCCCCATTTAGTTCCAGAAAGGCACCATCCATCCATCTGAGAAAAAAAAAGTTAGAAAACAGAATAGAAAACGTAGTCCACAAAAACTTAAGTTTGTTTCGCAACACAAATGAGTAAGATTAATTTAATAGTTATTTAAATTAGAGCAAAGCTCTTGTTTCCAGTTATTGTCATTCTACACAAAACTCTAATGCACAACTAAAGGTGGCTTGATCATGCTGTTCTGTATTTGCCTAATACTCTCAAGTCATTCACATGCTGAAACCAAATAACTGCATGGATTGAGAAATACTTAAGTTTAGCTCTGGATAGAGATCAACACGTGACAGCAAAATATATTAGGCCTTTGGATTTTCAAAAAAATTCATACTTTCTAGTCATATCGTATTTTAAACTTCCAAAGAGTGCAAGACTGGTAAACAATCTCACTTAATTTAGACTCAGACATACCACAGTTTTTGTGGTAATATCTAGCCACTAGAGAGCAACATAATCATTTGAACACATCTACATGGCACTTTGGACAGCCGTTAGATTAAATATGGCTTTCATTACTTACTATGACCTTTCTAATTAAACTTCTTCCTCTTCTAGCATATGAAATGGCTCACACCTAAACAATTCTTCTTCTCCCCAATGCATTTCTTTCACAAAGCTTATCTTATAGACTTCACCAGTATCACCAACACAGATAGAACCCAATATGTGATACACTCATTTGCATTGCATTAAAAAAAAAACACGTTTTCTAGCTGAATTTAAAAGCACCCTAATATATAAATTATAGTACCATTACACTTGGATTGCTAGTAACTTATAAATGTTTGCAAGAAAACAAATGTCATATTCTGTATCTGACACAAACAAAAATAGCATGAGTATTTTGTTCACTCTCCCTCATTTAGCCTCAAGAGTATATAAGATTGAATTACCTTTTTTGTGTACGCTGCCATTTCAGTATAAGATGAAAGAGTTTCTGATATGGTTCAATATCAACTTTTAAGTTGCTGAGGAGTGGGAAGTCACTCAATTTCCATTTGAACAGAGCCTCGTCTTTATTAACAAGAGCTACTGTTTCATCAACCTCTTGTATGCGTTTCTGTAATGCTCTCAGGTCAGCTACATACTGAAATTAAATAATTGTATGTCTTGAGAAATAACTAAGTTATGCTCTGAACAGCTACCAAAATAAGGTATCAAAATATAATAAGCCTTTGTGTTTTTGTCTGTTGACTCCCTCGAGGGTAGAAAGGCATTGCAGAGAGATCTTGATACGATTAGGGTGCTGGGCAATCACCCACCGTATGAAAGTAAACAACAGAGCAAGTGCTGGATTCTGCACCTGGGACAGGGTAACCCTGGATATACATACAGACTGGGGACAATAGGCTGGAGAGCNCTCAGGATATTCTATGATTCTGTGATTTTATTTTTGTTTAGTTTGAGAAAACAAGAGTTAGTAAGAATCATCTTGTTATCCTGGAGTAGGTAAACTGTGAAGAACCTACATGAATGCTAAGAAAAATACAGTTGCTTTTATGATTACTGAATTTAGGAGTATAAAACCATTTTCAGAATGTTTGAGCTTTAAAATTTCACTGTTTCAGGAGGCAGACACACAGATTTTTAAGTACCTCATGTATCGTAAGGGCAACCGGGATTTATTAGCTTTGGATTTCTGTTTTGTGCTTTGAAATGTTTTGTTTAAAAAAATAAAATAAAAAAATTACTGAGCACAATTGCAATATTCTGCAATTATAGTGCAGGACATGCGCTGGCAGTTACAAAAGACTTCTAGAAAACTGCAGAGTTTTGAGGCACTAATCTGCTCTTCATTAGCAGAAAAAGGAAGTGTTGAGGTTCAAAGCAAAAAAAAAATTGCTACCATTCACTCTAACCTGTTAAAAATAAAAAATTCCTTCAATGCCTCAATATACCAAAAGCAGGGAATGAAATTCTGATCCCACTGAAGTTATTGACAACATCTCCACTATTCCACAGAGGCCAGAATTTCATGCAATATGCTCTATAAAAACCAGAGTAAAAAAATCATTCATTTTACATATCTGTAATCTCTCTTACCTTTCTGGGACTACCTATCAGCTAATTTAAGGACAACTTTATAGTAAACTTTCCTTTGAGTCAGATGTTCTTGCCAGTGTAGTCCAATAAAATAGTCGGGGTGTGTGTGTGTGGGGGGTGTGTGTGTGTGCTTTTAATTAGTTTTGACATTGTAGCAAGAGGACAATACACTTTTTAGTTCACATTTGTTAACAGAATTAATTACTTTTGATTTTAAATTCCTTCCACGATTCCTGTGTATTAAACATACACAACATTTCTACCCATTTTACACTAAACATTAATCAGACCTGTTGCATGCAATCCAGTTCTGAGTATTCTTCAAATT
>VXAL01010089.1:69563-79761 GCA_013399475.1 Chauna torquata | reverse complement strand
CAGCGCCGACTTATACGGCGCAGGCGGCAGCAACGGCAGCGACGGCGGCTGCTCTGTGACCGGGAACCTCGCTCGCTCACTCTCTGCCACGTCACGCTCGCCACGGCCGCCCCGGCTCCAACGCGGACAAAATCACGTCACGCTCGCCACATCCCCCCGCCGCGGCACCACCCTCCGCCACACGGCCCGAGCGCCCAGCGGCGGCGGGGACTACTACTCCCAGCAAGCGCCGCGGCCGCTCCGCGCCTCGCTCGCCTCTAGCCGCTGCTGCTAGCGCATGACGGGGGTTGTAGTCGAGAGCTTCCACCCCGCCTCGCGGCGGCTTCCGGCCGCCCCCGGCACGGCGGAGCGCGGCCTGCCGGGAAATGTAGTCTGCGCCGCGCCCGGCGCCCAGCAGCTCCTCAAGCTGAGGCCGAGGCCCAGCTGCCCGGCGGGCCGCTCCCCGGGCCCCCCGCTCGCCCCCAGGCCCGAGCAGTTCAGCTCACAAAAACTCGCTGGCAGCCAACAGGGCCAAAGCACTGTTAAGAGCATGAGAGAGAGAAGTTCGCTTTTAGGGTAAAACATCCCCAGAGAGACACCAAACGTTTCCCAGTAGCAAACAGAGCCAGGTTGTAAAACAAACAAACAACTCTGTCACAGAAACATTAATTACAGCAGGATTTTCTTCTTACATCATTTCTACGACTTGGACCCGGAGGCTGTACAGATAAGGCAAACAATAGTGTGATGCTGGCACCAAAAACGTGTATGGTTGCTACAGCAGGAAGGAGGCAGCAGATAGACGCAGGGAAATGAAACTGAAACAAACGATGTTTTATTAGAAACATGCTCCTTTTTGAAAGGTGTGATGGTAAAATGAAAATCTCTGATCCTCAGACACAGCCTTCCTTATGCTTCAGAGAGCTGCATTTATTTTCAGGCCTGCCTCTGGTTACCGAGCCTTCCAGGGAAAGGGGCAGGTGAAACGGCAGCAGGCCAGCGCTGCTGGAACCAGAGCAGGACGGGGAGGATGGTCACAGCACAGGTAAACACACATCACAATAAAATACTTCTTATGGAAACTGCTCCCTGCTTGAAGTTTTCCAGCACTGCTTCCTAGAAGTCAGTAATGAAAGATACCAGGGGACAAAAACAGCCCTGGGCAAAGTCACCCCCTCTCTTTTGACCAGGGCACAGGAGAGCATTACATGTACTTCTGTAGAACACTGTTACGCACTGTCACACTGAGTTTAGAGCTCAGAGCTTCTCTTTCTTTCCATATGTACTTCCATATCTATATAAAATACAGAGATACAGGTATATAAAATATGCCATGTCCAGGGATTCTAAATATCTTATGTGTATCAACAACCTACACTGTAATTCCAACAGAATAATTTTTTTATTTTGAAGATTAACCAATGAAATGTTAACTTCACAGTAGTGAATATATCTTGGAGCTATTATTCCCAGTTCTGTGAGCTCAAAAGTCTTACTTGCAAAGCTTAATGAAAACTATTTAAATGTTGGCTGTCTCTGCTAAAATAAACCCATTGAAACAACATTAATCACACTGACACTGTTAATTCTTTCATTTTCATGGAAGAGTTGCCTGTAGCTGTTGCTGCCAAATAAAAGGACACAATCTAACTCCAGCTATGGAAGTCTCTTTTATTACTGACCAAAAAAAGGGAGACTACCTATTCTCTCCAGCTTCAGTCAACCAAGGACTCCAGGACTTTTTCTTTTTTTAAATAGATGAAAACAGAAGAAAAGTTACTGAAACTAGTAGTTCTTGCACTGTCTTCATGCTTCAGATGAGTGAGGGTTAGTACGAGCTCTTTACCTGTATTTTAAATACACTGAGCTGAAAAAATGGGTGGAAGAATTTCAGTCCACCAAGCCGGCAACTACTTTCTGCAGCTGATTCAATTCCTCTGCTGCAACACGACAAATGGCTGAAACATCCCAAGTTAAAATGTGCATGCTCAGTGCCAAAGGACTGCAGGGAGACAAGATTAGAAACCTGCAACGAAGAAAGACTGTTCCTATCTTCGCGACTACATTTTGCCTAGACCTGCAGCTCTAGGTTAAGGTCCTTTTGAACCACCATTATTACTAAAAGCATTACAAGTCACTGACGAAGATGGCTAACAACCCAGTACAACTTCTCCTTTGCCTTTCTTTTGAACAAGATTCTAATAATTCTGTTTAAGCATCTAGTTCAGGGATTTAAGCTAATACCAACCCTATTAAAGAAACCTGAATTGAATTCTCCTTACAGTCTGCTTCCCACTATCATGTTTCTCAAGGGCCTGTCAGGTCTGTACAGGAGATAGACTGAACACTGGATAAATTTTGCCTGGAAGCCAGTCCCTGCTATTTGCTTTCTTAAGGATCCTGCAACTCTATCACATTATAACCATGATGATTAAACTACAACAACACTCCATCATATCATGTATTTCTGGTCACCGAAAGGATACAGCTTCATAAAGTCAGACTAAGTAGCAGTTTCTAAAAGGTGCTGAGCAGCTTTGCTTACCCAAGAGAAGAAAGTCACACCCATGATCCAAGTCACGTAACTTCCAAAAACCGAAATGCTTTATTTTCTTTTACAAAAATACGTATTTGCAGTCATGTGATAATATTTATCATATTTGTTACCAGTTTACATGGTTCCAAGAAACTACACAGTGCTCCAGGTTAAATTTAGTATAAGAACGGCCACACTAATTTCTGGATTAGAAATTATATTAATCAGGGTGTGCAAAAGAAATTCCAAGTTAGAAATTAATGCTAAAGTGGTGTAGTTTAAGTAACATAATAGATACATTAAACTTTTGGTCATGAATAATTGTATACAAACCATAACAGTATTATAAAACACACATTTTTATAAAAATAGTTGTGACACTTTGTATCTAAATAAGACATTTTCAGAAAGAAGGTATGAAATATTTATCATACAAAAGCATTTTCTGATAGCAGGACTACAATGTCGTATGTTTTTAAAAATTCTATCCAAGCACCTAAAAGTAGAATTTTTTGATAACTGTGATCCACTTGTCATATAAAAGTGTTTGCTGTGCATACACTATAGCATTAAGTTTATTCTACTTGAAATTGGTCAAAGTACAACACTGCATGTGGAGCAGCTGAGTTTTAATATACCACTGAATCTTGTTCAAGAAGAAAAACATCACGTTCTCGTTGCTTAGTATGCAAGAGGAAATTACTCTTTATGCACGTCTGCTATATGCATATACTGAGAATAATTTCCTGCTACAATCTTTTCTTGCCACAGTTCGACCTCTCCATAGGCTTTTGTCAGCTGAAGCCAACATCATCTCCCTTCACTCCATTAGCTCCTTAAAGACCCTACTGGTATAACTAATGTATATATANTATATAAGAAAAAAAATTTCTAACAGAAGCTATGATCTCCAACTGAAACAGAGTGTGTACCAGCTAACTCTACTGAAGTCATTTAAATTCTGTATTAGAACACCACTGTTTATTTCCTGTGATGAATACTGCGTTATTGTGACGAATACATTTACACTAGTGATCCATTTTAAATCCTGAATGTTAGCAGTTTAAAGCCACAAATTAGTATATAGTTACTTTGTATTTATTTAAGGCATATGAATAAGAGCACCCTAATTAACTGACATTGAATGGAAGAGATTTCTCTTCAGGAAATTTTTGTCAGCTGCCTTCTCTTCTTTAAAGATGCTAAACCAATATAGTCTTTGGAAAGAGGTTAAAAGAAAGGAAGAAAGTTAAGAACCAATCTGATGATTTCAGCTGTCCCTGAAACAGTTTTGTAAGCTGTCGATGGTTTGCCAGTAAAATACCTCAAATATGATGTATACTGACCAAGTCACATATTGTGCCAGTTAAACAAAAAAACAAAACAAAACAAAACAAGGCAATCAGACACTACATCAACAGGACAGTACAGGATCAATATTGCTTACCCCTGAGTTAACAGACTGGGTATAGCAGCACCAATTAGAAAACATTCTGCAATGCCAGCACTGCACTGTGGTCCTATACTGTGGTATAGATTCAGATGCCCACAGATTTTTAAGAGCACTTATTTCAAACATTATTAGACACAGGAATTCCTTTAGTTGCACTGGTACTTAAGTGGGAAAAACAGTGAAAATATTACATTTATGGACTAGTAGTATAGTCCATTTATAGTGTTAATGTACTGTTTAGATATGTCTTGAACTTTGTAAGCCACTGTCTCCTGTGACACTACATTCACCTTTTCCTCACACACACAAAAAAATCCCAGTAGAAATCATGTTGTGCCAGTTTTGAGCAAGATGTCCTGCAAGTCATCTGGAAGTGCTAGTATAATATCATGGATGTGTGTCTGCAACTTTTTCAGTGTATCAGTTTTCACAGGAAGATGTTCTCTGTCAGCCTGCAACTGCAAAAGGTACAATAAAACATGACTTCTACCAAGAATGCCAGTTGACCAAGACACACCAAAATGACATATTAGCAAATCTGGAAAACGAATTCCTCATTTGGTACCTGAATAAAGATTTGGACCTGCTGGTCTGGTCAGAAACCTGCAATAGCAGGTTTCCTCAACATCCATACACCTGCATGAGCTAATACTGATTTGGACTTCCAGTAATCACAAGAAAATCTAGTTTTCTGCTTCCCTGAGGATTCAGCCTTGCTCCCAACTCAGTTCCAACTGGTTTTAACAAGGCAAGATCTCTGTACAATGCTTCTAATGCAGCTGGCTGATGTTGGGAAGCTGGCTAACTTTCAGTCCTGGCTGAACTGTTTTTTGTTTGTTTTTAATAACCTGAATGACTGATTCCTTGAGCTACCTAGATCTTAAAGAATATTTTCACTGAAGTACCTCTAAACACAACTACATAATACTTTTATCTAGTTTAGCAAGATAAATTACAGACATGTTCAATTCACTTACTTACCAGTTTGTTCTTTAACTTTAAGACAAGATCCACCGTTTCTACTTCAGTATGCTTCTGACTCCAGAAAACCAAGTTCTAACAGAATAAAAATTAATCATTGAAGTATTTATAGCAACACATAGCATTTTCAAAAGTAGCATTAATTTACACCTACTGTTCAGAGTGGGTCTTCTCCTTTTCCTTATTCTTATGCCATTTACTTAACTCATTTTACTCGCATACCGTCTCTGAACTGCAAAATCTCCTTTATATGCCCAGGACTTAGCATAAAAGGAGACTAGGGCACAACACAAACATACAGAAAAAATATCATGCCAAACAGGCTTAGTTTCAAAAATAGCATCTACAATGCAAAACGGCAGTGAATATTTACCAAATCAGATTGGCCATCATCATTAAAGATTAAAATAGTGCCAAGCTGCACTTCTTGTTTCTAGGGCATTAAAGGAGATCTATCACATAGTGGATAATGTACTTAAGTGAATTTCCCTATGCCAGTTCTGTTCTTCTCCCCTTTTATTATTCACCTATTACAGATATTTGCTCATGTACAGAAAGATGTTAACTCTTTGATCGAAAGAAAAAGCTAAGAAGGAGCAGAGGCAGTAATAAATCTGTGACATACTAATTTTTTGCAAAAAGAAAAATGTATCAAATATAGTTGGATAGACACTAGGTGATAATTGACCCAGCTATTGCCCTGCAAACTATTTGGGCTGCTCTACTTAAACAATTGATTTGGGTTCTTACAATGGACTGCGAGGGAATTAACAAATCCAGGGATAAAAATCAATAGTTTATTTTAAAATAACTAGCAGATTTCTTTTTTTAATTTTAAAGCTGTGATGACTTTTTGTTTTTCCTATTCCCTATTTAGCTGTACAATCTCTTCTCGTGGTACCTTTATTTCAGCCTATTGTTCTGACCCAAATTATGCTGGTACTTACTCCAGCTGCTTATGTAAAGAATGGATCTTACAACAGTATCATTTACATGACGTTTTATTAGGTATCAATAACAGATTTCACTTCTCCGTTTCTAATTATTATGGATCAGTTGTAGGCTTATTTCCTATGAATAACTAATTAGTTGTCAATTTTCTGTGGTACTCACTGAGTTTATACCTTCAAAGTTATAATACGCTCTGAACTGTGATATAGTTTGTCAAATGAAACACTGAGGAAGGAAGCTGAATGAAATAACATTATCAAATAGGAGGAAAAAACAAACAAACATTTTTTGGGGGGGGGGATTCAAATTCAAAATACGTAAAAAAAAAGAAAAAAGGATTAAAGATGTGTTTTACAAATGATTACAGTCATTATAACCATCAATATACTCAAATGATTAAAGTAATTATAAAAAAAGTGAACTGTATTTCATATTGTTCTTTTTTGTTATGTAAGTTCTAGCCTGTACTTGGTTAGCAAATTCATGTTTTGCTAGATGTACTTGACAAAGTTATCAACATTTTTATGTTCAACCAATGAAAACAGCAGGAGTAAAACTGACTTGAGGGAGATTTTTATTATTATAAGTTGATAAATATAATCATAAGCACACATTTTTCTAACCTCATTACAGAGTGCTTCTAAATGGAGGGCCTCCAACTTTTGTGTCATTTCTTTCTGCCGGCTCCTAAACCATCCATCAAAGTTTGGTGATTTCAAAAAATGCCTGGTAAAACACAGAAGTAAAATAAAATTTTTATTTTAATTACAATTAATTATGTTTGAGGTTGAAGAAGATACTAGGACCACTTTCTCTGTTTACTATCAGAAAAATGCAGTATTCTGAGGTGTGGTATAACAGTAGCTTCTATTAATCCAGAAAAGGACTGAGAAAACAATGTAATGAAAAGGTGTCTGGAAGACAATAAACATTAGGAATTTTGTCATGATAAAAGCAAGGCTGAATTTTAAATATCCTTGTTTTTATTTTTGTGTTTGATTGGAAGCAGGTATGAAGTTAGAACCAGACCTCCTCTCCCCACCTCCCCGTCAAATAATACTTGTATACAGAGACCCACAGTGTTAGCAGCATCTTATAGAAACCATTAACGGGTTACAGAGAAACCAATTTAAGCAAGTAAAATATACTAAGCATTTTCAATTTCTATTAAAGCCTATATTCAAAAAGTCAGTCTTACCAAGTCTTACTCAAACCAATACTGATAATAAGCTTGCTCAGGAAAGAACATTTACATTAGTAATTTGTCTTCATTTAATATACATTTTTTTAAAATGCTGATGAAAGAAATTACCTGTAAAGTCCTATCCAGTCTCCTTTTAAACCAGAAGTGAGCTGTGGTCCTGCTTTTTCTAGTGTCTTCATGAAGTCATCTTGGCTAAAATGCCTCAGCTGTGGTGGACTCTACAGAAAGAGGAAAAAAAAGATCATTAGCATACTGTAACTGTCTTCTCTAATCACCAATCTCCTGCTCATTCCAATTGTATTTCCTTACCTTCCACGGTGATATACACTTTTGCAAAGGCATTAGGCTTGCCACATAGCGTTCCTAGCGAAAGGAAAAAGAAAGGCTGTTTACATAACCATTATTTAAGATACACAGTCCACGTGTATATTTACTTATCACTTGTGACCACAGAGTTTTCTAAGTTCTGGTAGAGGGTGGGGTCAAGCATATTTACCATATGAGAATATAAGAAAGAGCTTATCTAATCCCATTTTTATTTCTCAAGTACAGAACCTGACGTCAGCAAGGTTCTAGAAGGACAGAGGGAAAACAGAAAGCAGGACAGGAAGCAAACACATATATGGAATATACATATACCCTGAACTCCAGCCACTAGTTAATAGTTTCTCTTCCTATTTTGGTAGTCCACAGGTACCTTTGTATCATGGGCGATTCCAAACAGTAATCCCATGTTGTATCAAGTATGTGGAAGTGGTTCTTACAGTCCCTTATACAAATACTAAATACTGAACTACCCTATCAAACGCTGTATCAGCTGTGGGCCTCTCTGCAGTAGCTATGCTTGGCAAGGCGACCCGTAGCACCCCAGCTGGTTATCTAAAGTATCAATGGCAGAGACATTTCTCAGTAACGCCACTGCTGAGGCTTAAACTCTGACTACACGAGGCAGCTCCACCTTGCCAGTCACACTAGCACATCAATACAACCTGTTACACATTTTGAAACTCTGTAGGCAAACGGCCGTATGTTCTGATCTATGAACATTATCAGCTTTGATAACATTATGAAAAGCCTAGTTCTATCTTTTGAAAAAAAACAAAGCCCACCCCTCCATACTTTTCTTGAGGCAAAGAATTTCACAGGATGAGATCACTTTGTGAATTTAAGATTTGTAACAGAAAATTAATTAAGTTTCTTGCTTGAAGTGAAAGTTTGAGCACAACAGTGGATATGCCAGGGAAAGGTTTTAGATTCATCCTACATGCTGATCCTTTCTCAAAAAGACATGAAATACAAATGTTAAGGAAAAACTCCTCTCATCATTAATGCCCCAAAATAAACAAATCTCCAGGGATGTCCAAATTCTTGCAAACAGAAATTGGATCTGACCATGACATGCTCTAAAATGATTTAAAAGTTCAGCTCATCCACAAAGCGTTCAGAGAGCTCAGAAGGGGATAGCTAATATGTAAAATCCAATGCATAAGGTATCACTTCCCAGTTTTAAACTCTTGCCCAGAGAAATGACTTAATTTTGCACAGAACTGTTTGGGAACTTCGTAACTCCAAATGCTAGGTAAGAGCACAATAGAACACATTTATTATCATCCCAAACGATTAGAAAACAGATGGCAAACATCAATTTCAGTGCTAGTCAAAGCCTCTAAGCTGTCAGTCTGCAACTATGGATTCAGCAACCTAAACTCAATATTCATTAGTCAGCATAAAGGTATGTCATTAGCCTGAAACCACTACAGCAGGATTTCAATTTACAGGGCAGGTTAAGTTTTTACTATTAGAGTAGATAAAAATTCCTATTTTTAATTTTCTTTCAGCCAATTCACATCTCAGTCAAGAATTAAAAACAATCTGGTGAACATTTAGCATTCCAACAAACCCTGCTTACTGGTTAGAAATTAGGCAAAATTTGCCCCCTCAACTTAGGCTTAGAGATTTGAACAACTGAAGTACCATGTTTAGAGAGCTAAACACCAGATATCTGCCATTTCCTGAAGAGCAGGATACTGTAAAATAAATTATTCTCATTCACTGAAAAAAAATATTTTGTGTGATGCCCTGGTAGATACAAAGTAGATGCATCTCAACCTTCAATATAAGTCAGTCTCTTCTTCGTAAAATTTTAATAGCACCTTCTAGAGTCATCTGAACTTGCAGAGTTTGCTGGGAATCGGTTTTATTTTACCCAAAACCAGAAAAAGTATCACCTGATAAAGCAAACTCTTCTGAGAATCATTCCTTTACAGCTTGAGCTGGTTGATCTGTCATGTATTAGTAGAAAGATTACCCTGTACTAACCCCTCAGCTATCATAACAAATTACTACAAGAATAGACACTTTTAGAGCTCTTCTCATCAACAAGTACTTTCCAACTCTAGCTTTTCAGTATTGCCCTTTCTCAAGGTGAGGGAAAATATCCCTGTACTTAAATACAAAAAAAAAAAAAAATCCCCCCAAAATCCAACAAAACAAACAACCACCACCACAACAAAGTTCAACAACACAAGAGACAGGGGTGTCAATTCCAAGTGTTGAGGAAGGATTAAAGAAATGTCCTTCTTACTCCACGTTAAAATACACACGGTTTTACTTTTTGCATAAATGCTACACAGTACATGACAAGCAAGCATCTGAAAATGCTGTCTAGCAACATACACAAAGAAGCATTCCTTTTTTGAAATCTGAACCTGTCGTCTAGGTATATAAATATTTTCTTCCTTGACATTACGCTACTGCCTTCATAATTTTTATGCTAAATATGGCAATTGAAGAAATCTAAAACTACAGTATTTCAGAAAATTCAAGACATAGCTTAGTGTTAAATTTCTGCAGCTCAAATATTATTCAAAGAATCACAGAATGGCTGAGGTCCAAAGGGACATCTGGAGGTCATCTGGTCCAACTCCTTACCTTTCCCCCCTGCTAAAGCAGGTCACCTACAGCAGGCTGCGCAGGACTATGCCCAGATGGCTTTTGAGTATCTCCAAGGATGGAGATTCCATAACCTCTCTACTTGGTCATCCTCACATTTAAAAATAAATAAATAAAGAATAAAAATAAAATACAAATTAAA
>VXAL01010089.1:40158-54894 GCA_013399475.1 Chauna torquata | reverse complement strand
TTCTGAAAGAAAAATGTAATTAAGTACTTTGACTATCTGCAGTCTGAAAATAAATTTGGGCCAATTTTGTGTCAGATATCAAAGAAACTTTCACCAGGTGGAACATCAGAACTGTAATATCAGAAGTTGTATCTCTGATGCCCTCATGGCTATGTTCTTGCCATTAAAGATGTTGCCTGCAGTCGAAACAAAGGAAGATCAAAAACAAACAAAAAACCAAACCAAAACAAACAAGCAAAAAACCCACCTGAAGTTCCACTAGAAACTACATAAGCTGAACAGACTGCTGTTCAGCTAGAATCTTAAGAACATCCAAGCACATTATGCATTGCAGCAAACTTGTTAAAAAAAAAAAAAAAAAGAAAAAAAATCCCTTTTGGAATGCACTGATATTAACGTGAAAACAATCAGCTGAAAAACAACCTCCCATGCATTGCCAACCTATGGTGGGCATTCTATTTTCACTCTCACAACATAAACCTTCATGTAAGTGACTATAAAAAAGATCTACTACTAAACTTATAGCTACTGTTACAGCCATAGGTTTCCAAATGGTAAAAGTACACTTGTTTCCCCACATTGAATGTAACTTCTTCATTAGTGTTTTGTTCTTACAGCTTTTAGACAAAATTTGTCAAGATCTACAGGAAAAGAAAAATCATGAAGTCACCACTGATCATCTGAATTCTTCACAGCTGTCCTGTCTTATACTAGCCAGTGCTAACTTAACAGACAGCGAGGCAAAGCTCCACGCTCCAGATATTCCTCAAACTTAAAAGCTCAATTTCTTTCAATCTTTTTACTTCTCCTTCAGCCACATACTTACTGCTACAGTAACCAGAGGTAGCCCAGAACCTCAACCAAATTCATGTGGCTGTGCAACTGGCAGCACTGATTAATACTGGCATGTTTAGTGCACTCAGGTCTGAGTCTTAGAATCCCTTGAAGCTGCAGCAGGAAACCCCCAATGCACCAAGACAAAACCTAAAATACCACAGCACTGTACCATGGGATAACTGTCCAATTCAAACAGGTAGCTAAAGCAAGTGCTTAGCACAGGGACCCAATCATCACCAGAAAAATACCTTACGTGCCAATAACAAAGCACTAAACAGTTACTCCATGTTTTCATAGCTAGTTCCCTTCATTCATAGCAAAACCAGCCATTATAAAAAGCTATGCACAGAGGACCTAGAAGTAAATTACACTTGATAGTTCAGGATATTAATGATTATTCACAGTATGATGGATTCTTATTTAAGAAGTTCTTCATGTACAGAGAATTTGAAGAGATTGGTAAATAGCTGTTCTTTTCTCTACTACTCATGCAGAAGAGACAAAAATATAGTTTTAAAAAGATAACTATCACATAACTTCTCTGAAAAACACGAGAAGAGTGTTATGACCTAGAGCCTGATTAAATCATTTTTTTTCTAAATTGATAGCCACTAAGAGTCTTAGAATGATTTCTATTCATAGATATAAAAGAAAAAAGAAAAAAGATGAAGTGACCTGTCAGATTCTCCACACAAATAAAAACCCAAACCAAACAACCCTTCCCAGGCCTTTTATGCACTTTTAAGACATGAAAATCTAGGAAAGACTAACCCCAGCAAGCTAATAACTTCCTTCACTGCTGTACTACACAAAGCTTTTCTTTTTATGTTACAGCCTACAATGAAATATAAATCAGACTGGATCGCATGCACTTCCAGCTAATTTCTAGAACACAGGCTGTATGCAGGAAATCCCTCTACACCATTTGAAACTTCAGCCCACCAAGAATCAGGAATGACCAAGAACCTGCAGGTAGCCACATTATAAAAAGCAAAAAGGTGAGCTTTTATCCTGCTGAAAGGAAACCCTCTTTACATATACCTGTTATGCCTAAAATAACTTTACTACCACTCTTACTTGGGAAAAAAAATACAATAAAATAAATCAGCCTTTGTTCCTAACGCATTATTTTATACCTTTGATACCTTTCAAAGATTGGACAAATGTATAACTCTCAATGTTAACAATGAGAGTAATAAGAAGACAATTAACTAATTTTCTCTTTCAGTAATACAAAGAAGCTTTTCCTCTATTTACACATAGGATATCAAGAACAGAGAAAATATCTTAATTTTAATGACATTAAGACAAAGGGGAAAAAATAGCTAAGGCTTTTTTTTTTTTTTTTTTAAATTATGTATGCCAGAGCTCCCTCACATGCATTAAAAGCATACACATGCATCATTTCATATCAGAGTTGTTACGCTGCAGAGCAACCAAAAAGAAAGAGTAAGAGCAGTATAGGGACAAATCTGTTACTACAGGTTTTGACTTTTGTAAAGAAATAACTGTGAAAGGAAGAGTCTGTACTTCTGCCATCTCGTTATGCAGGTGGTCTAAGTCATTAGCCACATGTGTCTAATTCCTCTTTGGCAGCAGAACAGGGAAAGTTTAGCTGAACAAAGAATTCAGCAAGCAGGACCACACACAGCAACAAAAGCAAAGAATTGAGAAGAAGATTTAAGATAATGTAGGTTTTTCCTTCAGGACTGTTCTTTGTAAATGCTTTTAAATTTACAAGTCCATTTCACTGCTATGAATTTACAAAATATTTATTTACTCCTTTACAAGAAGACGGTCCCAAATCCCTTCCATCTGTTTCCAAACTCTGTGCTAACACTTTTCTCTCTGATGACAGTATTATTATTTTGTTTAAACGGGATATCAAGACATTTATTCTTTACTGGCAAAGTATTTTAAGACTTCTGCGTGCATGTGACCTGGAAGGTCTTACATACTCACATTCCCAATATTTCACTTACACTAAATAAAGAGTTCTCAGACCTTACTGCAATACAGACAATTATAGTTTTGTATTTAACCTTAACGGGAATTTTTCTGTATTGTAATATTAAGATTTGCACATGAAGAATTAAATCTAAAACGATGGGTATTTACTGTCAAATTATTTTTTAATATAGCAACAGATGACTACAGGGTAAAAGAAGCACTTACCTGAGTTGGAATCTGGAAAAGACAAATAGCAAATACTGGTTTTCTAAACAGTAGGAAAAAGAAAGAGAGCAGTTATATTTCCTGTAATTACTAAAATAAAAACAAATTATATACTAACACAGCAACCGTGACTTACCTCTTTATCTGTGAGTTTTGAATGTGGAGGATATATTACCTACAGGAAAAAAAGTAGTATTTTACTTGAAAATAAATGTGGTATAAGCAAAAAGCTTCTCTTAAATATTTTTACAATACAACCCTAATACTTGCAAGCTTTAGGCTATTTTCAATGATAAGTTATTAATACTATGTGTCTGTTCTTATTTCTCATATGCTTTTATGCTAATAATCTTTGAGGGTAAAGATGAGTATCTTTATGTGGTATTCTAGGTGCCAGTTGGAGACCGTACAGGTACGCTGAAAAATTCAGAGTACTTGACATTTTGGGGCAACTGGTCTTAAGGAAGAGCTAGATTACACCCTTTATATTTAACATGCACCTAGGAGATGCAGCAAATGATTCCATAGAAAGCCAATAGTGTTTTATTGTCTGAAACCTGTTGCACTGGATAGTTAGGTAGGAATAATCAAAATTCAAGCACTGAACACCCTCTATACTAATACTAACTGGAGAAGGATGAACACTGGCCCCAAATGAGAGCTGGGAACTGTGAAAGCTCAAGGAATGCACTCAAAAAGCCACTTGTACTGACAGAAAACAATACATTTATTTAGTATCATTTACAATGCATAAATCAAAAACAATGTGACACAATGTAAGACATGGAAGCATCATTTAAAAAAAAACAACCGGATGTACAATGCCAATTAGTAAGAAAAGAACATAGAGGAAAGAGGAAAAAAAAACAACTGAGATGCTCAAATTTCAACTAAAAGTTACAAAAAACAAAACAAAACAAAACTACTAAAATGGGTGGCTAGCTTGTAAGCAGAGAAAATCCAACATAAATTCAAAGATTGTGTTTCACAGGTTTCAGGGCTTCCACAAATGAGAGCCTCTGTAAGAACAGAAGTTCAATGCAAGACCAGTAACACCGTATAGAGTCCTTTCATATTACCATACCACTAACGTAAGTTAGCCATATTTGATTATCTCATTTAATCTTGTTTTCTACAAAATGTTAAGTGTATCTCCTGATAACATAATATTATCCTACTCTATAGAAAGCAACAAATACATCCATTGGCAGGTCTCTAACTAAGCAGGCTTGCCATCCCCTGGCCATTGAAGTCCTCAATTAATTTCTTTGTTCCTCAGTCTCCTCCTATCCAATGACTTCCAGACATACTACATACTATCAGCATAACTCAAAGCTACAGATGGACATATGGGTGGAACACATGCATATTGCATTTAGCAAACTGCAATTCCTGCCATCATGTTTTTTAACCTCTTAACATTCTCCTATACCAAGGTGTTGAAGTAATAAACTTATCTTAAGTAAGACACTTGATCAGAACTCCTTCAGCAGTTGAACGATGCTGAAGTGATCTGCATCTAGTCAGATAATTAAGACTACAGACCTGATTGAATTCATATTCCTCTTGCTCACTAGCCACTGTATTTTCCTAGAAGTCAAATGAAGATGAGTAAAAACAGCAGCAACTGTTTACCTCCATCCTGTCACATCTCCTCAGCCTTTCTGACCTGTGTGGATGGCCATGTCAGAATGATGCAGTGATAATGAAAGCAAGCACAGCACAGGTGAAGTTTTAAAAACTTTCACAATGTTTTGAATGACCTTACTAAAGAAATCCAAAAAGAAAAGAGCACAGACACCATTCCTGTGAGCTACTGCTACGCCAGAAGGTGTTGAAAATGACGCTGCCTATCAAAAGCACAAAAGAAAAGACAGACAGAAAAGCGTGCAAGGTGGACACAAAGAAGCAGAATTATGGTAGACCATCACTCCCTAGTTTCCAAATGTTTGCCTTCATAATCTAAATGTCCTTTACACACATTTTCTTTACTGCCTGAATTAATAAACTAACTTGCTGGGCAAGAAAGGAAAAAAAAAAAGAAAAAGTCTAAAAGGCTAATTTTCTGAGAAATGGATTCCAGTGCTACAGCAGACCCAGTGTCATAAATTCCAACTTTATTATAAATTTAAGTGCATGCTCTTATAAGTGAAAGGAAAGTAACTTAAAAAGTGTGATTATTGGGGGAAATATAATTTTGTACCTACTTGGGAATTACCCCACCCCCCCAACACAGTCATTGGAACTTTTTCCTAGAATTCCAGATTTGGGCAAGGAGCTGCTTCTGTCTAAGGAGTTTCCAAGAAAGAAATAAAACTTCTTCTTTGGTGTGGGTTTGAAATAATGTGTTTGCTTTGCATTTCCGTGTCTTAATAGTCTGTAATGTTAAGTAACCTAATTGTTAAGGATTCCAGCTGAAACTAAAAACTAATTATTTGTCCTGCAGCAACATAACTGAAAAAACTCAGGCCTTAGCTCTCTATACATTTTAAGTTTCATTTTGTGTGCATTCAACTAAAATTAATCGGACTGTTAACAGTTGGAGTTGTTTGTTGACAGGACAGGGGCTAACTACTCTGTGCTTTCTTCACCCACCAAGTATATTATCTGCTTAAGTCACAGGTTATAAAGAAATATTTATCTTCGTTGCTAGCAACACCTTATATATTAGGTGAATATAACTCAGATGATTACCATAGTGTGCTGGTTTGTTATTCGTATTTCTCTTGCAGCTAACAATGACTATCAATTACGTATTTTAAATATTGTAACAGCTAGCTTTGTTGAATTTTAGGCGTCTCCCATACACTTTTGCTAACAGCACTTTAACAGCAACAAAAAAATAGAGAAAGGCCACTGTTCCCTACACACCAACTGTGTTTGCTGCACAGTCAGTCATATGATGAATATGGTGGAACAGGATGTGAAACTGATCCAAATGAAAGCGCTCTTTTAGTTTGCTTTTCAGCCCAATCAGCTTCCTGATGCAGTTCAATAAGCAGTTTCATAGATGTCTGCCTGTTGTACAAAATGGCAAAGAGCAGCAGGGAGTTAAAAAAAACGCAGTCTGGGGCAGCATCACTCACTCACAGTCACAGTTTGACATTCATGTAATAGTGCAAGGAACATACTGCAAACATTTCGAGGACGTTTGCATACCTCAGTGACCTGGAGAAAACTATGAATTATGAAGACTACTTATATTCAAGCTATTATTTTAATCCCTTAACATCTTTAGCATCTAGATGTCGCGGCAATTAATGCTATTCCTATAGCAGGAAGGCCGATCACGTATTTATACGAATCTTGGCGCAAGATGAGCGCTCCGGGCGGCACGCCGCGGTGACAGCCAGCGCGATGAACGCAGCTGCCTGCAAATAACCCCCCTCACCTCCCGCGCCGCGGCAGCTGCCGGCGGCAGAGGCTGTCCCACCAAACGCTCCCTGCCGCTCCCCGCGGCGCAGCCTCGCGCTAGCTCAGACCCCGCTCAGGCGAGCTCCCCCCGCCCCGCTCCGTCGCGCTGTGTGATTTTGCACAATCACATTTCCCTCACAAACACCGCCGAGCTTCCCCCGCCGCCGCGTAACACCGGCACTAGAGGAAGCGCCCGATTCCGGCGGAGCGAAGAGCCCTGCCTCAGAGCCGGGCGGACCGCGGAGGGGGGGGGGAGGGGCGAGGCCGCCCATCCCCGCACCTAACGCCGCCTGCAAGCCCGCCGAGGCGGGCTCGGCGCCCCTCCGCCTCACGTACCTCCACCGCCTGGCCCAGCTCCAGGTCGAAGCCCACCACGCACACGCAGTGCAGCCAGGCCGAGAAACGGTCCCAGGGCAACAGCGACAGGCACTGGTCCGGACCATCTGGCGCCGCCAGCGCCGCCGCCGCATCCTCCCCGGCTTCGACGGNGCCCGCCCCGCGCCGGCCCCGGCCGCGGCCCCCGCCCCGCCGCGGAGAGTCACGTGAGCCCCGGTGCACCGCCTCCGCCGAGCTCCCCCGGCGCCTGGAGCCGCCTCAAGTGGGAGAGTCCACGCGGGCGCCAGAGCGGAGGGGGCGAGCAGCGCCGAGAGTCCAAACCATTACCGCGGGGGGGGCGGTGGGAGCGCACAGCGCTGGGAATCGCCCCCGGGCCGCCTGCCGCCCCCAGGCACCGAACGCGCTCGCGTCGCGTCTGAGCTCTGAACGACCATAAAGCGGCTCGTGCGGCTTTGAGGACGGACACTAGTCCAGCCAGGGACGGTAACCTCGCCCAGAGAGCGGATTCCCCAACTCTGCCGGTGCTTTAGGAGGGCGGCAGGTCGGGGGAGTTTCTGCAGGCAGCGTACTGCAGGCAACCGAGGGGAATTGTCTTTTCCCATTCGGCATGTCAGCGAACAGTATCCGGATGGGGACAAGGGTATCACTAAGTAATGAACAGGCGGCGCAAGGACTGAATCTCATCCTACACAACACTGAGGATCATTCAGGGGGCGGATGGAAATATCCCGCAAGCTCCTTGTAGGACAACTTTAGCCTAGACTGCACAGAAAATCGGAATAGTATCTGTGAAAGCATCCAAATCTCTTAAAACCTGTTTTAGTGTCTTAGCCAAAAGCCAAGGGTTGCTCTTTATTTAATGCAGGAGCTTCCAAATACTCTTTCAGCACAGTCCATGCCCTATGGAGTTCATGGTGTTCAAAGTAAAGTGCTAAATACCTACTTTATTAAATTAAAAAAAAAAAATCACACCTCTCCCTTGAGGGGGCGGGAAGCTCTCAAACTGAAACTCTTTTTGTTTAGTTATTCACACTAGACTTTGGCTTGACTGCTACCAGAAAATCTTCAGCTATCGTAGGTGAAGACAGGCTGGTTGCCTGAATTACTACTACCTGCCATTTCTTCCAAGTAGGAGTTGCAAGTAGTAAAACCAAGATACCACATCTACGCATACTTAACAGAAAATTTAGGACTATTTGGATGCACTGTTTCCGTAAGACTCAATAACATTTGTTTATCTATCAAAACCAAACTGTAAGAAATTACAGTATGCTTTGATCATTATAGCGATATCCTAGACAATGGAGAAGTAAACGTTTAACTCAGACAAAATAAAATTATAATACACAAAATTATCATTGTCATAATTTAAGATATAGCAGCCTTCAGTTATCATAAACCACTAGTGGCAAAGTGAATTTTAGATATAAACTAAGATATGAAAGGAGTTGTGTAGCGTGCAATAGGAGTGGCTGTACAGGAAGGCTCTTGCTGTCTCTAGTTGCTTCAGGTATTTTACCGTGATGCCATTTAAGACTTGCGAACTGTTCCAATAGCTAACTCCCAGACTCTGTAAAAGATTGCCATCCAAAATAAGACATGACTAAGGCTCACCTTCATCAGGTTAAACTCATGGCAGTGATTCTACAGTGGTATTTAATTTGCTGGTTGCATTTGAGAGCTGAAACAAGGCCTGGCCAAAAGCTTTTATCGCTTGGTTTAAGAAAAGATGCTATGTCATGGCTTCTTACAGACCTTCCCTTGTTTATATTGTTTATATCATGGCCACGACAAAATTACAGCTATTATTATTATGCATTCCATTCTAGTTTTTGCTGGCATCTAGTTTTAAGTTTTCATGTGAACAAAAAGTATACTCTTAGATATGTCTCTCTATATAATTGTATACAAGTAAACTAAGGAGGATAAAGTACTTTAATAAGACTGATACTCTCTGCTCATTTTATTAAACATAAACAATACCCAGTAACAATTCCACTTGATGCTTAACAGAAATAATATCTTGGTAGGAGAAAGTTTAGAGAATAGAGATATGATCTTTGAGAAAGAAGGAGTCTCACCTCCTGGACGTTCTCCAAACTGCTAGGGAAAAATCAGTTCAAGAAAATTTTTGCCTAGACTCTTCAAATACAAAGCTGGTAAAATGTGATGATCTTTCTTGGTTGAGAATGGATGTCAGTTGTTTAAGAAAAAGAGTTAAAATATTCCTGCTTGTATTTTAAGTATTCTAATGTTCATAACATCTGAGGCTGACTGCTTTCTCCTTTAGGAAGCTTATACTGGGTCAAATCAGTGCAGGACAAACTACCAGCTTCAAAGCTGGTAATCTATCAACTGAGAATGCTTTGCTACAAGTTGCACATGAAATTGCAGGGCTCCGCATATGGAGTTTGCCCTTACAAAGCTCTTTGAACTCTGTCTTATTTTTTAGAAAGATAGCAATCTGTTCATATAAATATTCTGCAGGGTTTGGATAAGAGTATCTTCTAGAAAAAGCATCCTCTGTACCAACAGCTGCTTGAATAAAAATGAGTATAGGCCTATGCAGGACAGGTGGATTCTGAAAGTACAAAGCTGTTCAGCATTTGAACTTATCTTGCTTTCTTCCCCCCTCTTTCAACTACAGCTGCTATCTCTACTGTTCTGTCCCACCTCTCAGCAGGATGCTTTCTATCAGGAAGCAGCAAATGTTGTGTTGGCTGCTGGCTAGCCAATTTCCATCAGCTTCAGGAGTGAGTGATGGTGCGGACTGTACGTATCCACTGAATAACACCAAAGAACTGGATAAACATCTTCTGCTCATCTCACCTTGCCCCCTGCCCTTGAGGTTTTAATTTAAAGCAATATGTAATTTCTATCAGAAAATTAGGTCTAATAAATACTTTTTTTAAAAAAAAAAAGCATATTTTAACACACTTTTTCTTGTTTTTCAAAACAGCTACAGAAAATATCAAACATTTCAAAATGTCAACCTCATATTAACAGGAAAGCAGCTGGGAGCTGGTCACATGATGACTATGTTCTACCAAAATGGGAAAGCAGGGAAAATGCCAGATATACCAACTTAGCAAATTTCATTAGAAATGAAGAAACATTGTATGGAAAATTAGTTATATATTAGTATTACTATACAACTGATTAACTATTAATAGCATATATGTTACATTATAGATATTTATATGCTATATATATACTGTGTTATCAGCTTACTACATAATCTATATAATATACAGATGATATGCAGAATACATAATGTTTTATAACACATTTAATTTACATAGTATATAAAACTTACTATGCGTATTACATTACTATAACTGTATACAATGAAACAAGATAAATGGAGAATCTACCTGACAAGAGAGGATTAAGCCAGCTGAGTTGCTTATTCTTTCGAAATTAAGGCTGAAAGATAATGCAATGGTTCTTTATATCATCAGAGAGGTGAAAGATCAAGAACATAAAATAACTTTGAAACTAAAGAAAAATGGTAGCACTACAGGTATAACCACCCTTGAATACATTCAGGCTGCTAATTAGAATAAATTTTCTAATCATTGGAGAAGTAAGGTTTTGAAGGAAATTTTCCAGCAAGAGTAGTGGGGACTAGAGTCCTAAGTTTTTAGGAGGAGCTTGGTGAGCTTATAAAACAGTTTTTATGTGACCAGTGCTACTGGAAGCAGAGGGACTCCATAGTCAGATCCTTTTCACTCACCTACCAATGTTTATACCTGTACAGATATATTTTTTTTTTAAAACAAGTGGTTTACATACAATGCTTCGAACACTGGGTAGTAAAGTTTGTATTTAAAGCTAAAGTGTAAATCAGCTCTTAGATGTATTACAGGCTTTGTGTGTTCTATGATCTTTATTTATCGAGGATAATTTGGATCTTTTTAAGTGTGATCATGAAACTAGCAAATAACCTATTAGCAAATACTTGTTGTTTTCCAGTAATCATTATTGTGAGGACATGATCTTGCTCCATTTACTTCTCATGATATATCAGCAAGGACAGAAATACACTGCTAGAGAAAACATTTCTAGAATGTGTATGTATTCAGCAGCTCCTGAAAACAACATGCATCTGAAAATTCAAATTGGATTGTTGCTGTATTGACATGCTCTGCAACTACACCATTTAGTGTTGTGACTGTCCAGAGATACACACTATCATGCATGCACAGAATATTGTGAATTTTATCAAGAACTGCAAGCAGTATATTTCAACAAATTGTAGAATCACCACAGTGTCACAATAATCTTGCCATTCCTTGCCATACATAACTTATTTTGTGAGACTACTTTTCCTATTTAAGGAAAAACTTACTATATTTTCAGTCACTGGATCTATAAAGCAACTGTAGATCAGCAAACATTTGTCTGAGCTAGCTAGTCTGAGACGACATGCAGCTAGTCCTGCCCCCAGCCCTCTAGCGGACAAGAAGTGATTGCTATGAACCAAAATATTATTGTCTGTTATCCAAATTGACATATTTATAGCTGCAGGAAAACGAACCTACTGCTCTGAAACAATTCTTTACTTTTTGACAGTTCAGCTTGATTGTGTACGTCTCTGCTACTACTTGTGAGGCAAGCCTGTTTTGTAGAAGATATAACACTGGGACGCAGATACCAGTTCAAACTTTACCGTATGTTTCCACATCACTCTATGTAACAGTAAATGCCTTTATAAACTGTCACATTTTAAGATTTGGTATGGCTTCAAATAGTGCAATTATGCATAGAATTTGTTGTATTTCTGGAAATCAATGAAAAATTGATTTAGTAAACTGTTGGTGAATGCATTTCAGGGATGAGAATTCAGTAGAAGACTGCACCTCCAACTTTCTCCTTATCTGTTTGTTCTGTTTTCATTCTCAGCTTGCATCTTAATTTTTATACTGCAAATTGAACTTTTTCCACACAGCATGCCTCATTCATTCCAAATCTAACAATTTCTCTTGACTCAGGATCTCCCACTAAGCAACTGGTTCACAACACCTCCCCAGTGACAATCCTAATCTAATGTTTAATAACATTTTGGTAACCTTCCAGATTGTCATTCCACAATAGTCATAAATTTGTCACCGAATTGTCTATAATGATGCTCAGTGGTTTTCTCCTCTAGGCAGTTACAGTTATTTTAGAATTCACAGCAGACTTCCTTCAGCAAAAGATCAGATTTTTCAGCAAGTCATAAGAACCAAAGGATTTTTCCCGCACTTTGACACACTCAAGCCAAAATCCAGATGTTTGGCAGGTACATACATAAACTCTAACCCTGCCGCATTTCAACATTCTGAAACAGACACCAGCTCTTTAGGGGACAAATGAGACAGTCACCTCCCTTCCACCTCCCTTACCCAAGATGGCTGTCGAGCAGGTGCGTCTGCCCGCAGTTACGATGGCTGTCACTAAACGTTATGGACTTCCTGCCCGGAAAAAGGATGGCCACTAAGCGGCATCTTGCTGCCCTTACCTAACATGGCTGCCAAAGCTCACTGCCTCGTTTGGTTGTGTGGCTAACGGCGGTTCGCAGAAAAGCAGCACGTCCTCCACACTCCTGCTGAGCAGAATACAGGGGCTCATCACTCTATACTGAACTCTTTTCATCCACCTGTTGCCTCCCACAGTTTAAAGATGGACACTCTCAGCTAAGTATCAAATACCTCATAAAATACCCAAAGGATAGCTTGTTTTCTAATTCAGAATGCAACCACTTTCTGTATTTTTAACTTAAGTCTATGAGTCTGCCTCTAATAACTTTTGAACTCACTAGCCAATTTGAAATAGGTGTAAAAAAAGTCTGAGAGAGAACTAAATCCATCCAACTTCTCTGAAAGCTGGCAGTCGTACAGAAAAGGAAGGGCCAAGCTGGCCCCCTTGATGAAAGCAGGCAGAACTCTGCTGCCTGGTGAGCCACTTGGCAGCAACCACAAGTACTAGGCAGCTGGCACACGCCACTGCCTGCCCCTCGGGATTGTCATAAAGGGATTTCAGTAGCGGACAGAGGGAGAAGGGTTCAGGATACCATAATACGGATGGCAGAGGCTTACAGTTTAAAGGACACAGAAACTTAGCGTATTAGTTTTGTTCTACTGGTCACAGAAAACCTTGAGAAAGATACTGTACAGACCATACAGCATAAAATACGTTTGAATCTCATTAATATCTAAAAAATGATAAATACTTACAGAAAACATCAGAAAATGATATACCTTTTAGTTCTCTTGATCCTCTTACTCTCCATAAACGCTAGTGCTTCATCTTGGATTTGACTTTCAAACTCCTTTCTCCATTAAACATGCATACACAAATACAAGCAAATAAACATTCTTTTCATTCCAACACCTGTAGTAGCATTTGTTCCCACTACTTTTTATTCCTTTCCAGTTCCAAAATGTTCTCATTTATTTCTACTTTTGTAGCTCTTTCCCTCAAATTTAACTCCTGATGGGCTTTATTTCCCATCCTCTTTTTATGCTCCATTTCTCCTTTTGACCAATTATAGCACGCTGTATGCTATCAACAACAAATATATCAAATTTCCAGGTATTTAAAAAAATGAGTAACTGAGAAATATAGTTGTCACAACAGTAAAACCTTACAAACAAGCTGATGAAAGCTATGAAGTGGTGTGTCAGATACTTCATTTTGCTTATGTCTGTAGAATTGAAAACTACAGATATACAGGAAGTTAAAGCTTCCATGTATTAGTCTGTTTTTGTCCTCAAAAATCAGACATTTCTCATTCTGGATTTCATCTCCTTGCTTCAAACACAGATGTTACAACCTGTTTTTGTTTGTTTCAATCACTGGAAGAAAAATAGAAAGCTAGGCTGCAATGAAGCAACCCCTTCTCCCCCCTCGAGTGGAATCAAAAAGAAAGAAAAAAAATGAAGATGACCCTGAGATTTTACTGTGCTATAACTGATAACAGTGATCATTCTTTCTCTTATGCACTTCATTGCCTTACCTCAACTGCTGCTGATTTCTCTCGTATATTGCTGGCTAAAGTACCTGGCCCGGCTCCACTTCTCTCCTCCACAGCTGCCTGGCTTTCCTGGCATCACAAAACACTCCCATCTCCCTAATCCCAACACCTTGTCACAGGGTAATTATAGTGCTGGCACAACACCAACATCTATCTTGTATCAAACAATATCTGCTTGTTTGCTTTATAGGGACTTACTGACTTAAAAATGAATTCGGACCGGAGAGACCTGTTCTGCACTAGCCTACTGTATGACCTTGGAAAAGTAACTCCCCTTCCTTGGGCTCTATAAAACGGGGACAGCTCTGACCTTGTGCGATGCTCCCAGGCTGACCGAAGGAAAACACCGTGCCAGTGACCCCCACCGCCGTCCTGCCCCGACCTTTCTGGCGCTCTGCCTGGGGCCTGCGGCGACCACTTCCAGGGTTCCCCCAGCTGCCAGACCGTCATCACAGACGGCAAGACACGGCCAGCCTCTCTCCATCCCCAAGACGCGTCAAACGACACCGCGCCTTCCAAAATTTTCTACCTAGGATCACAAACGACACGAAGAGCACAGAGAAGGCAGGAGGTGTCGGGGAGCACCCCGCATTAACAAGAGATGTGCCAATAACGTGCGAGCCCCGCTCCGCCTCGGGGCACCCCCACCTCACGGCAGACGAGCCCCCTCGCTCCCTCCCACCTAGGGAAGAGCTGAGGAGAACAGGGCAGGGAAGGAGACGGCGCCCGGCCAGGGGGCTCACTCACCTCAGCGACCTGCCCCCGCTCCCACCTGCTAACGCGTCCTAGCCGTGCCCTTTCGGAGCGGCCCCTCTCTGCCCCTTCACGAGAGGCCGCTCGGCCCCCCGCACAACCGCCGAGACGCTGCCCGCCGCCCCCCTGCCCTCACAGGGACCCCCCCTCGCCGCTCCCCCGCTCCCCGCGCGCCCGGAAGAGGGCGGCAGCGGCAACGGGGC
>VXAL01010089.1:0-39695 GCA_013399475.1 Chauna torquata | reverse complement strand
CGGGGGCTTCTGGCTGGGACTTCCTGCGGCAGCCCCCCGCTCGCCTCCCTCCTCCGCCGGCCCCCGCCCGCCGCTGGGAGCCCCGCCGCGGAGAGACCCTGCCCCGCGCCCGGCAGCCGGGGCCACCGCGGGCACCGCCTGGGAGCAACCTGTCAGTGCACCTCGTAGGCCGGCCCCGAAGGACCCTTCCCACGCGTTGGCTTGTCCCCGAGAGAAGGAGAGTTTGAAGCCTTCTCCATGCCTTATCAAGTTCCTTATCTGAGTGGCTGCGAGAAACTGTAGACCAGTTCAGCTTTATCTGGGGTAGGGGAGGAAAACAGTATAGCTTCCCTATTCCCCACCCTAAATCGAGGACCACCTATTCTACTTTGTTTTAATATATGAAGATGATGAAATGTGGATTGCCCTGTGAAACGACTAGATCCCTGTTGTGGAGTGGGGGCTGCGTATTCACCTTCCAACTCCTGATCTGTGTGCTTTGAGAGAGGACGTTAATCCTTTTCCCCCTTCCCTAAACCTTTCTTTGCTTCCATGTTACATTGGTCAGAATTTTGGTCAGTGTTGTTTACGGAAGGGGGAAAAAAAGAAGGCAGTTGAGGTCCCAAACAAAAGTATTTGTATGACTCATCTACTTGGATTTAAGACATTCTATCCTTCTTTCAAGGAGCCTTTACTTCTCTTTGAAGGCATCAGATGCTTGTGCCTATTCTTCCAGAGGAGGATGGATTGAAAGTTGTACATTTTAGACTTTTTCTGGGCCACTGCTGATGTTAAAAGACAATGGGGCTTTTTCACTGGATTATTGCCAGAATTAGTTACAAACTGAAACAATGAGTTGTTAGGCCTCTCATATACGATAATGTTTGTCGTGCTTTAATGTAAAGTTGCTGTGGAGGTTTGGCTTAAAAATTGTGGAGGACAGTCTGCATCAGAAGAGCTTCTCTTCATCTCTGGTTGGTGTGGCAATCCCAATCTGTCCTCGATGCCTTCAGCCTTGGCCATCTTCACTTGCCGCCCGAACTCTCATCCGTTTCAGGAGCGTCATGTCTACCTGGACGAGCCTGTCAAGATCGGCCGCTCAGTGGCTCGCTGCCGGCCAGCTCAGAATAATGCAACTTTTGACTGTAAGGTGCTGTCCAGGAACCATGCTCTTGTCTGGTTTGATCACAAGACAGGCAAGGTAAGATGTTTTGTTTTATTTATTTAAAAATAGTGGACGTCACACTTATTTAACAAGTCCCTGTATATTGCAGATTGCATTAGTGTCACTGCAATAAGTATGGTTACATGTGGAAGGAGTAAGATTTGTGTTATAGTTAAAGCGATTAATTTTCAGGTAAGTTAATAATTTCTTACTGAGCAGAAACTTTAACTATTGTTAAAAGTACACAAAGCAAACAGTTGAAGATAAGTGCTGAAAAATTTGCATGCGTATTGTTCATTGCTGGGAGTAAGTGATTTTGAGGTGAGTAATTATAAATTTGAAAGCACAGGATTGTATGAATAATGTATTTTTTTCAAATGTTGTCAAATTATTATCTGAGCATGTAAATAAATCTCATTGTGAAGAGCCATCAAAAAACTGGTTTTAAAAAATGCTGGGTTTGTGTGGCACTCTTCCTACTTGTCGTTCTGAAATTTTATATAGTATTTTGGTCGGGTCTGATAGAAGATTTGTTACCGGCAGCAGGAATGTAACAAATGGCATACAAGATATTTTCTCATTGATAGTGAAAATGGTATTAAAATATATCCTGTGCTTTATTAACCTATCACTGTATCAAAAAGACAGTAGCTATCTTGTTAAGTGAAATTTAGGAGCTCTGTAGTGCATGTTTTGTCCACTAGGGATTGAACTGGGACAAGTAAAGCCATTTTACTTAATGACTGTCAAGTTAATTTTAAATTTCCAACAAGAAATGAACAAAGTGCGGCTTTCAGTTGCTCAGCACTGTATTTTTCCAAATGTATTGATGTTACACCCTAGAACATCATCTGCTTTAAATTAGTTTGTTTTTTTTTTAGTTTCCCTGCATGCCCTTCTGTGAAATGTGGTCAGCGTAGCTCTTGATTTTAAGAATAATATGGTCTGTAATTAATGCAGTATTTTTTAATAGTATGACACAGCATGAAGAACAGTAGAACGCAGTCAAAGTTCTTAAACCTTCCATTGTTAACTATCCGATGTTATGCAATACTTGGGCATGACGGGACAAGACAAGCGTTTAATTTCTTAAGGCTGGGTTATGGCATGGCTTTCAAGTTACCTGCATGTAATTGTGCAAACTGCTATCTGTGTGTTTCATTAAAATGTTGTTTTGGCTCTCTAGTGTATATGATGTGCATTCCTGGACGCTTTAGAAGACTTAAGTGCATGAAATATTCCTATTTTCAGTTTAAGCTTAGTTTTTAACCTTTGTTCAACTCAACAAAGTAAAATGTTCCAACTTATTGTACTGTTTTTAAATTTAAAAGTATTGTACATATAGCTTTTTATCAACATTTCATGATTTATAAACATTTTGAAACCCTCATGTGCCCTGTGATAGCTATAAATGATCTAGACATATTAAAGATGGTTTAATTTGACAAAGCATTGGATGTTGAGCAAATCTGCTAATAGAAGAGTTTAAAAGAGAGTCAACTGTTTTTTTAGTTCTGTTTTTAAATATTTAGTTAGCTTTGGCTTTTCTAATGTGCATCAGAAAATGATATGCTTATTCCTTTTATCTAGCTGATCTAAAATAGCAACTTGGTAGTAGTAAATAAGATGGTAATGTGATAGCTCTTGAAATACTGTCATGTGAGGAGTTGATGGGGGTCTTGATGAGAATTGTCCGTGTGAGTATCTGGATCAGTAGCCATAGTGATCAACTAAATAAAGAGTGGGTTTCAGATGATGCATAGGAATGCATTACTGTAAACTTTACATGTTGTAGTACTGTAAAAGGTATAAAGCATTGATAAAGCAGTATGTAGAATTCGGGATTCTGTGTTCATTTCATGGCGATATCTGATTTTTGGATCTGGCTGAGTATCTAAATAGTAAATTTTGAGAAGACTGATAGCTGAAGGAGAGGGGAAGATGCATCAAAAGAGATAATAGATATAAAATGTTGGGAAAAGGCAGGTAGAAGAGCTGTGGGTAAATAGGCTAAATCTTGAATCACAAAAATGACTTTAAAAAATTGTGGTATTTTAAAAGAACAAACAAAAACCTAAAATTATGCCAGAATATTTGCATGCGAGAACACTTATTATCATTGTTTACAGAACTTCAGATAAGTACATCTCATTTAGGAATATGTCTTTATCCTATCAATGACATATATTTAAACCTGCATAAATTATTTTTGCCTCAGTATTTGTAAACATTTCTTAGAAGCTTATGCATAGGACTTTTTACTAAATTAACATTTCAAGGTCCTTTATCTTTCATAAACAGCAGAATTAGTAAAAGAGGAATCTTCGAGTAATTCAAAATAGTTCATGACTCATCTGGAGCAATGCTTTGACAAGCTATGTACTTCGATGGCAGTACCAGTTTCTGGTATTCCCAGTCCATGCTGTTTGCTGCCTCTTGAGCTGCCTTTCAGTTGTACTCTAATTTTTTTTCTTGACGTTTTCTTTTCTTTGCAGTTTTTGTTTCTTTTGTTTTAGTGAATCATGTGAATGATCGTGTTTGCTGCATAGTCAGTAAACAAATGTATCAGCATAATCTGTAGGGAAGGGTGGAAAGTAGGGAGAGGGAGCATCAGTAAATATTGGCTACGGAACTAGTAAACAAACTTTCTGAGGCAGAGGTAGGCTTAAGCTGAAGTGAATCACATAAATACACTGAGTTGAAGATATGTTCCTTTGGGTTGAGACATGCGAATGTTTACTTTGTATAAAGGCAATTTAATTGTGCATGGAAAAAGCTACTTGCCCAAAGGAGATAATGTCTATGTAACACCAGCATTATTAATGATAAAAGTGGGGTGAGTCTTCAAGATCACAAGTAAATAGCAATTAAAAACAGATATTTAAAGTTACATTTTTTAAATGTTTTTGAACACAGCATGTAAACCTGAAAATGTGTAAGGTAAAGGTGGAAGCAGTGGAAGGAGAAACCTATACTCATTTTTTTTCTGTGCTCAGTAGTACATTTATAGAAAAACAGTGCAATGTCTCCTTTTGCTTGTGGGTTTTTCGTATAGCAGTAACATAAGAGCTTATGCTTAGAATTGATTTTGAATTTTTTTTTGCGGGGGGAGTAATTACAAGTTAACGAATCTTTTTAAGAGAGGCCTGTAAAAGTGAGTCATTAGATATGTAGGAAGTGGATGTTGTGCTGAGCAAGGAGTGTTCCAAAATGTGTGAATCAAAGCAAAAGAAAGTGTGCTATGCTTCAGAAAGCATAAATGTTTGTTCAGCTTCTATCACTGCAAATAGACAAACTCTTTAAAAACTGTTTAATTGGAATGGTCGTTAAACCTGATTTTTTTTTTTTAATAAGCAAGTTGAAAACGCTTAATAATTTGTATGCGACTTCTCCAAGGCTGAAATGCTTCTGGCAGATGTGATAGAAGCTTTTGGTACAAACCTGAAGTTTCCAGCAGGTATTCAGACTTTCAAAAAAGAATTTCTTGGAGTTAATCCAGTGCCTTACGTACATGGTTGTGAGTGGCTTTAATACCAGAGAATTCAACTATGTGAGAAATAAAGTATTGTCTTACACCAAACGGACTATGAATTATGGGTCATTTTTAACAACTGAAAAAAAGTGTGTAGGCACAAGTTTCCATGTTAGGATGGCAGTTAATACTGCTGTTTTCCTTTAATTCATGTGGGTATGAATTGAGTTGAACAGGCTCATGTTATCTTGGTTGCAGAAATGCTAATTAGTAGATTAAAAGCCAAATAGTCTACATGATAGCAGATGAAATTTATTAAGGCTGTACTTCATAGCTTCTAGACTTAAATTATGTGGGATAAAAGAATGTTAAAGAATATTCCCTGTAGGGAGCACCCTCTTCAAACAAAACAACAAGAAACCAACCCCAAAGATATGGCCAGGGATCTACAGGCTGGTCAGCTTTGTGTTGGTCCCTGGGAAAATCTTGGAACAAGTTTTGGAACACATTTCTGGCCGTGTGAAGGAGAAGGTGATTTGGTAACATTTGGGTAATTTGGTAACAGAATGGATTTAACAGGGTAAACCATCTCTGGTGAGTGTGATTACCTTGTATGAGTAATTTGCTAGATTTGTGGGCAGGGAGGAGCAGCACACACTCTTTGCCTTGTTTTCAGCAGGTCTTTTGACAGTGTTTTTCATGGTGGTCTTCTGTCCAAGGTAGAGCATTGCGGTCTGGATGGTTGAGCAACTAGATGATTAAAAAAAAGCTAGTTTGAGGGTCAAGCTCAGGGGGTAGTGGTTAATAGGTGGCACTCTGCCTGGAGGTGGGTAACGAGCAGAATGCTACAGGGGTCTGTACTGTGAGCTCTCCTGTTTAACGTCTTTGTCAGTGACCTGAGGGAGGAACTGGAGTGCACTATTCGAGGCAGGGGACAATAAGTTGATACGCTCAAGGGCAGGGCTGACATCCAGAGGGATGTAGCCTTGCGGAATCAATGGGCAGGCAGGGACCTCAGGGCTCTGAGCAAGGACACATGTGAAGTCCTGTACTTGGGAAGAAGGACCCACTTGCAGCTCTACTGGCTGGGGACTGGCTACCTGCGGAGCAGCTCTGCTGAAAGGTCTTGAATAGGTCCTGGTGGACACAGCAAGCTGAACGGGATCCAGTAGTGTGCCTAAGGAGCAAAGAATGCTAAGAACACGTTGGGCTGTAATAACAGGAGCATAGCCAGTGATTATTACACTTTGTTATGCTATGTCTAGGAGACTGCATCCAATTTGGATCACCAATACAGCAAACGCATTGGTAAACAGGAGTTGGAAGATTAGTTGCTCCTTTTTCTTGCTGTATTGTACAGGGGATAAAAGTACATTGACTGTGGAAGAAAAAAAAAAAACTGCAGAAAGGAATTACGCTGTTGACCTAATGTTACACGTTACATTCTGAGAAGGTCAAGAATTCTGCAAGATTTAAGTAGTATAGGACACCTTCTCTGGACATCATGTTTTTTCAGAAGTGTTTGAGTAAATCTGTTTCATGAAACTTAGATACAAAAAATGGTGTTTTGGGACTGCAGGATTTTCATGAGAGGTTAGTTCTGCTGCCTCCTGTAGAGACACCTGTATGATACTGCGGGCTGGTTGGCGCTTATCTATTTAAGAAATGTTTAATTTCACATGTATGAGTAGTGTTTCTTTAGATAGATAGCATGTCTGGTGTTTATTTTTCCTCTAATAGCTCTTTTCATCTTTGTTACAATTGTTGTCTTTGAGAGCTGAACAGTACTTTCAGTATTTTCAGTGTTGCTCTGTGCTTACAGTCTGCAGTGTCTGTTGAAGAGACACTTTATCTTCCAGACATTGATTGTTTATTCCAAGTGGCCTGGGCGACTGTCCTGGGATCTTCCATAATGCACCGAGGTGAAATTTCAGTGCTTAGATGCTTTTAGTAAGAGGGTGAGATCAGCCAACCCTTACGGATACGTGTTAGTATTTTTATGTAAGTGCTTCTCACCCTAAGTGAACTGTCCAGTTTTACTCTGGTATAATCGTAAGCAGTATGGACTAGCGAGTTCTCAGTTTCGGCAAACTTCACCAAAATGCTTGTGTTGGAACCCAGCATAGAAGGGCTGCTGGCCCTTTATAGTAGAGGTGAGTTACTGCTGACAAGGATTTCCCTGCAGTGATACCGTCTAGAGCCACTGCTGCAGAGTTAATACTGTAATTCTTGGAGCTGATCCACTGCAGTCATGATGCATCTGTACTGAGCCAGGAACACCAACACGTTGATTAGGTTTTAAAAACAAGCAAAAATCCCTTTTGTATTTGAAATGAATTTTTACAAACCTCAAATGAATTAATTATGCTACTTAGCAGTAATGAAGGCCAGTATATGTGTTTTCCTTAGGCCTCTAATAGCATGGTTTGGGTTCGCTCCTGGTCCCATGCTTATAAATGCAAATCTTTGCTCCCCAGTACACTTTTGTTATATAATGTCTTTTAAACTTTTTCTTTGAAAAACTTTCATGCATTATTTGCGGCAATCCATTGATCTTTAGCGGGTGGATTTACATTACGCTGGAGAAATACTTTTGATTTGGCTGTGCCTTCTCATTTTTCTTACTGAGTTTGAACAGTTTTGGTTGCTTCATTATCTAATGAAAGTAACTGAATTTATGTATCCTTTAAAGAGCCATGTGGGTTAGTAGTGTTTAGTTGTGTCAGTGTGCTACTTTGAGTTGATTTCAATCTGTTCCAGCTAAAACTTTGCAAAATGTTTAGAAAAATACATCAGCTGGTTTATTGCTTTTTTTTGTCATTTCTTTTAATAGATAAAGTGAAACTGGTGAACTTCATTGTTTGTAGACCAACCTGGCAAGTGAAAGGGAAGGAAGAATGCTGTCTCCATCCCTAAAGCTAGCAATTTTACAGGCTATTGCTACTAAATTATATGATTGATTGTTGTCTCTGGATTATTATTATTATTATTATTTGAGTCACATCAATAATTGCTTCCTGTTGATGTTGCTCACTTGCTGAGTTTGGATTATCTAAGAACTCCAAGTTTAGTTAAGTCTTGCTGTGGCAATGCATTGGTGTTCCCAACTTGTCTTTCTTTCTGGAAGTATTTCTTCTTGTAGCAGAATTGATGGAAGAAGGCTTGCAGTATTGTCAAATTTTGGTCAAGTATAGGCAAGCCTTTTTTTCAGTCTGGTTTAGGAGTGGGAACCTCAGGCAGAAAGGTGGAGTGGACTGTGCCATCTTAAGCCCGTGCAAGAAGATATCTGTCTGCCAGAGACCCAGAATAGTCTCCTTTTTGAAAAGGAAAATAATTGTGCTGGAGCCAGACAATCAGATACAATTTTGTGTTATGTTGCACCAGACAAATGTATGGGATTGAGTGATGTCTTAGAGCTTATTTCAGTCTTGAAAATAATTATGAACTTCCAGCAGCCTTACAATAGAAAGTCCAAAATCCTGAGCTAACACTGTAGTTGAGTGGAAAAGCACAGTAAAACCTAGCAGTAGTACTACATTTGCAAAATGTAAAAAGTAAATACAAAAAGCACTGGGATTAGTCAAGGGTAGTTAAGGGCATGAGGAATTTATAGTATCTTTGCAAAGCTGAGTTATACACTAGTTAATGGTTCGTTTCTGTATATTCTCATTATTACAGTTGTAATATCTCTTCCATAAAAATTAAATGAATGCAAGACCTTAAGATACAAAAGTTGTGGATGTTTGTGTATTAACTAGTAACTTTTTTAAAGGAAGGAATAGAATTGCTTATGTTTCAAATCAAAGAAGAAAATCTGTATTATGGGCCAAATAGATATTTGTACAGCACGTTCTAGTATTGGCTGCTGCTGTTTTCATATGCCATTGGTCTTGCCTGATACGGCATTTTATATTCTTAACTGGCACTTTTTCAGAGTTGTTCCTTTTCTGGATGTTGGGCAAATTAAGTTTGCACGTAGATTTTCTAAAACTTCGATGTCTTTTTGGTGATGCAATGTTAATGATGTGTAAAAAGTTTTTGTTTGTTTGTTTAATACCCCCCTTCCTCCTGAAAAAAGCAGGTTTTGATGACTTTGCATTATTTTCTATTGTTGAATTGCTTTTCTTGAAGCGTAATGCTTAACTATGTAGGGTAAAAGCCAGATCCCCTGGTTTTGCAAAGCTGGGCTTTTAGCCTGTCTACCTGTTTGCCTTTTAAATTTCTGGTGACCTTTCAGAGTAATTTCTGGCACAATTAATTGGCCACTCTATCCTTGACTGGTTGTTGGCTATGGTAATTGAATGAACTTATAGACAATAACATTGCAAATCAATTTCGGTGGTATTATTACTTGCAATTTTATTCTAGCATTGCTATACTTAGATTTACTATTTCTAGTTGCTTGAAGAATCTGAAAGCTTTCAGGAGGCATAAGGAATTATTTGTAATTCTTAACATTTTTCATCTTGTTTTGAGGGAAAAATACACAATTTTTTTTTTATATTTGGAGGTGAAAGAATCCATTCGGCAGACAAACTATACTTTCTAGTCTTTGATCTTGATAGGTAATTGTAACCCCTTGTTATTTTCTTGCTATCATTGCAGGGATTCCTTTCACTAAATGTCAGAAGATTTTCAAGGCTATGTGGAGTCAATATAATCGCATATTATTAAGGGACAAACTATAAGTTTGATGAAGTATCTTTTGTTTCTGTGGATGCCAGAGCTGTAAGTCATTATGTATAGTTCGGGTGGTATATACTTTGAAAGAAGTTACAATACTATAAACAAAGACCGCCAAATTGTATGGTACGGATGTATTGTCACAGGATAAGTTAGGTTGGAAGGGGCCTCTAGAAGTCATCTAGCTCAATCCTCACGTCCACAGTAGGACTAAATTAAGCGTTCATGGACTAGGGATAGAATTTTGGGTGCAGAATGAATTCTTGACAAGAAGATAAGTTTTTAAGGACAGGGTCAGGCATACTTGCTAGGTGGTCTCCCTTTTGTTGCTGTTGTCTTAAACTATGTATGTTCTGAGGATCTAGAGCTTTCAGCATGTGTGTATACATATATATTTATTTTTTTAATATGTAAAAATCTAGTATTATGAAATACTTGGAGTACTTCTTTTATAGTGTAACTTAAAATTCCCACCAAAATATGTCAGGTAGAAATTCTCTTAAAATTTACTTGAAGGAAAAGAAGTACTAGATGAAAGACATGATAATGTTCCTAGTTCTACCCCTAGTTCCATAGGGCTGGAAATAATACAACACTTTCACTTACAGCTCTCAACCACGACTTCCTTTTTAAAAACTCAAAGGGGAAACTAGTTTTGTTTTTTTTTTTTTAAATCTTCCTCTTTGAGAACTTTTCCTAGACTGCATATTCCAGAGTTTATAAGATCAGGGCAGGAATACAAGTCATCATGGAAAGGGCATATCTGTTTTTGGAATCTGTGTAGCAAGTTGACATTAGATAAAGCTACAGTTGTGCTGTTTAAGCAGGGCTTTTGGTAGGTATATAAATACTGTTTGTGTCTATAAGCCAATGATTTGGTCTGTGTACAGAGACCTTCCTGTGTAATTAAAGGAGGAATTGGTAGATTGCTAGTATGTTAATACAGAAACATGGATATTCTAAGTCTCTTTTGACTGCTTTTTACCATGGCTTCATCCTAATTTTTAGTTAAATTTATGAATCTGACTGTTAATTAGAAAATTGAAACCACGTCTGCTGTGTTTAGGTAGTTTTTAACTTTCACATAAACAAAAGGGAAGATATTTGGTGTTTTTTATCCTTGAACAAATGCATTCTATTGACATACACTGACAACTTACAAAACTCGTTTTATGTTTTGGAATCTGTGTACAATCACTCAGCCACCTGCTGAAGTCAGTACAGGTTATACATACATGCTGTTGCAGAATGTTGCCTTCTGAGAAACTTAATATAGGTCTACCTTCTAGCTGCAGGTTGACTTAATCTGACCCCATGTTCCAGAAATGGGTTTAAGAGGTGTTAGTTTGAGAAAAACACTGCACTAACACAGCTGTCCTGATTTCTTTGAGCTACACTGGGAGATCCAGGTTGCATTCCTGTGGGTTCTTTCGGTCATCCTTGTCCTGGGTTTTTGCCTGCTTCATAGCATGGTGTAAATGTGCCTGTAGTTGAACAATCTTGAATGCAGATGTGTGGATAGGTGGGATTATTTAGTCTCCCCTGGTTGGTCAAATGAAAATGCACTCAATTTTCGTCTTCCCTTTCCCACAAAGCTTTACTTTGAGTCTTCCCAAGGTAGATATTACTGGATGAGTTTTAGATGATGATGTACGTTTTATGAACTAATATTAAAGAATCTTGATGACTAGTCTTCTTGTGAGATCTGTAGCTTGTACTCTTTGATGTATTTTATAATTTAAACTTGCTCTACACATTTTCCTTTATAATTGCAGTTTTGTTTCCAAAAGATTTACAAAAATAATTGCTTTTTAGTGTCCTTTAAAAACCTTTTAATGAGGATGTAGTTTTGAGTCTAATGTTAAGGGAGCTGTAATCTTGTTACATTATTTCAGTGACTGGATCTGTCTGCTAGTGTCGTGCCTCAACCTAAATTAAGTCTAAAAAGTATGTTACATAATGCTGCTCTAAGTATTGCTTTAGACAGTTTTTATATAGGTGAGCAAAGCTGAGTGGAAACTATATATTGTCTCCTATCCAGTGCAAACATTTGCAGTCAATAGAAAGATACAAGAAACAGTAAGTGCTTGCTAATACTTGTGGACGTTTCAAAAAGGTAATCATTTTATTCCATTGTTGCACTTGTGCTGAGGTTTCCCAAGTATTCTTTTTCATGAGATAGTTGTGGTTGTGGACCAAGTCCTAGCTATGCTAGATGAAAGTGCTACTTAATTGTCGACAGTGCTTAGAATTGGTCATTTGTATGATATTTTAGTGATCTAAAATTGAGGTCTATTATCTGCATCCAAAAAGAAGCTTTTGTCTGGTGATGTTTAATGAGGTCTTTGGTGTTAGTAATTAGGATACCTCTTCTGATACCGTCAGGTTGAGGCTGTTTGCCAAGACACTGTGATTTCGCCTTTGGTACTAAAATTACAAGTTACTTTGCTGTTAAATCTGGTGAACTTCTGATTCTGTTTTGCCTTCTTTTTTAAGCTGGCATAAAACAAGAGAAATTGTGAGCATCTGCTCGATGGCATATTAAAAAGAGAGAAAGGAAATGGAACAACTGACCTTCCAGATTTTAGGTGTTTGCTTCTGATTTTTTTTTTTTTGACAAAAAAACTCTGAGAATCTTTTTCATTTGCAGTTTCTAGTCCTGGACTGTGCAGGAACTCAGTGTTCTTGCTGCTGATGCTGAAGGTTTGGTGGCTTAACAAGTGCCTTCATGCAAGAGTGGCTGCCTGTGTGTGAATGTTCGTATCCATGACAAATATAAGTACTTCGGTTTAGTCTGTACCTGAAAGCTAAGAGTAAGCTTGCAAGTAGCTATTATGTATCTGAGACCCAAGCTGTTGATTAGAATTTGTAATATGACAGCACAGCCTGTATGGAGGCCTGACTGTTAGCATTTACTAACAAAACAGTAAATGCTATTATATTGGGAAATCGCATTTGAGTAAGGAGCTTTCATGGCAGGGTCAGTTTTAGAATGAGAATCAGTGATTATATACGGTCAGAAAACATTTTTTATCTTGGAACTTAAGTATGGCATTATATAGCCACAGCAAACTTGCATTTGTATTTTAAAATGGATTATATTTAATGGATGAGAGAGTGGAAGTAAAATTAAGCAGCAAAAAAAAAAAAGGCAAAAATGCTTTCTAGGAATAGTCTCTTAAATCTGAAGAGAAATTGCAACTTTTGGGAAGTTCTGGTTGTAGTCTGAACTAACAAACAGCATGATGAGAACATACAAGTAAAACAAGTATTTTTCAACAAAGCAAGGGATCAACTTTCTGCAGTTTTAGTATTACTAGTGGGTGTGTAATTGCTAGGACATGAAAAAGGATTTTAGTGAGTGTACTGAGTCAAATATGAAAAATGGGCCAATTCAGTCTTTGCTTTTATGATTTTTGCTTATAGTCACGCTCCGGAGTTTGCTTTCCATAAAGTTAGAGGTGCTACGGTGGATGGAGGGGATGCCCTGCTACTGATCTTCCAGTTTTTTTTTTCCCTGTCACTGTTCCTTTTGTGGTCCTTTGTTACTTCATTGCACTCATTTAAATACTAGAACAGTATTTGAATTATTAACAAAATTTCTGATTGCAGTAGAATTTCTCACAGTTTATGCTTTTTATAATTCTTGATGAAATATCCCATTTCAGTGGAAGAAAAGAACATCAGTAATAAATCAGCGCAAAATCTGGTAGGTATTAAATTCACTGCATTCACTCGTACAGCTGACCAGGAGTGCAGTTTCCTCTAGTCATGTCAGTGAACAGGTCTGAGGGCTTTTTAATTACTTAAGTTTTTTTTGTTTTATGCATATGCTATGTGGATTCTATGCTGGTGGAGATGTGCTCCTTATTTTCCTGATGGATTGTATTTTTGACCAATTGTGAAAGAGTGTTAGCTATACTAGAGTTTACTTTTTTAATGCAGCCTTTGAAGTATGAGCTTATGAGCTTTGTTTGCTGGCATTTTAGAACAGGGAGGAGAAAGTTTATCAGCTTTGGAAAACAGCCTTTAGAATGAGCTCTATGACCTTGCTTGAAGAAGAACTATGATGGGAGGAATGTCTTGGGTATTTATTCTATATAACCAGAAGTGGTGAAGTCAAAGTGCTGCTTGTTTAAAGTGCAAAGCGCTTAGATATCTGCCTACACTTGAGGCATAGTAAGGGCATTATCATTTAAATGCCTGAATTATAGTAATTAAGATATTTGCTTAACATGCTGACAGTGTGTTAAGCCAAACTTTAGAGTTTTGAAAACATTCCTATTTAAATACTTTAGTTGTTTGTTTTTCTCAAGTATTATGGTTCAAGGTCTGGAAAATAAACATGAAGGATTGCTCTTTACAAACTAAAGCATTAAAAATTTTTTCAGACATGCTGGTATTACGTTTGGGTAAAACTTAAAAATGTTGTACAGCGGAAAGCCTGTATATCTTGCATCTTTCTGCAGTGCTAATGAGAAACTGGATTATGAAAACTGTGGTAGAAGACGGAGTCTTTGTTACTTTCTGCAAAATTCAGTGCTGCAGTTCGGACAGGAATTTAGGTTTTTTAGTTGCGGTGGTTTTACCTAGCTAAACAGCCGAACTCAACCACGACGGCTTGCTTTCTTCCCCTGCTGAAAGGAACGGGGAGAAAATACGATGGACAAGGGCTCAGGGGTTGAGACAAGGACAAGAAAGTTGCTCACTAATTACCGTCACGGGCAAAACAGACTCAGCGTAGGGAGATTAATATAATTTATTGCTATCACTAGCGGACTAGAGCAGTGAGAAACTAAAAGCCAACTAAAAACGCCTTCCCCCATCCACCCTCTTCTACCTCCTACCCCTGAGCAGTGCAGGGGAATGGGGGCTGCGGTCAGTCCATATCGCTGCGTCCCTGCCGCTCCTTCACGGTCACTTTCTCTGCCCCTGCTCCAGCGTGGGGTCCCTCCCACGGGATGCCATCCTTCCCGAACGGGTCCTGCGTGGGCTTCCCCCAGGCTGCAGCTCTTCAAGCTGCTCCAATGTGGGTCCGTACCACGGGGTCCATCCTTCAGGAGCAAACTGCTCCAGCACGGGTCCCCCACGGGTGGCAGCTCCCACCGGATCACCTGCTCCTGCGTGGGCTCCTCTCCAGGGGCTGCAGCTCCGGACCGGAGCCTGCTCCTGGGGGGCTCTCCATGGGCTGCAGCCTCCTTCAGGCCACATCCACCTGCTCCTCCGTGGGCTCCTCCACGGGCTGCACGTGGAGATCTGCTCCATGTGGTACCCCATGGGCTGCAGGGGGACAGCCTGCTCCACCGTGGGCCTCACCACGGGCCGCAGGGGAACTTCTGCTCCGGCGCCTGGGGCACCTCCTGCCCTCCTTCTGCACTGACCTTGGTGTCTGCAGGGCTGTTCCTTGCTCCTCTCTCTCCCAGCTGCTGTTGCCCAGCAGTTTTTTCCCTTTCCTAAATCTGCTCTCCCAGAGGCACAACCAGCGTCGCTCACTGGCTCAGCTCTGGCCAGCGGCGGGGCCCTTTTGGAGCCGGCTGGAGCTGGCTCTTTGACACGGGGCAGCTGCTGGAATCTTCTCACAGAAGCCACCCCTGTGGCCCCCCTGCTACCAAACCTTTACCATGTAAACCCAATACATTAGTTTCCAGTGCTACTGTCTTAAAGGATTTCGGTCCAACTCAAAAAGTACTTTTTTCAATATATACTTTCTAGCTGCCTTCACAACATAGCTAAAACGAATAGCATGAAACAAAACTTTGTCAATGTGTTCTGCATTGTCCGGTGAAAATATCTTAGAAAATCCAAAGTGACTGAACCTGCACATTTCTAAAAATGTGGCTGATAATTCTCATTTAGAGCAAGATGCTCTTGCTGGTGTTAGGGCAGTGGTCTAATAAGTTAAGAGGAAGAGTGAAATGGAGTAGGCAGCAAAAAAGCAGCATTGAGCTACAGCATCAGTGGACTGATCCTTGTTTCATTTATCTAGTCTTCTTGAGACCTAAAGCCTATGTAGCAGTGAGTGCCTCAGTTTGTGTGTGGGTTTTTTTGTTGTTGTTTTTTTTTGTAATTTTCCCAAACTAGTTCTCAAATGTCAGGTGAGCCCTTCTGCATAACCAGTCTTCCATCCGTCCTATAATCCACACACCCTTACACTTAGGCTGCTCTTAAAACAGCTTGACTGTAGACTTCACCTCCCTTGTCTATGCTGTAAACTGTTTGGTCCTGTATTCTGCCCATTCATGGGGAGGAAGAAAATTCCAACCTTTCATAAAGAGCTACCTCATCTACTTGCTGTTTTCAAGCACCCCTTCCTCACCAGATACTCCATAGAGTCTACACGTGTCCGCCTGGAAGTCATTGTGATCCTGGCTGCCACCTTCCTCTTGCTGCTGTCCCTCTCTGCAGAGTAAGAAGGCAGAATTCCCAAGAATCTATGTAGTGTTCCATCTCAGCTGCAGCTTTGGTTCCTCTCATCTTTTGTCCAGGTGGATTCAAGGTAAATGTTGCCTAATTGATGAAGAAGACAAAGATAATTTTTAGGGGCTGGAGAGAGAAAACTGGGGGAAAGAGTGAGATGAAATGCTGGAAGAAACTTTTCTGGTTCTGTGTCTTATTCCTTCAAAATGCAAGCAATCAGTTCTTCAGACTACTTTCTGTGCTTTGAGACTACTAGCCATATCAAAAGGGGGTCTGTAGGTGCTTAAGTAATTTGAAGGACAGGAAGCACCTCTGTACAGTCAGGTACGAGAAATGTAGAGGTGAGCTTTGTAGCAGCACACATGCGTAGATGACTTTTCAGTGTCAGGGATAAACTAATTAGTCAAATGAGACGAGCACCAAAACAGTGAGGATACACCATGGAGTTTGATTCCATTCAAAATTTAGTGAAGATGAGATAGAGACAAGCTGATTTACGTTTCAAGTGGATGAAGTGACACAAAAGGGAATATTGAAACTTTAGAACAATTGAAGTTAGATTACACACTTTAGATTGCAATCTACTCTTTAAAAAAAAAAAAAAAACAGGAAGCATGTATTACCACTTCTCCTTTTTAAATTTACTTCTACCATTAAGCATAGTGCTTGAAGAGCAGACTTCTATGCTGTTGAAAAAAATCGTGAAGGTTGAAATTATCATGTAAGGTAACAAAGCTTTTCCGTGAATATTTTCTGTTAAGTTTCCTGTTTGAATATTTCATTTTTAAGAATGTGTATTTCTCTCAGCTTACTTTCTTAACTTCTATGAAAATAATGTGTTAAATAGAGTCATCATTATGAGCAATGCAGAAATAGCCTTTGTCATGAGCTTCTTTTGCAGCAAAATGGGTATTTCTTGATCAGACAGATTTTTCATTGAACTACTCATACAAGCATAAGATAGGTCATCTCCCATTAAAGATTTTAGGGAGAATAGTTCCATATGTCTATGTAAGATTGTTCCTAAGCACAGTGAGAAATATGCAGTCTCTATGCCATAACTATTTATTCTATGGAGACTTCTTGTTTACCACTTCACATGTTTTTAAATAGTTTTTAAGCAGGCTTCTTTGAAGGTTTATATTGTAACTTGCTAATGAGATCATTCGATGTGAGAGTTTGCTGCAGTGGTTTTGTTTTGTATTTTAATTAGCAGCATAGAACTACTAATGTTCATTTACATGGTCGTGTCACAGCTAAAATAGTTTGTACGTGATGTAGTTTTGAACGTGTCATTTCATAAAATCTAACAATTCAATTTGCACTGTAGTTGATACTAAGTAGACATAAACGTTTGCATCCTCATGTTGACACGAGAGATTACTTTTCATATCTGCAGAATGTAAAAGTTCTAATAGTTGTCTTCAGAAGTCAAAGGTAATTGTTTTATTCTGAGATCTCTGTGATTGTAAATAATGATTTTGATCTGCCAACAGTTTGAACATCTGTGTAAAACAGTATCTGGAATGAAAAACAAAAAATCAGATAAAATGTGAGTAGTAAAAATACGGTCACTCAAATTGAGTCTTTATTTGCTATGCTAGTTATGTGTTTGCAGAGTGACTCAATGTCAGGAGGATTAAGTATTGCTTTAAAATGAATTTTGTGTGTTCCAAAATGAGGAGAGTTAGAAGTGCTTTATTAAATTAATTATTTGGCTGAATCAAGTTTTTCTTGTTTTTACTTCTGTTTTATTTTTGGAAAGTTTAGGGACTGAATTCTTCTGGTATGTGCTGAATTTTCAGTTGAAATTATGGCTGCACATAAATCTGAGAGAAGCTGAGCAGTAATCTTTTGTAGTTTAAGTGGTACGGTGGTGGTTCCAGCTGATCCATTGACTCACCACGGGCACACCTCTCCCTGGGTTTGCAGGGCAAAATGTCTGTAAATCATGCACAGTTAGTAAACCTTTAGAAAGGGGAACGGAAGAGTAAAAGGTGATGGTTGTTCCTGACTGAAATTTTCTAATAATTACTGTCTAATTGGGAAAGAAGTGAATGTGTGGCAATCTGTCATAAGGCCCAGTGCAATAATACTTCTACTGAAACTTACAGAATTTTACTGTTGAGCGAATTGCTTTGCTTAAATGACTATAATCTCTTAAAGTAGTAGGTGAAAACTGGAGGAAAAAAAAAGCCCGTTAGGTATTGAATATATGAATGAATGATTAAATACAGAGGGACTTTCTAAAATTATAAAATGTTTAGTATGTTTGTAAATTATTTTAAACACAAGGATTTAGACACTGTAGAATAGTTAGGAATGAAGTGTTGAGTTCAGTGAGTTTGAAATGCCTACTGCTTTTCTTCCAGTATCTGTGTGGGTTGTCCTGGGATTTTTGTCTTTTACGTTGTTATTCTGAACTATCCCTGTGGCTTAATACTCTTGTTTACTAGTTTACTGTTTCTGTTGTTTAAATTTTCAAGCTAAACCTTTCAAAAGGAAGTGAAGAAAACGTCACTATTCCTGATGTGCCTGTTAAGAAACACTGAGGTTATAAAACTGTTGAGAAACTTGGAGAAGGTGAACGCTGCTGGCTGGTGGTAGGCGATTGTGTGTGTCATGCTTTGAGCTGGTTCTTGTTAGCTCTGGTTGAATGACTAGAGGTGGGAGTCCAGAGACATTGAGCTGCGTGAGGCTGGAGGCTGGCCGGTTGGCGCAGGCTGTAGGTAGATAAGCTGTTCAAGCTGTCCAACTTTGAATTAAATGTGAAAAGTGCAATTTAATGGTGTAAGTGGGGGACCCTGGTTAACAGAACATGTTTATTTTATCTTGTACCTAGCTTTAAGAAAGAGATGAGAAAAGCAAGCCGTGGAATAAACAAACATTATAAGAAAATGTAGCGTATTTGTCCCATGAGAACTTTTAAAGAATTAAATGAAATGTTTGTGCTTATGCCTGCAAGTGCAGCACCCCTTTGTTTTTAAGATACCTTCTGTTGAAGGTTGAACGTATAGTACAGGATGTTCTGTGGTGTGCTTCTGGTCGCGTACATGCTTCTGACGCGTCTCAGTTCCGTGGTGGGAGGGGACCCGTCTGCACTCAGTTCCTGCACATGTCCAGTTTTCCTTCCAAAAGAAACCAGAGCATATAAACAGAGAGGAAGCTGGAGATGCGATGTGGAGCAGCTCTTGAAGCAGATGGCTGGGAGAAGAGGGCGGCTGTGTGCGCTGCACTGTGCGTCTTCCCTGCAGTTGGGTGCACTGTGAAATGTTACTGCAGCACAGCATAGACCTGGTGAGAAAGAAGGAACTTGTTAGGATGCAAGATGTTGAAATACGCAGAGAAGAAAGCAGAAAACTGACTCCTGACCGTTCCCTGAAAACTTAGATGGGATACCGAGTGCTGTCAAGGAATGTGCTGCCCAGTAAAGACAAGAGATACGTAAAGGCTGAGCCTGTGTGCATGTTTCTTTCCAGGAACTGCCACTGAGTCTTTCATTTAGGAGTATCTAAAATTAAGCTGCATCTTCAATCCCATACTGTCTGATGGCAACAGAGGAAGGAGGCAGTTTTAAGATCCCGTAGGAAAAGGACTTGCTTCCTCCTTTTGAAGTCCGCAATAGGCAGACTAATTACTGCCTACTAAGGGGAGCAGTGTGGAAGGGTACTTTGATGTACAAGAATCTTACCCTTCTTTTGTTGTCTTTGTCTTCCATACTGTGTAGCTTCACATGAGTCTGTATATAACCAAGGAGAGCTGTTACTGATCTATATTTAAAATTATTATTCCTTTTTTATTGTAATAATAGCATCTTGTTTTAAGGCTGGCTGGGCAGTCTTTAATCTGAAGCATTTTACATGGTTTTGGGTGGTAAGCACTTCATCAAAATCCGTCTAGCAAATTGTTCTAGCAGAAGAGTTAATTTTTTTTATTTATTTTAATGATGGTGTTGAAATAATGCAAAGCTGTAATAATCCAATGAAACATTCGGTCAGGCTGCATCATCTATAGGGTTTGGTATGCCTGGTATTTGTATAGGACCTCAGTATACTACCAGGCTGCAGAAGCAAACTGTTGTTCAGAGAAGTTTAGAAGAAAGAAACAATGGGAATACACGGTTCTCTTGAATTTGTATTTAGCCATGTTGCCCTTAATGCTGCCAATTCCCACAAACCCATGCTATTTTCCTTTGAAGCAAGCTATGGATAACATCTAATTCAAGTTTATTAAAACTTCATACTAATACTAGACTATGCTACTTAATTATAGGTAGCGTAAAGACTTGCTGATTTTTCTTTAATCAAAGTATAAATAGTCCTGTCTACAGCCATATTAAATTTAAGCTTGGATGACAAACATCTTGGTATGTGAAAGCTTACTACTTAACAGCAAAGATGTTTCTTTGTGGGAAGGCTGTGTTTATATTGGGGGTGCAGTTTGAATTTCATGTGAACTGAATTTGAGGGTTCATCTTTTTTTTTTTTTTTTTTTTNNNNTTTTTTTTTTTTTTTTTTCTCCCCATAGAGTAGATGGGCCAGTGTAAATGGGACTGATTTGATGCATACCTGAATGTCTATTCAATGTCATTATCTTTTTAATGACTGCAGAAACCAAGCTTGCTGAGTTTTCTTCCATGTTCTAGTGCAACTGTAGATTTTGAAATAATTCTTTAAATGTTACCGCTTAGAATTACCAATGCATATTCTTCTGCCAGTTGTTTTTGTTCTCGTTCTTTTAGTAAATGACTCATTCTGCTGCTTTGCTTTAGTTTCTGGACTTTCTCTTTTGTTTTTCTTCGAGTCTAGATGATGAATGGTAGCAAAACTTAATGTATTAAATGTCAAGAACACATTTCAAGAAAGTGCTACCTTTGTGAAGAAAAAGCCTCGCTATTCTCAGAACGGCAAAATTTTTGAACTGTTGATTAGACATGGAAAAAATCTGCATGGTAATTCCAGTTCTTTTGGACCATATGGCCAACTTCTAGCTAGATATTTTTTACCATGGAATAGGAAGTTCACTTCCTATGTTTAATCTGAAAAGGCTTTGACAACATTATGATTTTTACACATGCTTACTTATTCTGGATGGAATTTCAGTAACTTACGTAATTTCAGTAACAGGAACACTGAAGCTGAGAAACCTAATTTTCAAATCTGAGAAGCAGGAGAATAGTTAATGTGAATGTTGTAGCTTAAAATTTACTTATGTATGAAGGCTTTAGGCTGTAAAGATGGAATTAGAAGTTTAGGCAACCCACTATATATATGCTACAATTAATGGCAACCTCAGTATGAAAAATACTTTCATGAAATAAACAATCTTCTGATTTATTTTCTGATTGGTACTTTTTTTTCATTGAATTACTTCACTTTACCAAATTTGGGTGTGTGTATAATTGTTGCCCTCTAGTGGTTGCAACTGAGTTTTAAATAGTAAAAAGAAAAGACATTTTCGTGCTTACGTAGGGAATAGATGATTCTTACTTGCAAACTAGCTTTTTTTTTTAGTTGTTGGTCTGTGGGAGTGCATGCTGCTTCCTTGACAAATGAATAACACCAGGATTTTACAAAGAAAAAACATAATATTACTGTTATGTAAATTGATAGCAGGGGATACTGACCATAGTTATTATGGTGTAATTTAAAAAAAAAAAACAAAACCACAAAACTTGATGGATTTATTGTATAACTTAATTATTTTCTTATCTTAAGAGATTATAATTTGGGCCTTATTGGTATGTTAGTTGCAGTGTTTGAGGATGTGCCTTTGGCTACCCTACAGGAAGAGTATAGTGGCACTTGTAACCTTTTGATGAGGCTTTCGGTTCAACTTTCAGAAAAGTGGATTTAAAAAAAAAAAAAAAAAAAAGTGTAAAGGCCTTCTACACTAATTTGGCCTTGTGTGATTCTGTTCTGTTCAGCAGCTTTTCTTGGTAGGCAGGATGATTTTTTTTTGCTTTATAGGTTCTCTACAACTGCCTTTTTTTTTTTTTTTTAATTTAGTTTAAAGTATCATGACAGAATTAATGAGAAAAATCACTTGATAGCCCTTTGTTCATAGATAAATAATATATAAAGCCACTACACTGAGCGGGACGAGTTCCCTGAATTGGTAGCTGCATGGAAAAGCTTGTTAGTCAGCGACCAGACATCTTTCTATAATTTCGTATGCTTTTCAGGGTTGAAACTATCTATACCCTCCCCACCCGCCTTTTTTTTTTTCTAAATCTCTCTGGAGCAAAAAATTATCACGCTTATCTGAACTGCTTTTTTTAAAAAAAAAAAAAAGAGGGAGATGGCAGGGGGGAAGTGGAAATATTTTTTTTCTGATGATGATGTTGAAGTACAAAAAACTACCTGAGTAAATACATGTACATAGCATCAGCAACTTGGTATCAGTGGTCTTAGGGGATGAACTGTGAAAAAATCCACTGTATGTTTCTAGCAATTAAAAATGCATGTCATGTTGTGAAGAACTGTATTATATTGTGTTTTGACTCTTGGATACTATCATCTGAGATCTGCATATAGACGTCTCTGGTTTTCGTACCCTGAAGGATCTGCTGTTTGAAAAATTACTTGATGGCTGTTTAAAGAATTAAAACATCTGTCTTCCCATTCCCATATGAGATTTATGATGGGGGATATTTCTTCTTTGATGACAATCTAGAACTACTGGTGCTAGAAGGAGGTTCTTTTTGTACTTTGAAAAAATGTTTTCTTTGCTTTAGAAGGAAATATGGTGCATTTAGTCCAAAAAGCTGCAAGACTTGATAATGTATTTCTGATAGGTGTGGACCACTTCTCTCTCTGGCTTTGCAGCTGCAAGGCTGAGATCACCAGCAGTACTTTGCAGTTCCCTTCCCCGTGTTCCTGGTGCCCACTGGAAGGCTGGTCATGTGCACTTAGCACGTGTTCTAAGCACTTTCTTTTATTGACAAAGATTTTTAAAAGGCAGTCAGGTTTTTTTTACCTTGTCTGAAGAATAAAAGTCACGAGCACAGTGTTATCAGTGCGATATCCTTGATGACTTTGTGAAAGAGATGGAAAATAACTAGAAAAAAGACATTGAAAGGCTTTGTGTGGAAAGCTGTACTGGAATAATTAGCTTGGTAAGTTTTGCCACGTTAGCAAACCTTTTAATCTGTAAACCTAAGGTACCATGTGTGTGATTTTTGCCCTCGACTAAGACCAGTATAAATCATGAGTCACTATGTTTGAAACTGTAATTACCGTATTCCTGAACATCTTGCTGGTGCTCTGCCTGCTCCTGTCTGCCGGGGCTGGTCTGACAGTCCGAAACCAGGAGGCTGCAATGCCTGCCTCCTTGCAGCAGGGCACGGCTGGACAGATGGCTGGCTAATACTCCCTAAGATCACCTATCAAAAATCAGCTTGTACCATCTATCACATTACTGGCAGACTCGCCTCAGTATGTGGATGCATGCTCTAGGTATTTCTTTCCTTAAGCTTAAAAAATATTTAATGTTTTTTATTGTCTAATCACTGATCTCAAAGGAACACCAGAATAATCTGCCTTTTGTTCCTGAGTACTGGCTTTCAATTACTGCTTGCTGTGGAAGTCTTGACCCAGGAGTGAGTTGCAAATAAATACAGCCTCCTCCGAGACTATTTTCACTCTCACTTTGTTGGAGGTATGACTTGGCAGTGCCTTGAGTACAAATAAACTCCCAGTTGTCAAATTTCTTCTCTGTTCTGGAAAATGAATTTTCCGTCTTTGGATGGAGCCGCACCCTTCTCTGACAGTGTTTTGTTTCCAGTTAATTACATTTGCTTTCTGTATGGAATGGTGAAGTTCAAAACACAGAATGAAAATAAATTTAATTTGGTACTTTAAAAAAAAAAAAAAAAGGAAAACAAAAGTTTTGGTCCTTACTTGACCCAGAGAAGTTTTCAGAAAAACATGCAGGAGCAAAGTGCTCCGGTGACTCCCCTGTTTTCAGTGTGAGGATCTGAACTCACCACAGTGTATTATGGAAGTAGTTGTGTTTTGGACCTGTTACAAAAATACCTGGTTTGACATGATTAAAATTAGTGCAGTGTTGTTTGTGCTTAGGCAGTTGTTTTGGGTTAGAATTTGCACTTCTGCATCTTCATTGGCTGCATTGGATTTATATCACCATAGTTTAATTCTAAACTATAGTTTAGAAATGTGCCAAACATTTGCTTTCTGAAAACTGTCACGGTAATAAATAGTTCAGGAGCAGATGATGTCAGCAAGTAAGAAATCTTTGCTTTATGTAAAGGAGAGATGAATTAACTAGGTCTGCTCAGGCATTTGCAACAAACACTGCAGTCACATTAGAAAACTCTTTTCAGATGGAATCTGTCGCTTGCTAAAAGGAAGGGAGACAACTTCTTCGTAAGTTCCTCAGGGTTTAAAAGAAGTTTTTATATAGTGCTATTGTGAAAAGTGCTTTCCAAACCATACTCCCATTTGGAAGTGTTTGTGAAATCTGATGTTTTTTTTCTTTATCTGGATGTGTGATCACAGGGAGTTTTCCCTGTCATAAAACAGCAGTAATATGGAATTAATTGTAGATAAACACAACAGTATCTTATGTGGAAGGAGTAAGAATGAGGAAAGGTTGAAATAGTTGCTGCAAATTCTCCCTTTATTCTCTATACAGTTAAAAAGTGAACACGTGAGAAGAGATTTTTCTTTGCAAGGAGTAGAGGAGCTTTGATGTAATGATTAACTAAAGGGAGAAACTCAGCAGTGTGTGGCAAGATAGTTTTGCAGCTTTTGCAGTACCGCACCGACCTCCGAATGCCTGGGATTGTGGTTGAGAGTTTGAGTTTCTTGATAAACTAACTAGCTGCCTCATACTTTTTGCTTTTATAAAGTAGATTTTCTCTTCTGGCTCTTCATCTGGTGAAGTATCGGGTAATCTTGTTGGCTTCTGTTGTGTTTTTTTCCATTTTGCTTGCAAATGAAAAATATAATTGCTGATAGAAATGTAATTAAATTTCTAAAGGAAAATTTCAATTTCAGTTAATTTTTTTGTATATCAGTTACCTAGTTAGTTCAGGATTTTCGAGAAAGCAGAAACAATGGATAATGTTAGTGTTGAATTTCTTGTTCTAATTATTTGCTCTGCCAGATCCTGATAATATTTCAAGATTTCCTTTTTTTTTTTAAGCATTTCTATTCACCTTCTGCTTTTTCTATCAATTCTGCCTATCCTCCGATGTTTTGCCACTAAAACAATTCAGCATCTCTTTTAGCAGGTGTTTGTGCAAAGTTTTAATAATGTCAGCCTCTTTAAATTTTAAGACTTGAAGAAATTTATGCCTTACCTCTGGTCTTAAATTGGAGCAAAGCTATGTCCAAACATGACAAACCTCCCTTTTGTTATACTTTTCAGTGCTTTTTTCACTTGTCAGAGACAAGACCACAGTAGTTTTGTTTTTTTTTTTCATTTGTTCTCAAGCACACTTATTATGAAGTTGGTCAGAGAAAGTAAATGTCAAGTGTAATCACTTCCTCTTGATCATGAATTTAAATAATAAATAATTTAGTTCTCTGAATAGTTTTAGCATTTTTCCCTAGTGCAGAATTTTAGTACAGGTGCTTTTGCCACATGAAGGTAAGAGAAACTGCACTGATAAATTGCAAACTTTTAGGAATGTACATTTGAAAAGAAGTTGGTTTTATATGGTTACCTGTTCTTTGCAGAGCTAATAATTCTTTGCTTATTTTATCTGGACACACGCTTCCTACAAATACTGTCTTCAGGACTGCGTACACTTCAAGATAATGTTTACTTTTATTATTGCAAAGTTTAAATATTTCATGTTGCCAGAATTCCATTAAATTTATTACAGCAAACAATAGTATTTAGCTTTTAGTCTAGTTTTGGAGGAAAGTATTCATGCAAGGGCATCAGGTTTGATGAATATTTCTGCAATATTTTACACTTAGAACTTCTTGTGTTATTTTATGTGGTTATCCTGAAGAGGTCTGGATTTCTGGGTAATGACCTATTAAGTCTTTTTGCTTCTTATTTATTTTAAAGCCATATTGAGTTGCAGTTTATTTCCATAATTGATTTGTATAGAGAACACAGTAGCATTAAGAGGAATGTCAGAAAGTCACCTCGTCTGTATGTTTTCCCCAGGGTAAGTCTTTGCTATGGTGATAGAAGTTGATGTAAATTATACAAAGTAATCGCTGGTATCACACTGATAAATGATACATAGCCACATTAAATGTCTTGTGTAATAAGAGAATAAGCTTTGTTAATGAAGTAGAGCTGAACAACTTCTTACTTGGCAACAAGTACAATATCCTTCTGGAAAACCTGTTTTTATCCTTTACTGTTTGCATGAGTCCATACCACTAGTCAGGTTTTTAATAGGGAGCTACAGGAAATTTTTTTTCGAAGTATCTGTACGTTGTATAAGATAGTCATCTATGACAGCAGTAATGCAAAATAAATCTCTTCGTTATATTGCTTTTGTATTCTAATGAGTTAATTTGAGCATCTGAGGACCATGTGAGTAACCATTTCTCAGGACTGCACTTTATTGTTCATTTATTTTAGCTTAGCACTCAAAAGAGCAGTATAACTTGAAATATCTCAGCATCTTCAGACTGGTATGTAGACTGAAAATTCAAAATTTTTTTTTTTTTCCTCAAGAAAATTGTGTAAAATTAGTAGTGAGCTGGAAAATGTTTGGTAGGAAACTTTTCTGCCTCTTCTGTTTTCAGAATGGAAGTGCGTCTCCTTTTCTAAGGCTGTTAATGTCCTTAATCTATTTTGTGATTTACTTACAAAAGGAGGTTTTCAAACATGACATATGTGAAGTGACAGACTTTAAGATTCAGCTGTGAAGAGAATTAACTGAAATTTTTTCTAGTTGTCCTAAAACCATCCAGCATTTGTAGCAGAAGGCTGATTTCTGGGAATTCTTGTGAACTGTGAGGACAAAAGTGAAGTAAAAGAGGTATTTGAAAGAGTAGTAATTAGTAACTATGGTGACAGATGTCTTATTCTGTAGCAAGTCAGTCAGCTATATATAAATCAAATTACTTGTAAATTAGAACTATTTCTCTAGATCTCATCTTTTTAAAAATAGCCTTTTGCATCAAAACTAGTGACATTGATGTAGAGAGAGATCTATTTTTGCATAGTGTTCTCACATTTTTTGGTTAAAAAAAATTATCTTGAGCTTTTTCTGGAGTATCTTGTCATCTTGTTCCTTTTGACTGCGTGCATTTCTGGATTATTTGCATAATCTGTGGACAGAGCAGTGTTCGTGAGTAACTTTTACATTTTTGAACTACTGTATTCCACATCTTCTGGTTACCACAGAAAACCTTATTCAGTAAGAAGAATGAATATTGTGCATTGTGCCTACGATTGCTTCAGGTCACGTCCTTCAACATCAATCTTCTATGTTTATTACAGAATTTTGAGGTATGAAGTGTTACTGTGTAGTAGATTATGTTCTGGGCTCATTCTTCTGTGATGGGCTGCTTTACAGTTACAGAATGTGATTATTGGGGGGGCGTTAAATTCACAACTGTGAAACTGGATTATAAATTGTTTCTGAAAATAGTTTGTGAGGTTAATAGAGTGCCACCAGTTCTGCCAGAGGAGTGTGAGGGGTCAGATAGGTTAGCAAGGGTAATCAGCCTTTCTGATGATGTTTCTGTTCTTGTTGGTTGGTCCAGATTTAAAAAAAAAAAAAAGACAGGAGTTGAGCACCTTTTGTGCAAAGTTTTGGATGAGTGCACAACCATCGGGTAAAAGCACTGTTCTCAGTATAAATTGTCACTTTAGTGTTGGTATCCTGTCATGGTCTCATATAAAAGAACATTTTCCATATAAACTTACCATCATACTTCTGTCTCTTTTCCAGAAGTTATGTTGTTCTAGGTGTTTTGAGTGTTGATAGTTCCTTTTAGAGCTAAAGTAAATAAAAGAAACCTGAAAGTGGGTTAATGACAGGCATACAGTTCTGTACTGACCGGTGGGATGTTTCAGGTTCCAGTAACTGTAATGAAGTTTGTTCACTTATTTTATGAAAGCAAATATGATGCAGGCTTTCATTGTTTTCCAAATTTTCCCCCAAATTCAGAGAGCTATCTCGTAATACAGATGACTCCAAATTATATGTACTTTGCAGTCTTAAGATTCTGACATACAGTGATTGCCTGAAACCAGATGGTTGATGTTGTAAATGCAGCCTGCTCTCTGCCATTCTCTTCTTGAATGCTGCTGCAGTGGGAGGTATGAGTATACGGCTTAGGAACCAGCTCCTAAACTATGCTGCTTTTTGGCCCAGATCTTTGTTATCTACCAGCCAAATTAAGCAAACTGAAAATAGTAGCAATTCTGAAACTGCTTTATGTTGTTCAACTGTCCCTGCCATCAAGCCAATTTTGCTGCATTCCGTGATGGGGAGGGAGCAGATAATTAGGACGATGGTGGGTTCAGCTGCCTCGTTTCTTCCATCCATTGCCACTTGCGAGTTGAAGACCTCAGTCTTGAATGGTATAGTGACTGTGAAAGATGTGTGGGACTGGTTTGGAGTTGTAATTATGCGTTGCTGCCTACAGCAAACTTTTGGAGATAAACAGTAGAGGTATTATTCCTCAGTCTTTTATTTATATCCACAAGATTTAAATTGTGACTGTAAATTCCTGTTTTAAACTGGAGAACTTGGATTGTGATTTAGTTTGAGGTCCTGAACATTTAGCTATCTTCTGTCAATCTTTTTTATATGAATTACTCTGAAAAATGCAACAGTATAACTTGAGAATTTTATTTGATAATAAATAGCCCAAACTATTTACATAAAACGCTTTTAAGCTCCACATCGATTATTCTAAAACTGAATAATTAAAAAGTATTGTTTAGTCTGTTTAATAGCATTTCTGTTAATAATGACTATTTCCTAATATAAATTAAAAAATCCTTGTCAAGTAAATGTTTGGCATCCTGTTTCTGAATTTTCCTGATCTAAAGTAGATTACGTGGATAACTGGGTTGAAGAATAGTATAGAGTTACTGCCTATAGTAACCTTGAGTCCTGAGCTTTTCATCTTCAGACAAGTAAGTTGCAACTACTAGCGATCATGGGTTTTTAGTACTGGCTTAGAAAATAAATTCTTTTGCCTAATGGGCCTGACAGGTAAGAGGTGGTATTAACTCTGCAGATGTGCTGTCACGTGTGGGTGGGTTGGTTTTTTTTGGAGTGCTTTCAGGATACCATTATTTAAAATTCTGGTAAGTGTACACTCACCAGATAAAATAAGAATTGTGACAGAGTAGGTCAGAAGGAAGGTCTGTACTGAAACGTTAGCAGGTACAATGCATCTGGAAATGTTTGCTCTGTGTTGTTGGGAAAGGTGACCTTTTGATACCAAGGAAAACACTAAAGTAACTTCAGGTTGTAGGTAGACGTATGTTTTGAGCACAGCTGGAGCTGTTAGTGCATCTCCAAATATACCTAAGGTGTTTCCTCCTCCCTTGCCTCTCTGCTTCCTTGCTCCATCACAAACTGTGTGCCCATTTCAGGCAAAGGCGGCTGAGTTAGCTCAAACAAAAGCTAAGCTGAATGACAGGGCCTGTAGTGAATTGGAAAGCACTTGAACTATCAGGGCATGGCAAACAGCAGAGGGTTTAATACTTAGAGCACTTCAGCTACATCCAGAAGAGGTTGTCTGTTTATACCCAGGCTGAGTTATGCAGGCACAAAGCTGCTTTTACTGCTACAGTTTATTTTGCTTGACAACAGGTATGAACAACCAGCAGGGTTGTCCTGGCAGTACAATCAACAGATCTTGAAGGTGTAAACAGACACAAACCCACGAACCACTTGGTCAGCAGAAGAGCACATTCCCTGCTGTCCTGTCCCTCCTGCCCCTTGGACCTGCTGGCAGATCTGGAATTATGGCACTGAATTCCTGGGGGTGCTTGAGGACTTCAACCTTTTTCATCAGAATAGGTGGATTTAGATTAGGCTTCCATCCTAGTTGAAAACTTAGAGTGAGTATTTTTGTCCAGTGTTGTATCAAAGAAGGTTCCTTTTTTTTTTTTTTTTGTTTAATGAATGGAAAGAATGGTTAAATTGATTTTCAGAACAGGCTACCGACAACTAAAAAGCAACTTGTGCTTCTCTCGGGGCACCTTCAATGCTTACGGTCCCTGAATAGCCTGCTGCTTCTCCTTCAGACAATCTGCCTGGAAAATCCTTCTCTTCGGTTGGTCGCTTTTAGTTTCACAGCAAGTGCCTGCCTCAGGTAGCTGGAATGTCTTAAAAAAGAGATTTGCTAAGAACTCAGTAGTTAATGCACTAGTTTTGTTTCCAAGTTGTTTAAGGAGCTGGAGTTCAGTGAGCAAAGAGCTATTAGATCCATGTGTTTAACAAATATAAAACTAAATAGAAAAGCAGTTTTGCTTGATGTACCCCGCCCTGTGAATTATGCTTGCTTATGGAGAAAAATACTTCTACTTCCTTGATAGGTGGGTGGAGTTAGTCGAGTGAGAGGAAAGGAATTTAGGATGTGTCTAAGCAGACCAGAATGAGGAACTTGATCAATTGAATCTGGAGATAATTTAGCATTTGAACTCCTGTCATCTATCTTACAGCCAAAGGAGCGACCTGGAATTCATTGTGGTTTGCACAGTGTACTCTGTTAGCAGAAATGCTGTTCCCAAATTCAGAAAATACTCAGTGTTAATATTTTATGGAATATAAAGTGATCTACTAATTGTTCGGGAGAAGAAAATTTTGGCTGCAGTGTGATAAATGTTGGCCATATTGGTTTGACCCCTTATATATTGTTTTAAGATCCTCGTGCACAATTCAGATTGTGCAAAAACAACATGCTTCACCTCATAGTAGAATACTCAGTATGAAACAAACACAGTTGTGTTATTTGTATCAATTTTGCACTGAAGTATCACTAGAAGGTGAGTATTCCAGTTTTTAGATCTTCTGTTCCTTGCTGCGTTGGAGTATTGGCTTTAGTACTCCGGGGATGCGTTTATAATACCAGCATTAGCTGTTCAATGGTTGATCATTTGTTTGCAGCATGGGTGGAGGGAAGAACCTGTCATTTTTAGCTGCAGCTTTTTATGGTCTTACTGCTCTAGCTGACAGCCTTGCTGCCCATTTGTGGTAGTAAATACAGCAAAAATGAATGTCGTCTCCTTTGCATCGGAATTTGACATTTAAATCTTTCTGGACTAAATTAATGCCTTAAAGTCTGTAAAAGAGGACTCTGAAGCAAGTTGGAGTCGTGTAGACTCCTTTCACACAGGAAATAACAGGGATGAGGAAAACAAGGGTAACCTAGGAGGTCATGAAACTGGGAGACTCTTTCTATGTCATTAGTCTAGGCAGTGAAAGTGTATTGAATGAGTAAGGTTTATTAACAGTTGATTTTTCTGTAGAAGAGGCAATGGTCTACATTTTGGTTCTTATTATTTACTTAATAATTTAGCTTTGGAATAAGGATGATGTGCAAGTGTATGCTGTGGTCTGTGTCTGCATTTTTAGATATAGAGTTCACTCCTTTTCATGGAGTGAACCTGACATCTGTGTAGACAAATTGCCTCCGTTCTTCAGTCATTCTCCTCTCTGTAATTCTCAGTGTAATTGTCCTGAACAGAAGTTTGAAGTTGACGGAGTAGCAGTGACGTACTCTTAAAATGGAGAAGGATGGCTTCATGTAGTGATTGCAAATGTTCTGTGAGTCTGTCTTGATCGCCATTCTTTGTTTACTGCCTTACTGCATTACTGGTGTATTTCCATTCTGGAAGAGACTTGAGGTCTTTCTGTTCATTGTATTGTACTTGGGGTAGTTAGGTCATAAGAGTTTTTGGAAAAACTCTTACTTGAATGATGAAGTACTCATTAATAGAGCAATTACTGTTAAACACTGATTTTTTTTTTTTTTTTTTGTCCTGTATGGGAAGCCCTTATTCTCCACCTTTACCTTCTGCTTTGTAACGAACAGCTGTGCAACAGAAATCTCTCTTATCTTTGGCTTTTGCATGTGTGTGATTGATTATTATACAGTGCCGTTTTTTGAGATTTTAATCTTGTTCTGAGAAAGCTAAAATATTAAACTAACAAGTTAATTAAGAGTTCATTTTTGATGATTTATTTGGCTACACTTTAGGCTAATTCTGGAACTTCATGTTAAATTTCTAGGTTGATCCTTAGTGAAATAATGCAGTGTATTGAGAGAAATGCTGTATGTAGTCAAAATGAAGATGCAAAAAGGGAGTGCTAAAAGCAAGTCTTGTAGTAAGAGATTAAAAGCACATCGGTTGTTTGTTCTACCCTTGTCTTGTGCTGTAATTAAATTCAAGTAATTAAATCATTGAAAAAGTGCACTGCTTTCTTTCAAGATTTTCTGTGCATCTGTGAGCCCATCCTTTGTCTTCTGAGATCCTTCAGAAGTGTCTCATTCTATAGCAGAAGTGCATATGGCTTAGAACCACCACCCCACCGAAACCAGCACTTCCAGACTTTCTCACTTTTCTAAGTAAGGAGTTATCTTCAGCCTGCCTCTTGGAAATAGTCTGTTAGAGTAGTAACCGTTAAGTAGAGTGATTGCTTTTTTTGGTTTGGTTTTATTTCTTTGAAGAAAAGTCTCCTACATTTCGTATGTAAAGCTGGAATCTGGCCTTCTGGGCAGATCTTGTAGCAATTTTCTAACTTCCTAATATCAGCTAGAATTCATACATTGTATGTGCATATATGTCATGTATTGTTGTAATCCGAGATGTCTATGGAAGATTTTTTTCTATTTCAGTAATTGGAAAATACTAGGAATTTTTTTTTTTACGAGGGGGGGAAAGCACAGTGGTATCTATCTAACTGCATGAAAGCAAACTGTATACTGTGATGTAGCAAGTTGTTGGTACTCTTTTGAGTCATTGACCTAGAAAGCAATGGAACTTAAATGGAATAAGATTTTTATGCAACACAGGTCAAAGCAAAGGACTTTCTTCAGTTTGCAGAACTGAACAGCAACTTGAAATATGATCAATGCTACATAATTCCTTGTAAAGCATTGTGAAAACAAAAATCTTTTTTTTTGGAACTTCCTTAACACAGTTTCTAAATAATATGGGCAGTCCTGGAGAAATTTGAGTGTACAGATGAACTGCAAGTTTTACTTTAAAATAAAGTCTCCTTAAATTTTCTGGAAACAGCTTGATAGGATGTCCACAGTTAACTGAGTTTATTAATGAGGTATAAATGAGAGAGGATGTAAATGATCATAAAAACATTTCTTCCTCAGTCATTTATGTGGGCTGGAATTTTTTTTGTCTGACAAGGAGTTATAATACTGGAGAGTAGGTTTTTTAAGTAACTGTATGTTGCCTTTTGTTTTAAGAAGGAGAGAAAACTACCGCTTGAACCATAGGTATAGTCTGAGTTAAGGATTCGATAATTCTTTAAGTCCTCAAAAGTTAAGGTGTTTCCAATGTTCATGATCTACCCTCGCCTTTCTAAATTGCACTAGTCCTTAATGTAAGGCACGAAAGGGCCGAGCCTTTAGTTTGATCTGAAAAGAGGCGTGAATTACAAAGCAGGTATAATTAGGTCAGTGTATACTGCCCTTCTTTCTGGCACTGCCGGCTTACGCACCTCCTCATATAACTCGCTCAGCTCTCCGAACTGCTTCGCTGTGGCTAAACAAATGCTTGAGCGCAACTGAAGAGGTGGCGGTGTAACTCGGTAACGAGCAATGGGAAAGCGAAATGTTTACAGTTACTCTTTAAGCTGGCATTACTGCTGAAGTTTGTCAGTTTGGACTGAAAATCAGGGAGAACAGATCCTGCTGGTTTCACAGAAGGCACTGTATTACATACCTGCTGCGTAAAAGGCATTTTGGGAATTGGAGAACCCGCCTAGTATATGGCATATTTAATATTGTGCTAAATACCAGTATACTTCCATAAATACTAGTTAATGTATACAAGCGTGTGTTTCAGGGCTTTTGCTTGTTTTTGTTTCATAAAGAGAACTTTTAGCAATGTTACAAAAGCGATGGAGGAATGACCTTTGAGAAGGACCATGACAACTAGTGAAAACTAGCGTGGAAATGACATTTGAATTTGCTGTGTGAAAGGGACCAGTGCTATTGGTTGCTGAGGAATTGCTGCATTAAAGACAAGGTGGCTGAAACCTTTTTCCTAAGTGTTGAAGTCAGCATTTCTACTTAGGCATCAGCTTATTAACATATTGCTAGTATTACTTATTTCTTCACTAGTTGCAGGAAGCAGAGTATTTTAATCCTGTTTGTAAAGATTTCAAGACATTTAAATAGCATCACTTTTCTAAAATTTACATAATGAAATTCAGTAACATGCACTTAAATGGACGTCAGTTTGATAATACTAAATCTAATGTGTATTTCTTGTAGCCATTTATTTTCACTTTTTTTTCCACTTTGAATTTTGAGAGTCCGCTGGTATTTTGTAGGTTATGTGTTGCTGGTGCTTTGTTGCACTTCCTTTCCTGTGGTAACTCTTCTGTATTTCTCTGTGCTATATTGTCTATGCCCCATCTGTTGGTTCTGCAGAAATGTATTTACAAGGGGCGGTGGTGAATAAAAAATTTAGAGGAATAAAAGGCAGGTGTTATGAATAGGAAAGAAAAGGGTGGGGAAAAACAAATAAATATGTTTGTTTCTCCTTGCTTGTGACTCACTTTTTCATGACAGAAGGATTTTCAAATGGAGGAGAACACTAATTGAAAACAAACAGGAAGTAAAAATAATTATCTCTGCACCGAACCATAAGAGGGTTGAATACTTTCAGATTAGTAAATTAGTGAGCTAATTAATTTGATTGGTTTTAAACTTATAACTGTTATAAAAGCTATATAGCTATTATATTTAATATTTAATAATATATACAGAGTACTATTTAGAGTGGGTAGGTCTGATTGTTAGTGCAATAAATACAACTGATATTTCTTGATCTGTCCATAATTTATGTTTACCTTCATTTTTATGAACATATGACTAATTGATTTTTTCTTTCCCTTTTTTTTTTTCAGTTTAAGATCAAAGCCTATCTTTCATGCGCTGCTTTTCATTTTGTCATTACCTACATCCAGTTAAGCTTTCCTGTTTTGGCATTCACCTTGACTGCTGTATCCTAACCCATCTTCTGGGCCCAGTGGCATTTAAGCGCTCAAGTTAGGGGCACTGCTTTATGCCACTCAGGACAAGCATATGTATCATGCACGTGGTATCGTTTCCAAGATGAGATCTGAAGTCTACTCGTGCTGATTTCTCCATTTTAAACCCACTTTTTCCTCCAATATTTTTTGGGGTGCTATATATATATCACTTTTTTTTTTGAGGAGTATGATAAGAGACAAATAAAAGCATGCATTTTTTTCACTGAATCCTGAAAAAAAATCTTCAGTTGCTTTTATAGGTAAAACATTGGGAATACCTTCATTCCTGAAGGAAACACTTGTTCCCCAGCCTTATACTTGTTTTGGGACTTGATGAGATTACTTACAAGTGCAGGAAGTTAGTGACTTCTTAACATCCCATAAGCATCCTTTAATAACTGTTGTCATCTTGAACTACTGAGAGGGGCTCACTTAGCAGAGTTACACCTGGCTGTTTAATAACATTCCAGTCCCCTTTTTCATGCTGTCTGCTGATCATATCTTAGCCAGTGACACTGGTCCTCTGCCAGGTGACTCACTTGCTAGGTAACCTTTCCTCAGATGCAGCAGTTCCTCTGGCTAGAAGTCTTGTGTCATAAGCCATTTAGGATTCAGTAAGTTGCTATTAAAATTTAATTAACTCTACAGATGGATATTTGCAAAGGTACTTGATGATGCAGCAATCTTAAGATTAACATAATAGTGTGAACTACTATCCCTGAGATGTAAAAGCATCCTAATTTTGTTTTCCGTAGTTTCACTAAGGTGTTATTACAGTTCCTGAATTCTGCGGTCTTCCAAATCTTTTCCTTTCACCTTCAGTGCTAGTCTTCCTTCCAGCACATTTGTATCATGGAACACTGGCATCATAACCGTATGCAGTTAGAATCATCATGTATTGACTAACATAAATTCTTATGTATGTGTGGCAAAAAAGTGCTGCTAACAATATCTGATCGTTTCCGTGAAGGCAGTGGGTTAAGTATATAGTTCATATCAATTATTTGCATAGTGTATGTGCTAGAATTCAATTGTATGTTAAACAACTAAAAATGGAATAGAAGTATTTGTTGATAATGTAGAAGTATTACATCCTGAGGAGAATAACTTGAGCTTAATGCATTAGTTTTCTTCTACATTGGGTGTCAAGCTATACTTTAAAGCAAATAAAATTTTACCGGAGCTTCAGTTTCATCATACTTGCTTTGTTTTTCCTATTCCTAACTTACTATTCTTTTTGCTTGTTTTTACAGTTCTATCTTCAAGACACTAAAAGTAGTAATGGTACCTTTATTAATAGTCAGAGACTGAGTAGAGGATCTGAGGAGAGCCCACCATGTGAGATTATGTCAGGTGACATCATCCAGTTTGGTGTAGATGTGACGGAGAACACGCGGAAAGGTAAGGGTATGGATCTTTTTTTTTTTCCCGAGTATACTCGTTTAGAACATCTTACTGCAGTGTAATCTTTAAGAGTAAGTGGTATTCCTGTTGTAAGAAAAAAATTTTTTTTTCTGTTTTTTTTCTCTTCCTTTGTGCTGGCGGTGGGTCTTGTGGCCACAGGGTTAACTGGATCAAGAAACTGATTTGCTGAGAACACTGAGTATGTCCCCCCTCCCACCCTACCAACTAGATTTTCAGTTGGCTTGCTTTCCCGGACCACCTTCTTGCGTGGCTGTAGGGGTGCTAGTGTTTTTGAATAGGTAATGGAAATGCAGATCTAGAAAAAGGAGGCTCAGCTGGGACCATGTGTTTAGCTATTGCCTCACCTAAATTGACTTACAGAAATTTTAAAACTGCAGTGTGAGCGTGTGTGCATGGGGCTGTGTGCATAAGGTGTTTTGTTTGTTGTTTTGTTGCTAGCTTTCTTTGAAGCATATGAACCCTAAAGTTTCAGCTAATAATGTGGCAGGAGTATGAAACTAATTTTATTGATGAAGTACTAAGCAAAGGTGTGGAACAGACTAATTTAATTCTTGTCAAGATATCTAGTTACTTACTTTTTCTTTCTATGACTGGTACTGCTTTTGGTTTCTGCAGGTGCTATAAAATGAGAATAGAAAAAATTTGCTAGCTGAAAAATGAGGTGACAGGGTTTTTTGTTCAGTCTGGTTTTCTTGCTGTCCTCTTCCCAGTATGCGCATTCAGGTCTTGTATTATGATAAAAGCTATATGTCTTTGTTAATCAATTAAAAATGCAGCCTCATTCTTTTGCATGTACAGTGTTTCAGGAGCCATTTGTGTTTCTAAAGGCTGGTCTGTGTGTGAATAATTAGATGGTAATCAGTAGATGGTAATCAATATCGTCAAGACTTTTAAGTTACGTGATGGGTCCACTACTGTCACGGACATCAATGTTATGGCAGTGTGTGGAAGAATCCTAACCCAGTAATACACAAGATTTGGCAATAAAGTGGCAGAACTGTCATCACTGCTCTTCCACTTTACTACTTTCCTGAATAAGACCTTCATAGAGCTGATCCTTAAAGAAGAGTATGTTAGGAAAGGATGAACTGAAAGCATAGTATTAGATTTATCTGCTAATGGTAAAGTTCTTCTTTTAAAAACAAAACAATGAAAACAAAACAAACAAAAAACATTGTACAGCAGCAGAATTTTTGAAGGGCCTTAAGTGAACAAAACAAAACTATGAAGCCCCCTCCATCTGTTACCTGGCTAAAGACAGACAAAATTCATGAGTAAGTTACTGTTCTTAGTCTGAAGTATTGGAGGAAGGTTAGTGAACACATATTTGAAGAAAGCATTGTTAAGCATGGAGGAGGCTAGTACTTGATCATGGAGAACTTCTGGAGCTATGGTATTCTTGAGTGATTCATGGTAGTAAAGGTCATTAAAATGTTTCAATTTTCTCAAAAATTATGTTATTTCAATAACATAATTTAACTTCTGGATGTTTAGTTCATACTGTCTGGGAGTTATTTACAGTGTAATTTCATGTGATGTGACTGCAAATATTTATGAATACTAGTAATATATGTGGAATAGATCAAAGGAATACTTTGCATCTCTAATAAACCTGGGAATGTTTAGTTGGTGTGGTGCTGTCCTCGCTAAAAGGAGCCAAATTTGTGCATGTGTATTTAGACCTAAAACAATTTTTATTTTAAGATTTAGTTGGAAGAAAAAATTGAGTTCACTTGTTTTTTTTATCAGCAATTATTTGCTATTAATTTATATGAAAGTCTGTGGAAAGTTCACTGTAAGCGTAGTAACCAGGAATGACAGTAGTAGTTCTTCCCAGTGGCTTTATGTGAGTTTTACAAGACACGATCCCTGTGACCAAGTATTTGTGCCATGAGTGGTCTGGTTTTGCCGCCTTCCTGTTGCTTTGAACATAGGAACTGTACTCCAGCGTTACTCATGAATGTGCTGAGCTAGCTAATGAGGAAGAGTGTACAAATTTGCTTTCTCCCTTTCGGTGCCTCCTCAAGCAATGAATGAAAATTGTATCGTCATGCAGGGGCATGAAACAGCTGCATCACAGTTAGTGGTTACAAATGAATGCACTTGGAGTGCATATAAACACATTTTTTCCACCAATTCATTGCAGTAATCTTAGATGTTGCTGTTAACCTAATCTAGCAACAAAACACAGACATGAAAGCAGTTTTTAAATTAGTGGTTCCCTTTAAAGCCATTTTGCATTCATTTGTATAATGCCTTACTTGCACAAGGCACTCAGCATTTTGCTGTATGCAATTAGAAGGTAATGACTGGATAGGCAGAGCGTACTTGCCTATGTAAATTCTGAATTGTGTAAATATTGCTAGAATATATTTATTTTATTGTTCAGGCTGTGTTTCTGTAAGTCATTTCCTTGCAAATATGACCTTGGTTTGGATTGTTAAAATAGTGGCACGTTCAGTATGTGATTTTTTTCAGGATGTCTTGTATAAGCAAGCACTGGTTCTTCCAAGTTCTGCTGTTGAGCTGAAGTCATTAACAGGCCCGAGAGAAATGTTTCCAACCCTCCTGCTTCCTTATTTGTCCAATTGTTATTACTAGCAAGCACACAGGCCTGCTCATTTCCCTCTCCTTAATGCGGTGTTTATCTATTAATCGTCCTACTATGCTTTTCTCCCTGTGTTGGTGTGCTCTGGTTTATTTTCTTTTGGCACCGCCTAAATTTCCCACTCCTTGGCAGAACATTGTAGGAGTTGACGATTGGTAACGTACCCACGTGGAAAGGAGCAATGGGCTTTCAAGCATGATCAAATAATACCTGATGAATTACTTCAAGTACAGATTGTGCACTTTTTTTCTGGTCAGGTCTGGACTCTTCATACATCTTTTCTCTCGCACGGAGTTTGAAAAAGCCTGTGCCGGTGGGGAAGCCCAGTGCATGCTGTTTCTCAAACGTGTGGAGCTAGCGAAGGGAAATAATAGAGGCGGTTTCTTAGCTCTTTTTGGATTACTGCCCTGATTGCTGTTTTCCCATTAACATGTGAAAATGAAGATGAGAGCATCATTTGAAAATTGTCTGTCTCTCCACGAAGCAAAAATTTTGAGACAAAAAACCTAAGAATTATGTCTTGACTCCCCTTTTTATGCCGCTTTGCGGTCAGCTCAGTCGGATTACCTGCAAGAAGAGAGTTTTTCTCTTCCTTAGCCGTTTGGTCAGCTGTCCCTGCTGTGCTTGTAGAGCAGAAGGCCCCGATTCCCCTGGGGCCCTTCTGCTTTCGGCGCGGAGCTGCGGGCGGGTGTCGCCCTCTGCTGCCTCCTCTCGGCCCCGGCGGCTCGGCTGCCCGCGCGGGCCCTGTCAGCGCTGC